>RJWH01000774.1:0-582128 GCA_004363575.1 Solenodon paradoxus | reverse complement strand
ATGATATCAGAGAAACAAATAATAACTGGAATTAATATGTTACTGCCATAACGATCTTAGATGGATAAAAATCATGGGACAGTCAGTATTTTATGATTCTAATATTTTTTTCATAAACTGTTTCATAGAAATATCTTCACTTCATACACTGGTAAGAATTTTAATTTTATAGTCACTCTATGATATTAAATAACTCAGTGATAGCTCTCTCTGAAAACATACTGAGAAACATATATTCTGTAATATATAAATACTCCTAGATACTTAACTTCATCCTTGGATTTTCCTGTTTTTTTTTTCTTAAATTCATTTTGATTTTTATGTGAGTACCTTGTTCTATATACTTTGCAGAAGATATAACAGAACTAAGGAACAATTTTTTGTCTCCATAAACCAAGTATTTAATTAAGTGGACTACATAAATAGCCATATAAACAATATATAATAAAGGTTTTTTTCTAATATTTACCTTTGTAAGTTAAGTTTTAAGTGTATCGAATGAATCTTCAGAGGACTGGACTTAGTCATCTTCTGTGCTGTATCTCATATCTAGAACAGTAACAGTACCTAGAAACTGCTCAGACATCCTGATTCAGTAATTATCTCTGTGAATTTTTTTTTTTTTTAAGGAAAGATGCAGGTGGGAATGAAGGTGAATAGGCAGGCAGGCAGAGAGAGAAGGAAGAAACATTCCATATTTTTTTTTAATTTGTACTTAGTTGTTCACACTAGTTGTTACCTCCCTGGATCTGGGACTCTAACCATGCACTATTTCCTCTAAGAAACATCCCAATATCCAAAAGATAGATAATATTGAAGAAATAAAACCAAGATTTAGAGATGTAAACTTATTTGCTGAAACCACACAGTTAATGAGACAGACCTGAATGAATACAGAATGAACCCAAGGCCTTTCATTTCCATAAAGTACAATTTCCATGACCTAAGAAATGCATGACTTTCAAATGCTAAAGAAGATTATTGTGGAAAGAAGTAAGTGTAGTACAATATAACAGTCTCATTACAGAAACATTTTCTAGTTTTAAGGAAAAATTAAGAAAAGCTCTTCTCCCTCTAACTAGATGGATCTTTTAATGGAGAATACAGCCTCACCAGATGTGAGTGACAGGAAGGCAAGCATAGTAAGTGCTGTGTTTCTTAAAGAGGAAAAATGGATGATCTTAAACCCAAGAGAAGAAAAGGGTTGCAATTTTCACAATTTTGGATCAAGTATTATGTTAATGTGTATGCACATTTCACTGTAGAGAGTGTAGGAGTGTCTGGCTCTAAGTGAAGTCCGTGTACACTTCAGATCATAAAAAAGCTTTGTATGTAAATTACTGGCATTAGGAAGGGACAATAATTTCATCACCAGAATATCTTTGGTTTAACAATCTTCCCTAGACTGAATGTCACAGAACATTCTTATGGATCTAAAATACAGCATTGATGTACAATGATACTTTCACAAATATCTCCTTAGTTTTCTGAAAACATATCCTTATACCTAATTATATTCATAATTTAAAGACATGTCTAAATTCAAAGACACCACTATAATAAAGCTGAATCATCTTGTAAATATTTGTGGAAGACCTTATTATCAACATCTTTATACAATGTTTCTTTAGCTTGGAGGTACTTAGTACCCTCTGATACAGAGTAGATAGAAAACCACTGGAAAAGGGGTTAACGCTTAAACTGAATCTGAAATTATGCATAAAAACAAGACAGGAGAAGGAGCAAGAGGAAATTTATGGGTCCTGGAAAGATGAGGGTTTTCTGGAAAGAGGTAGATAAGACAGTCTGGCTGCAGGAAAGGTTTCAGGATGAATATAATGCAAATGAGTTTTTCCATACCCCCTTTGATTTGACAGATTGCACTAATAAAGTCACAGAAAAACGACAATAATTATGCACTTTCACTGCAACCTCAGTGGCTCAAGTGGTAAGTGATGTTTATTCTATGCCTTCCAAAATAAATATTTTATGACTGACTATTATAACTTACTTGTATATGAAAATTTAACTGACTATAATTTAATACTATACCATATTTGGAAGGCTTACTGTTTTCTCTTTTAAAGTAAATATTTATGTGAGATAATAATAAAATTGACCTTATTTCAAAAACATGTAACTGTAGAATTCAAAAGAAAGATGATTCTAGAAGAAGTAATAAAATGTAATGAGAAGATAATCATACTTTAGTATAAGAGAAATGAAAATTATGAAAAATGGAGAACTGTTCCTTCTGTGAATTGAAACTTTTGTGGTTATTTAATAAGCAATAAAATATGAACAAATGTAGAAAATAGTGTTTAAAGGACAAATACCATTAGAGTCATAATGTGCTCTTCCAACCTCTTCCCAATGCTCTAGTCCAATTTGCCATCTCTCACCTGAGCCAGGTAATACTGTGGTCTTCTCCCCAGGCTACTTACAATCACTACAGGCACCACTTGCCTCCCTAAAACTTATTTTAAATTCTACATCCAGAGAAATCTTCTTAAAGTAAAATTTTCATTATCTCATTTCCTTACTTAAAATAATTAATAGCTACAAATCACTAAGAAGGCAGTCATAAAGATATTAAAATGTATACCAAGTTAGGGTCCATCTAGATCTTTGTGTACTTCCCCAGAGGGCACCTGAAATGGAAGATGGTTTTCAACTAATATAAATGAATAAAGGAAGGATAATATATGAAAGGTTAAAAAACCCAATCAAAATATTTGACTAACAGACATATTTGCAACAATAAAAGTGATCTCTTGAAGGTAAAAATAACATATACATTTCAAAAATTAAAAAATTTTAAAAATTCTTTACTTCAGTTCCATTGCTTTTTGAACAAAAGCTTAGTAGGACCTGCAAGCTCTCATAATGTTGGGTCTCCTTTGCCTCTTCCACAGTAGCCATCAGTCTTTCTTAGCTCCTCACAACCACCAAATTTTCTTCACAAAGTGACTTGCTCACGGTCTCTACTTAGAATACATTAGCTTCCTTTTCTGACTAGTTAATTCCTAACTCAACCTTCAATTTTAGCTCCGAACATAGTGTCATATAGCATTTTTGTGTCACTTTTGAATATTCATTTATGTGCATATCATGCTCACATCAACAATATACGCAAATATGTATATATACATATGCATATACATATATGTATATAATAAGGTATATACCATATAGAAATATGGGATTATTTGATAAGTATGAATTTACTCTAGTAGATTTTTAGCACATACTAAGGCCCAAGTAGTGTAAGTTACAATTATGTGCAAGAACTACAATTCCACAGTAGAGAATAGGAGATCAAATGAAAGAATTTCAATATGAGGGCACAGAAAATTATCATACAGTAATTCTGAATCTCATAAATTAAAATTCAAAATTAAATATTGCTTCCAAATTATCATGACAATTTTTGATAAATTTTCTATAATGAACAGTGCTAAATTATGAAAATGTTTGGGGGAAGGTTGTTATTATATTTTTAGTACCATCAAAGAGATATATTAAATATTGCTTAGAACATGATAATATGCTACTAACTCAAGGGTTTCTATACATAAAATATACTGTTGTTCCTTAAATTTGCCAACTTCTTCATGTATTGCTACAATGCAATTCTTAAACTATTATTATTTTTAAATCCTGTGCCAAGCTAAAATATTTTATCTAAGGACTATGCCAGAGCTTCTTCAAATTATATGTTTAGTATCAATTATAAATTCTCTGAATGTAAACAGAATTAAATCATTTGCCAGTAGCATCTTTCTCTCAGGATTCAATTATACACACAACCTACACTAGATGGTACATGTTGCATAATTAGGACTTCAGGTAAAAGGTATATTTCCTCTCCTTTTTCTCTGAAAGTCATTAAAATGAACCCAAGTACAAAATCCAAGATAAATACTCAATTTATAATGAAACAATTAATAGCTACAAATCACGAAGAAGTCAATCATAAAGACATTAAAATTTATGCCAAATGAGGGTCCCTCTAGATCTCCATGTACTTTGTTAGAGGGCACACAAAGTGGAAGGTGGGTGTCGATTAACATAAATGAAAAAAGGAAGGATAATATATGAAAGATTATAAAATATAATCGATATATTTGCAACAAAAAAATCAATCATCTGAAGGTACAAATAATATACACACTTGGAAAAGCAAATATCAGAACATATCATCTGAGACAGATATATAGGCATCAGGAATATTAAACAACTTATATTTGTAAGTTTACAAAACAGTGTGGAAGACATATACGAGCTTATTTCTTTTGTAAACTTACTTATTATATATAGGTATCAATTCGCTGTCATGTACCTTAAACCCAGCGAATTTCAAAATGCAATATTACTTCAATAAAATCAGTTATAAAAAAGAAATTTAATAGGAAGAAAGGCTTCAGGTTTCAAAACTAAAATGGTCAAAATCAGGATACATTTCAAAGCTCATCTCAAAGCCCTGCTCTCATCCATTCAGTGTCCTTCCATTCACCACAGGTAATCACGCTTACGATAGTTTGTATAATATTCTAGAGATAACACATTCAATATAATCAAATATGAATATACAGCTACCCTCTTTTATAACTAAGAAACATGCCATACTGTACATACCATTTTGAAACTATTTGAAGCAATAAAACTTGGAAACCTCTCCATTTATAAACCCAAAGAGCTTCTGCATTCTCGCATATTCAGTATTTCACCATAATTTAGTTAACACGTACCCTACTGCTAGATAGTTTATTTATAATCTTCAGCTCTTAAAAACAATGTCAAGGGAAATGTTTTAGTATCATTTAACTTTTCAGTTATATAATTCATCTCTAAATTAAATCCCCAAAAGTCAGATCACTAAATCTACTTACAATTTTGAAAGTTATTGACAAGGTATCTTTTACATGGAATGTTCAAATCATACTCCAACATGAAGTAATGAGAAAGTCTGTTTTCCCACAACTTTTTCAGAAGAATAGATTACCAACCTTCAGACTTTCTGTTTATAAAGAATACTTAAGAATTATTTGTTCATTGGCCCACTAACATATTGTTCTATTTCTTTATAACCTTTTATTGTAATAAGAGTAGAAAAAACTTTCCCCCAGTTTGTTATCTGCTTTTTCACATTGTAGGATTTCTTGATATGCACAAGTTTCTAATGTTTATGTGATCGAAACCATCAATCTTTTCTTTCATGTTTCTCAGTTTTTTAATCAGAGTTGGAAGTCTTCTCACTCCAAGTTTATAAATGAGATATCCTACATTTTCCTTCATATTTGTTACATCTATGCCTTTAACTTTTAAAACCAAATTATTTTAGACTAATGTCATAAGTCAGACATTGACCTTGGTGATGACCACTACAAAGTTAGTAGGGGACAGCCATCATGGAATACTAATTAAAACATAAAAGGAAGCCAATCATAATCATGATTTAAATAAAATGCAATCAACTCCATGAAAATAACATTCAGGGGTTGATGGGAACACATACCAAGTGGATTTAATCAAGGGAAGGGTTTAAGGAAAAAAAAAAAAAAAAACACTTTCATGAGAAAGTAACATTCAAGCAGAGGGAGGAAAGGAAATTATTAGTTATTAGTCAACTGAAAAAAGAGGAAAGAAAGAAGGGAAAGTGCTCCAGGAAAAAGTTCCCTTCTCACCAGTTACAGGAGAATCTTGAAAATCAAGTATGGAGTCTGGATATTTTTCTCAGAATGGAAACTGTTACGACTAGAAAAGTGATGTTTCAGGTATAGGTATTTTCTCAGTACATCTAGGACACAAATTCACTAAAAAAAATATAATACTGGTTTGTGCACCATCACAATATTCACTCTGGAAACAAATTTCTGTATGACGTGGCCAATCACTTGTTTTATTTTTTGTTGTTGTTGTTGTTTCTATTTTTTCTCCTAAACTATTCTTTAGTGAGAAAATAGTATCTCCAGTAAGTATTCTCTATATGTCCTTATGACACACCTCATTTCAACCTTTCCATATTACCAATTTTGTGACTGGTAAACCACTTTTAGCTTATTCATTAAGGATAAAGGCATCTCTTCTATCAAGAGTCACACAATCATTGTTATATGCACAGAAGGTTACAGTCTGCATTGAAGAGAGTTTTGCCAAATAAAAAGGATTATACCAATATTAAAGTAGCCAGAGTTTGCCTAGTCTATTGATAGAATGTAAAACCTTCTAATGGAAATCAGTTGATAAAAACTCAGTAGAGAATAGTAAACTTAAAAAAAACAAACAGGCATTATCAGACATTAATTCCCATGGCAGGATGGCCCCTAAAGCAGCAATGGACTTCTGTTTTTGAGCTGACCGTTTGGGATACAGAGAGAGCTGTCTCCTTTACTCTTAGCTAGTCACAATGCTTGACAGTAATAAAGGAAGGTTCTTAGTAATTATAAACTGGATCTTAACAGCTGTGGGTAAAGTCAGTTGTAGAGTGCTCCTTAGAGACTGCTGATTCCCCACAGTTGGGCTTGCCTGCCTCCCCCTCCTCAATGCCCTGAAGGCAACTCTCTGAATTTTAGCTAGCAATATTTATTTTCAAGATTTTATGCACCCTGAAACTACAACTTGACTTATAACTCTGGATACCAGCAATATACAGGTACCTCTTTGCATTAAATTGTCTAAAACCACTGTACTAATTTGAGCACAGGTGATGATTTGGACTGGTCAACCACCACCAGGGCACCTCTGTGTCATATTCTTGCCAGAAGGGCCACCACTGGGAACTCTTCTGTAAGTAAACTCACATCTCTTATCAGCTGGACTTCTGGGTGCTTTTCTCAGTTTGGGAGCTCAGATGTGCAGTCACTTAGTGATTTGGTTCCCTTGCATGACAATACCAAAACCTGCCTAGAGGGTGTTTTAGAAGAAGATTGGTGTAACAAGATGAAAAGAGTTCTGTACCTGAGAGATAGGAATGGTAGCATAATAAGTAAGAGAGCTTGATGTCACTGAACTATATAAGCAAAAATGGTTAAAGCTGTTAAATTTAGTTAAGTGTACTTTACTGCAATTATTAAAAAGTAGATTAAAAAGCAATAAACAAAAAACACCCAATGGTATGAAAGAGTGTAATAGATCACTTTAAAGAAATTTTGCTACCCTCATACATTTTTTTAAGAATAACGATTTTTTTTAATTGAGGCAACATAGTTTTACAGCACTATGTAAATTTCAGGAGTGCAGGCTAACTTCATCAAATATGTATCACACCATGCCCACAACTAAAGTTCTAATAGTCCTCCATCATTTCCTATTGGACCTCCTAATACCCTTTGCTCCCATCCCCTACATCTCTGGTGGACTCAGTTCTACTTTCAGGGTCCAAGGGCTATTAGTTAATTTTGCTTTGTCTGTTTATTGTTTCTTAATGTTTTACATATTAAGTGAAATCATACAGTGTCTTGATCCTGACTTATTTCAGTTAGCATAATCCCCTCTAGTACCAGCCATGCTATTTTTATAGTTAAGTGGTACTACATTGTGTAGATATTATACATCTTTATCTAGTTAAAAAACATTTTTGTGGCACACCCTGGTGACACAAGTGCTAATCTGGGATATAGACCATGCAAAGCCCAAGCACCTGAGTTCACAAGCTGGGGTCGGGGTGTGGTAGAAGACCTTTCCCTGACCCCAGTGCAAAAGTTAGTCTGCCAGGAATTTTCCAGGGTACTACAGAGGCAGTAGCCAAGTACTGTTCTACAGACACTGCACCTATGTCCTGTTCTGGTTACCAAGAACAAGCATAGCCTCCTTACTCTGCAGTTGTTCAGAAGTGATGAGTTGTCAGTAAATATCACACATAGTCAAGAAGATGCATCATTATCTCAGAGTATAAAGTTGCTCCCCTAGACCGCCCTGTTGCTGAGCTTTGGGTAACAATTCCCCTGGGCCAGCACCAGTGCTTGCAATAAAGTGCCTTTTTCTCTACCTTTGAGTGCCTGGTTTTCAGTCTGCTCACTGTCTGAAGGCTCTTCCATAATGAGGGGGAACAATCAAAAATGAATAAACAAATAAATAAAGGGTATTTCCTCCTTCTGTTCCTTCCTTAAAAAAATAAAAACTGTTTTCAAAATTTAAAAAAAGATACATGTCCCTCCATGTTTCGTTATACCAGTATTTACAATAGGCAAGAAATTGAAACAACCTCAGAATTATGTCTAAATAACCAAGATGGATGTTAAGAATGCATAAGAAATATGAAATAAAGACCTACTATGAGAATTTTTTCCTTTTGAATTTGATTTATGTTGCATTAGCATATCAAATTAGCTTTGACTAAGGTTCTGTTGCTGATAAACATATGGCTCACTAATGGTATTTGTGTGAATGGTTATTTTTATTGAATTTTTCTTTTATTTAAAGGACAAAAGAATTAGAACTGCTATATTCAATAGCTCAATTAGAAAAATTTCTTTCAAAGTTTAATCTCTATAGCATCAAATCTTATATAATGTTTCCATACATCTAATGTTTCCATACAACAGGTTTTATTATAGGATCATCTATGCTTTGAAACAACATTAAGTTGTTAGAGGCATAAGGATTATTGAAAAGGAATATATTTTGACAATTTCATGCTGTTTTCCTGTTATCTCATACTCAGCTTTGAGTTATTTACACAAATCTTTGCTGCAAATCCTAAGATTAAAAAATAAAATTAGTTTTCCATCAGGTGAGAATATCTCTAAATGACATAAAAATAAGTAACACATTCAGTAAAAATAAATATTAACAATCTTTTGATATCACAGGAAGTGTGAGAACTAGTTACAAAAGTAAATTTAGACCAATACCTACAGTTTCTTGTAACTGTATGTTATTTTAACTGAGGACTTAATAGGGCAAAGAGTGATTTCTGATTTCATTAATCTTTGAAAACATGGAATAACCTAAAGTCCACAGTCAACAAAAAGAATAATATGTTTTATTGGTGCTCAGGATTAACTCAAAGTTAGAAAACTTCCTGGTCAGTTATCACGGTGGTATATGTTTTTCCTTTTAAAAGTCCTAAAACTGTTTAAATAATTCTCTATGAACCTGTTGTGTGCAACTCTGAGAACAGATACTTTGCTCACTCCTAACTTTCTGATACTTTCATTTAATTGGTGGCCCATATGATGGACAAGTCCCATCTTGTGTTTGGAAGAGAGCCTTTTGTATGATCTGCTCCTACTATGACATCCTTCTTGAAAGAAGAAAGAGTACAATCTGAGAAGAAAAAGGGTTCCGCAACTTTTAATTAAAAAGTAACATTTGCTAAGATCTAAGTCTTTATAAACTTTTAGTAAGGGAGGCTCACATGATAAATAGTCCTTGGTTAACAATGAGATATTAGGGACTCAGGTTTTAGTTAAAGATGCCAGAAGAGTTCATTTGTGTCTCCTATCATTTAATTAGTTAGGTGGTATCATTTTCTTTACAATATAAGGAATGCTTTATAATATGCTACCTGTGAGCAAGGTCTTGAAGACATGTGATTAAATATCAATCCTGGAGGGTTTTAGTGGATTAGGAGAGGGGGCATAGCCAAGACTTCAGCTGAGATCAAGGATACCTAAGTGTGCGAAAAGTAGGTACAACTTTTATAAACAATGTATACAAAATATTTATTAAATTTACCGTGACTTGAGATGTTTTAAAATTGCCTTTAATTATAACTGAGGCAATAATCACTTGAGTGCAAATGCATATTATTGCTTGATCTTGCTCAGACTCTCAGCATCTGTCCACCATTTTATGGGCATGGATGTACATGTGTTAGAAGACACCACAGGCCTGGCATTTCTGCACACACAAGAGAACTTTGGAGCTCTGTTTAAAGACATTTTCAAAGTTGCTGTGGGTCAGGAAACAGATTCTTATGTATTAGGGTAAAAAATATGATAAAGAAAGTATCTCCCTCTGGATCACAGGACAGATTGGTTTCCTGATCAGGATATGGGTAACCTCTCTCTCTCTTAAGAAAATAATAAAATTTGTAGCATTCTTTTCATGAGTCAAACATTTCCTGGGTTTCTCAACCATAATACAGATAATATCTACCTAAGTACTGTCCACATACAAAATTGATGTGGACAGAAAGCTTATGCTGTTCTGCTGTCTATGAGAAAAAAACTGCCTAAATCATTTGGGCCTGTTGTCTCCTTGCAAGTTAAATCAACTAAAGTCTCACAGGCCCATCTTGAAGCTGCAAAAGTTAACCGACTATTAGGATCTAGTGTCAAGCTTGAATGCTTGACAATGTGGATTCAATTGTAGGTAATTTAAAAGAAATTATGAAAATATTAAGCAAGAAGAATAAGGCATAGTCTTTAGAAATTATTAGTCAAAATAGTTTTATAAAATGATAGGATGATATATTCTATAATTATTCTCACCAGTGTAGATCTACTCAACCTTCCAGATGGCTGTAAGCTTGTAGTAGCATATCTGTTTCCTCATATTTTCTAAGTCTTTTATTCTACAAATTAGAAATGTAATCTCCCAACATAAATGCTGTGAGATCAATCTCTTTGAGCACTATAAAGCCCTTCAGAATACTCAGATTGAGCGTGGATTGAGAAATTATAAGGACATCTTCATTAAGGGCCTTTTCTATCATTCCTTCAGATTGAAAGTTACTAAAAAAAGGCACATTCAAAACAAGAAGAATGAATGTTTTACTTTTGGAAAAAGGATAGAGAATGGAATTAAAATCTGACTGCCTACAGTCCTAGAAATTATTTCTCCCTGCTTTCCTAATTTTTCTACATTTCTCTGTTACAAACACACACACACACACACACACACACACACACACACATCTTTCTCAAAGGAAGTAGGTTTAGAGGGCAAGTAAAATGTCAAATTTTTGCTTGAGTTTCGTCTTCATATGCCATCCTAATATAGCCACATGATCAGATATATTTCTCCTCTAGTTTCAAAGCAATAGATTCAAGTTTTTAAAGGATCAGGATAGTAATATAGGTACTTAAAGTCATAGAACTTCTCTTTACTTGTGTTTTTGGTATCAACAGATAATATTTTTTTACTGTTTTGGTTTAGTTTTTATTTTTCTTTCAAACACTTGGGAAACTGCCTTTACCCTCAATGACCAGTTATCTCATGGTAGGTAAGAAAAACATGCGACATACTGAAAATACTATTTGATGGTAGTGATCAGATCATAATAATTTCTACTATTTCCTTCAATATGAAATATAATCAAGACTCAACAGCAATTAAAACTCAGTGCAAAATCATTTTACTCAAAGTAAATATATTCTTTGTTAAACCTCATACAATTAGAACTGAATCACATTTTATACATCTCCTTATAACTTTGCACATGTCAAAATCTAACTCATAATCTTTCCATCAATTCATTAGTACAGCTATAAAACCAAGTGTCTATTAAAATGCATATCAAAAAGTAATTACTTTTCTACAATATATATATCATTAATGTAATGTGTAACCAAGAAACGTCATTTTATTTTGCCAATACCGTGTTCTACTTTGCCTCAAGCATAACTTTTGTAATTATCTATCAATAGCTTCTATATATTTCTTGGAAATCATATTTACTTTTATATTTGCTTTGAGAAGTACAATTAGGACAATGTAAGGTTTGTCACTTTTGTATATAATTTCAGAATAAATAAAATTTTAATAGTAAAATGTGATACTATACTTGTATGGGAAAATATTATAATATATTAGAGACTTGAGGCACATGGATTCTTGCAAACTAATACTATATGATATTTGATACTTTTTTAATATTTCTAATTTGTCCCATATTAAAAGGAATCATTTGAAATAACTATAATCATACTCATGGATATATACATATTCATAATCTATATTTTTATTCAAATTCCAATCACAATGGCTCTTGTGTTATAAAAGTGTGTTGCTATTTAATTATGAATAATCTATCTAGAGGAACTGGTAACAACAATCCACTGATAAAACATGAAAAATAAAATTTTAATAGCCCTAAGTAAAAACAAAGGCAAAAATTATATAGTCAAGAAAAACTGTACTTTCTAAATATGAGGAAACTGATACTGAAATAAATTCACAATGATTAAAAGCAAAGTTATAGCTAAACACATAGCAGGATTTATCTAAATATTATTTTATTTGCAAATTAATGTGTATAGGATAATAAATTCTTCATACTTTCTCTAAAACTACTTAACACTTAAAAATAATAAATTATAAAATTTTGAAATGTGAAACATTTAATAAATTTGTTAGAGGTAGGCTCAAGTCTAGGAATATTAAGAGCATCTCTTCCCTCTAAGATATTACTCAGACTACTAGCTCACACTAGGAACATATAGCTGATGTGACAATGACTTTGTCTTCCATGAGGCACCACTGACAGAAGTATCAGTTATAAAAAGTTCTGAACAAAATTTGAGTTTCTAAGAATGATACAGGGAGGATACCTTTTTAACAATGGAGTAAATGAATTTCACTTCATGCACAAAATGTCTTCTGCCTTCCTAAGCATTAACAAAATAGTGGATGTTCTATGCATGTTATTACCATGTCTACATTATTTCTTCTTCAGTGCTAAAATAATAATCATCACCTAATAAACATGCAATAAAAATATGAAGTTTGCTTAGATGCTGTCATGAATATTCTAGCATCTGTCAACTAAGGTTCTATAAAAAAGACAAAAATTCAGGCCAGTAGGCCAATGTTCATCAGATGATCCCCACATAGAGATCATTATAATAAATGAGTTCTCTTTAAGAAGCAACTGGATTTTGTCCACATACCCCAAGATACTTGATTTCTATGGCTAGATGTTCTAAATAAGTGACTTTAATGTTACAAAGATTTCAGTACGCAGTAAAGAAAAACCCACTATTAAAGATTATGATGGCCATAGGAGTCCACAATTCACAAGAAAGAGCTGTCTCAAATAAAAAAGTGAAATCAAACAGAATCATCACAAAGCAAAAATATCAGAAAATTAAGACTGACGTATAATAGTTATAGCTAACATTACTAGGGTATATAGTGAGTCATAAATTAAATTGCTTGTCTTCATGACTGTATTACATACAAGTTCCAAACTTTTGTGAAAAGAGAAAGAGTAAGAAAATTGTAGTTTCAATTTTGCAGGTCTTTCTCCTTTTAGAAGTTTCTGCCTATTGTGTCAACAGAGCACTAAACTTGAATGTCATGGCAGTATTCTAATTTCTAAAATTAATTTCAGAAACAGATTAAGGGCACTGTAGATGGGAAGTGCATTATGACTTCACTGAGAGCATAATGTGAGAACTACCCCAATGGATGAACAAATCTAACTAATGGAAAACACACCTTTTCACTTGTCTTAGCTTCATAATATGTAATAAAATATAAGTAGCTTTTAAAAAATGTTTTCATTTTAATTTTTAATTACTTGATGTCTGTCAAAATCTTGCAGTTAATTAACTTTTCACACTTTTAGTCTACATCTCTTAATTATACACTGTCACTTCTACAATAAAAAAGCAGGATACCATTAATTAGTATCAAAATGTTAGGTCCAGCTTCTATAATGTACTTAATGGGTTTTCATAAGAAGGGAGAAGAGCATGATTTTAACTATTGTATATCAAAGATTACATTGCAACGGTATTTCAGAGATTCTAAAATAAATGATTCTATAACAAACTCTTCCTCACATAACACTGCACACCTGAAAGTTTTGCTAACTGAAAAGTAAATGTATTTTCCTTAGTTACTCCATTAACTCTCAGTTTTTTGAGGACATGATTAATCTTTTACTAATCTTTATAGCTTCCTACTTCCAATTTCTAGATAATTGTTTTCTTTTTTCATGTAACAAACAATCATGTTTATTGAATAAAAAGAAAATTTTTTTAAAATATAATTTTAAATGTAAAATCTCAGGATTCATTTGATACATAAAGAAAATAATAAAGAATTTTAAAGATAAATACATCTTATATACATATTTACATGGAACAAAGCGATGCATTTAGAATACTCAACAAATTTTAATTAGAATTATAAGGTAAACTATAGTGAAACTAAATAAAACACATATTTCAAAAGTATAAGATTTTTCTACTCCAACAATTTCCATGCTAAATGCAAACAGAAAGTTATTTTCTTTGCATGCTGGATTTTCATGTCTGGCCTCCTTCTGCTCAGAAATTCTCTAGCTTGTACCCTGAACTGGAATTCAACCACTTGCTGGTCTCATTTTCATCATTATCTTCATGTCTAAAAAAATGAGGGAATTGCAGCACTATAACACAACTGACACACTATCTACAGCATTCATACAGTTCTGTGAATGCAGACTAATGACAATTTAAATATGGCACCCAGTTTGTTGGAAACTTTGGGATTTCCTTTCCCTATGAGTTCTAATAAAAAAAATATGTCCTTTGAGAGTGTACAGAAATTCTGTGGATTGTTATTTTGACACAAGATGTAACAAAAAAGTTATTAAGGACTACTGAACTCTAATATTAATAACTAAGTTTAGTTAATGCTACAATTTGCTGAGGTTCCAATTCTGTATTATACTAAGAATAAAGACATTAGCAAATGCTGAAACTTAAACTTGAATATAGTGGAATGCTACAATCTTCCAGCAATCAATGAATTGATAAATACATCAATGTATAATGAGGTCTTGTGTTTGATCAGTGCCTAATTATTGCTGTTTATTGCTCTTGATTATGGCTATTTTATTACTTTATGAGGTTTATATATCTCTTTCCCATGCTGTTTTGCTAAAATAAATTTATGCATAATATCCACAAATATTCTTCTTTGCTTTTATGCAGAATTTTTGGATTTTTTAAATAGTTTGCAACATATTATTAATAAATATACTGAGTTTCTTTAGGTTCATAAATTACTGTCTTAAAATGTGAAATCAGGTATAAAGCACAATATCGTTTCCCAAAAAATTACGTAAAAATTGCTTGAGTAGTTAATTCATTGCAATTTGTTTCCTGTTTTCAACAATATTTTAATTGTAATTTTGTTTTCTTGAATCATAGCACTTGTTTTACTTGAAAACAGCAGCAAGAATTATTTTCCTCTGCTAAGATGACAATTCAATTAGTACAGTCTCTTTGGAAAATAGCATGGAGAGTCATCAAAATAACAAAGATGGATCTACTACTCACTCCAGCCACACCATTTCTCAGTGGCGTGCACCCAAATAATGCAAAACAATAATCAGAAAAGATTTGCACAACAGTGTGGTTCACAATCGCTAAGACATGGAATCAACCCAAATACCCATCAACAGATGACTGGATAAATGAGCTACAGTATAGATATTCAATGGAATTCCATGCTGCTGTTAAAAAAAAAAAAAAGAAAGAAAGAAATTGTGCCCTTTAAAATAATCTGAATAGAAGTGGAATGGATAATGCTAATGAAATAAGCTAGAAAGAAAAAGAGACACACAGGATGGTTTCATTCATATGTGAACTATAAACTAACAACAAACAGACAAATCTCAACAAAATTCGCAGGATACAAGATGGATGGTCAGCTGGGGGAGTGGCAGGTGTAGTGTAAAATGCACACAGATTGAGGTACAAAGTCAGTAACCTAAAAGGCATACAGTTATGTAAACAAAATAATGATGAAATAACTTTAAAAATGAGATTACACCTTTCTAAAAATGAAAAAAAATAAGAGTGAAGAAACAAAAGGGATACCAGCGCTCTTCTAAAAAGCTGCTATCCTAATTAATATTTATCTCTCTTATGTGAAGGAATTGATATGGGAAGATGGGTCAAGCAGAAGGAATTGATATGGGAAGATGGGTCAAGCAGAAAAATTATGTGACTGAGGATGAAAAGAAATACGATGCCCATATTGATGATGATTAGTGAATGCACAGGAACTCCTCTCTACTGTAGGTGAGTCACTCTTTACAAGTACACATTTGATTTTTCAATTTTAGAAACCTGGAACATGATAATTATATCTTTGATTCAGTGCAGTAAAATAAAAGTAACCTGAGAATATACATAGCAGGCATGCATACAATAAATAGCACAATAAACAGAAAGAAAAAAGAAAAGCCTTATTTTGGCAAGATTCCATCTCAAATGGAAAAATAAAATGCCAAAATCATTCCCCAAAGGTTTAATCTTTTATTGTGTTTTCCAAAGTGTCATATAATGTAGGCTTATTTTGGTTTAAAATATTTCAAAAGGCTTAAAAGATCTTAACTTGTAATTGGTAATTAAAATGCTGTGAAATAATGAATTTTCCATTCCTGACTCATTATGTGATCTCAGTTGTATATTTCATTAAATTACACCTAAAATCAAAATATTTAATAAATATTACACATGGATAAAGATATAAGAAAAATTAAAAAGCTACATATATTCATCTGGAGAGAAATATTTTCTCTTTTCTGAAAAAAAGGAGAAATGTCTTTAGTAAACAAAGAAAATAACATTTCTAGTTTTAATTAATTCTTACACTAGGATTATGTGACTTTTTTCAGCAGGTGCTAGGCATGTGCCTTATGTTTAATAACAATCTTATATTGAAGATTGTCTTCCTAAAATAATTTATAAAGAATGAATTCAGAATAGAAGTATCATTTTGAATCATCTCATAATATCTAACCAAAATGAGAAACATAAAATCAGTTAAAATGCTAACTAAGCAAACAGAAATACATTTCTAGAAACCCTTATAATAATAACATGAGCAATAGAACAAAATAAAATTAGAAACAGTGACTTTAATTCCAGTCATAAAATTGTTATGGATTTTACATTCTGATTGCTAACTTATGTGTGCATAGATTGATATGTTCCAGATCTTTTAATCCACACATAGTAAGAGAATATTGAGACAATTTAAAAAGCTTTACAACATTTGCTAGTTTACTTCTCAAATATTTCCATCCTGTACATCTCTACTGTCATTACTGGATTTCAGATTTTCTATATTTTCTGATGTACAGTTATCCAATAAACTTCCAACTGATATTGATCTCTACCCTCCTGCTTTGTTCCCCATAGATCTATCTGCCACACTAAGAAGAAAACATTACTGCTGGAGGGTGGGTTTAGTCATGCTATTCCTCTGCATAGGTTTAGTGGTTTTTCAGTTGTTCCAGTCATTGTGATTCTTATGGTCCTATGTCCTTGTGCATGTTTAGGTGCTCAGTGTCCTGTCCCATTACACAGTACCCCAAGTTATATAATCTAACTCCAAACTAACTGCCAAAAGCATCATCAAAAGGGTCTTATTTTTGCACCTTATGTGTCTTTGCTCTAAAGATTTTTACCTGTAGCCTCTTAGCAATTCTCGGTAGCTTTGGGTTACCCTTTCCTTTAAGAAGCAGTTGAGAGATTTCACTTTCCACAGTAAGACTTCTTGGGTGATTCTGGATTCCAAGTTCACTATCCATGATAAAATCCTGATATGCATGTATGTACTAGCGCAGTACCACATTGCATGATTTGTTATGTACTAAACACTGCATTATTTGTTATAAACATTATCCAATCGTATAATTGTTCCTGTACAATGACTTACTCATCTTATTAATTTTGGATTCCTGGTGCTGATCATTCACCTACTGAGTAGGTGTCATAAAATATCATTGTGAACATTAATCATTTTGAGATGTTTTCCAAAACAAGTACCACCTATATCATAAACCCTAATGTGATTAAAATAACTAAGAAAATAAGGTGCACTTTACCTCTCCATCCTCTGTTCTGTTATACTCATATGTAGCTTAACAATTTCTAAATTTTCTAAAGCTAATTTTTGTCCACATACCTCTTCACTAACCTGTTTTAGTTCTATTTAGCTTCCAAAGTATGGGTCTATAAAATATTTGTTGTTCATGTCTCCTTTTTCTACCAGGTCCTCGAGGCCTCTTGTTAGATATACAGACGTTTAATAAATATAAATAAAACTTCTTCCCCCAATTATGTTTATATAAAAATAGTATATATTTCTTTAGTAATTCATTCAACAAAAGTTGAATACATGCTATAGCTGAAGCCCTGAGTTAACAGCAACAATCTAGAAAGATGTCAGTTTTGATGAATCTTACATATTCCAGTAAGAGTACAGAAAAATAAATAACTACTCAAAACAGATTAAGTTAGCAGTAAGTACTAGGAAGAGTATCAAAAAAAAAAAAATAATAATAATAATGCTATAGGAAGCAGCTGGAAGTTCATGTAGATGGGTGGTTGGAAAATCTTTGCAGGACTGAGTTACACCTAGTCAGTATCTGGGGAGAGAACATTGCAGGCAGAGCAAATAGCCAGTGGAAAGGCATGAGGCACAAGGAGCTTGAATTGTTCGAAAACAAAGAAAACTAGCTCAGTTTTACTAGATAGAGTGAGTCAGAGGATAGAGTGGTGGGAGGAGAAAAGGTTGCTGAAATACATATTGCTCTTACAAGTCAAGAAGGAAAAGGTATTTGAATTTTTATCTTAAGACGATATGAAGATATTTAAGTCTTTCACGCATAAAAGCTGATTTACCTGTCAAAGACTGCTTTGAGAAACAGACTTTAGTAGAACAAGAGGTAGAAGGCTATTGTAGTTCAATCAAGACAATTGACGGTTTTGAAAAAGAAATAAAGGTGAATTAGAAAGTAGTGTAGAGAGCAACTGCTGATGAATGGCATATGAGAGGTAAGAGAAAGAGACAATAATAGCATCTTGATTCTTGGTTTGAGCGACTGGAGGGATAGATCTCAATGAGGAAGAATAGTAAAGGAACAAATCTGAAGACAGATACTCAGATTTGTACTTGTGTAAAGGCTAGTTTGAACTGAATGTCCTAATGCCTAAGTAGAGCATAGAAGGTCCCAATTATTTTTGCTATAAATGCAACAGACAATGTTTTTCTCAAAATATTAGAGAAGAGAAAATACAATTAGGTGTTATAAGAATCTGCTCAATTATATGAATATTTTAGAGCATTCACAGTCAAAGACTGTGTTGTTCTAGGAATAAAGTGGTGATAAAAACAAAAAATATCCCATTGTAAGTTTTAAGAAAGAGCAATAAGTAATGAATAATTTTATGTGAGTTATGTAGGATGTTTCAGTGTGGGAGCCTATAGCTTGGGGAATTCGCTTGAATAGGGAAAGGAAATGGCATTATATTTAAATGTTTTGAACTATGAGCAGGAATTATCTAAGTTAAGATGATGGTTGAAGAAAAGAATTTCAGGCAGAGGAGACAACCTACAGCAAAATCTAAAGATAAGAGAATACAGATTATATGAACTAAAAAGGCTTCATATGACTGACTCATAAGTAAGAAGTAAAAATGGAGTGATAAATGATTGCAAAGGCAGGAGGGGTTATGGGTTATGTTATAGTAAATAACATTTCCTATTTCAAACAGAGGAGTTACCCTGATTTGCATTTTAAAAGAACAGATGTATAAAAATTAATTTTCCAAAAACTTTTATCATACAGATAATTTATTCTTACCCTATTATATGTAAATACACAAAAGCTTAACTTGTTTAAGCAAGTTGTACAGCCATATAGTTAGTATTAAGATGAAGAATTAAATCCAGTTTTGTATTATTAAAAGAGCACACTTTTCAAATATACTTTGCTGCTGTATATCCTACTATCTCCCTTCTGCGGTATCCACAGAAAAATAATCACAGCTCCCAAACTACTTCCTTATGTCACTTGCAGAAAATAAAAGTATTCTTCAAGATGCCTAAACTAGGTTTCACGTTTTTTCCCTTTGAATCTCCTTTGTCAACTTACAGTAATGACTGTGATACATTATTTTGAAGTAGTCAATATAATATTCATTCTTAGTTTGTTTTTCAACGCATTCTCATATACTACTAAGTCAAAACACAAATGCATACACAGAGGGGCGTGGGGGAGAACAAAAGAGTGAACTGAGCTTCTGAGTTTTGTTTCTGTATGATTTTCCTTCTTTTTTTTGTTTTACCTCTTGATATAGGCAACGGTTCTGAAAACCCGATTTCAATGCCTAAAATCAGGTTTTAAAGTGGGATCTCACATGATTTTTAGAATTACAACAGCTTTGTTTTTGAAATTACATTTTAAAGACTTGCAGACTCAAGCAAAATGCTTATAATTAGCTACATGGAAGAATGAATATAAGATAATAGACAAACTTGCTTCTGGACAGATATGAAAAAGGGGGGAAAAAGAGAAGGAAAGGTGAGAGAAAGAAAGAAGAGGAAGGAGGAAGGGAGGGATGTAGGTAGAAAGGAAAGGAGGAAGGGAAAGCTTTCTGACTATAGAAGAGTCTGGAGACAGCAAGCTGATAACTACAGAATGATCATGGGGAACACTGTTCAGTGGAGCCCCTTCTCAGGAAAAAAGGACGAGGATGAGTAGATATAAAAGGCCATAGAAACTTATACCAGTTAGAGGAGTTGATTAGTCACCCAAGTTCACCAGAGAAACAGAATCAACAGGATATGTATGTATTTACAGAGGAATTTACTTTAAGAAACTAGCTCACATCATTGTGAAAACATGGTTAGTCCAAAATCTGATGGGTTAATTCAGAGGACAGGAGACTCAGGGAAGTCCTTCACTTTAAATCCTGACAGTCAGCTGGCAAAATTGGTTTGTGCTCAAGATAGCTCAGTCTTTATTCTATTAAGATTGTCAAGTGATTAAATAAGGCCCACGCACATTATGGTAGCAATCTGTTTTACTCAAAGTCTACCTATTTAAATGTTAATCTCACTAAAAAGTACCTTCACAGAAAGATTCAGAACAATGTTTGACAAAATATCTAAGCACTTTAGCCCAACCAAATTGAGATATAAAATTAACCATCACAAGAGTATTTTGAGAATTATAGAGATTTGCCTCATTTTCAATGTGGAGTCCTGCGGGGTTATGGGGTAGGCAGGGACACACCTTTACCTGGGAATACACATGTCAGTAGGGGCAAAAGTGAGAAGGAAATTGGGGAGAAAGTAGAAGAGATAAGAAAGTTGAAAGAACTATAAATGGGACATACTGAGTTACATTAATTTGTAAAACCTGTTATTCAACAAAATTTTTAAATACAAACCCTCATATACGGTAAATTCAATTACAAATAATAAAATATTTATGTTCTAGATAGTAAGTCAGCCACAAGTAGGGGTAAAAGAACAGAGGAAGTCCTCTAGTAACAAGAAGACAGATAGTGAAGTGGTGCCATCCTGATGTCTTCCAATCAGTTTAAAAGGGAACCACTAATGAACCAATCAGAACCCTGTCCCAGCCCCAGGCTACCCCTGAGCAGGGATGAGGGCTACTAGACTCCTTAATAACATCAGTCCAAAGCTCCTCATGGCCTGATACCCTTTTGGAATATGGCCCACCCTTATCCTATCTGTTAAAATATGTTGTCTTCAATAAATCTCATTTTCTTTTACAGTCAAATGACCATGCTAATTTCTTTGTTCTTGCAGTGGGTGAGTGACAAAATCTTCTCTTGGACCCACAAGAATGCTGTGGTGAGATCCCAAGATCAAAATAAGTTGCTCAAGCATGTTGGTGCCAGCAATCTATGAGAAATATCTTGGCTCCTGATTCCCTGTCACCCTTATCGATAAAAATCAGCAATACCCCTCTCTTGATACTGATGCCATTCTGGCCACAATGAGATTTCAGGTGTCCCAACAAACCTCTGCTTGTCTGCTCACTGATCTTTACCTTCGTATGCAGCAATGAATCTAACATTATATTTATAGATAAGATTACTACAATTTTAAAGTCATTACTTCAGTGTCACTTTTTAATATAACTATTAACACCTATTTCCTCTACTGCAGTTGTTCTGATGTGATTATGTTTTCTCACTAGAATCAAGGGAAAGGTCCTATCATTTTGTATATGTCTAGGGATAGTAGATAGGTGCTAAGATGAATAAAATCTCATTGAAATTTTTAAAATTCCCAGATTTGTTGTCATTCCCCTAAAGCAAAAGATGACACACCTTGATTGTTGACCATTTTGAGCATAGTTAAAAGAATAAATATTAGAAATCAAAATATAACAGTAGTCGAATCAAAAACTTGCTTCTCATAGAAATTGAGATGAGTAATGCTTCCCTCCTCACTTCAGACATGTGCCTCCATAGAGAAATCTGCTTTGTTGTTTTTTTTTTTTTTTTAAATCATAGTTTTACTTTTTGTTCTTTGAGATAGTCAGGCAAAGAGAAAATAATATGAGCCTTTCACTTCGTGTGAGTCATATTTCACTGTAAGTACAGAGCAGATTTTGCCCATAAAAATGACATTAAATGTGTCATTAACCGTTCAGTAGCAATGACCCAGTTATATCTAACCATTCTGTGTTAAAAACTTTGTGCTTAATAAAATATGCAAGAAGCTTGTCTGACTCAGAAACCCTGAAATCCTAAAAATGCATTCTGTGACAGGCACCAGAAAGCTGGTAATAGCAGAGGCTGTGAAAGAATGTCAAAGGTAATGTTGAAGGTGTCAAAAGACATTTAGAGCAGAGTGCTAAGATTTTCTTTGCAGCAACACTTGGAGTCTCATTAGACAGTAATTTCCTCAAGGACTTGTAAACTCCATTGGGAGCATAAAATATTTAATTGTACATTTACAACATAAAATTTTCTATCATGCCAGTATTTAGATATCTCAGTATAATCATGGAATCTAATTTCTTTTAGAATAAACAAAGCTAAATAAAATAGTATTCAATTACTTTAAAACTAAACTTGCCCAAATACAGTGAGCATTTTCTGTGAGGGCATTTTTCTCCCCACTTTTTAAATTAGTAATGAAAAGCAGAATACAATCTTATACATATATCTATAGATATGTCTATAAGCAAAGAGTGTGACCAACTTTGAATGGGTCCACTCAGGTTGCTAGAACAGGTATCACAGACTGGGCGACAAAATCAACAGAAATTCACTTCTCACTGTCACCGTCACAGAGGCTAGGAAGGTGCCCACCGATCTTCTGTCTGATGAGGGATCAGAGGCAGCTGTGCCAGTTCCTGGGGCGGTGGAAATTCGTTCACAAATGTGTCCGCTGAAGCAATGTTTTCAAGAAGCAGCTTGTTGGCATAGAGGACATTGTCAAGAGCAGCTGTTCTAAAAGCAGTGGGTTTACTCCCTCCAGACTGTAGAATTTTGGAGTAAATTGTGGAGGGCTCATGGTTTTTCACAGGTACTGGGAATTCCGTTTTCTGGTCAGGATTAGTGACCTGACCACACACAGTGGCCCCAGCGAGATGGACATGAACAGGATGCTCCCTGTGGTCTCTGCAGCCAACAAAGTAAGGTGGTCGGGTTGGGGGATCGGCTATTCCAGTGGGGCCTGCTCTCCCCAAGACCTCCTGGGTTCCCACCCAGTGAAAGAGAAGCGAGGTAGGGAAAGACAGATGGAGGCAGGGAGGCAGGTAGGGAGGCTGGATACAAGCTTAAGGAGTTGTTTTCAATTCATCTAGTGTTCTACTACAAAAATAAGGTTTGTGACAGATAAGCTGCCCCATCTTATAGAAGAGCCCACACTTAAACCTCAGTTTCTCCAGTAGCAATGTTCCTGCTCTAAATCATACTGCTGTCCCTTTCTATTAAGGAATAAACTGACAGGAACCAACCAGACATTGTACATTTTCTAAGTTTAAGAACATGGACTAAGAAAACAGATTTTCAGATTCTCAATCTGAAAGAACCGAAAGTGTTCTAAGTGAGTAATAAGTTCCATCCCATCTGCCCATGGGGGATTTGGTGAGTGCATGAAGAGATGATTTTCATTTGTTTTGCTTTCTTTGGAATCAGAAATGTTCCCTTGATCACTATGCTTTATCTAATCAATACAGTGAGTCAGAATTCTGTACTTTAAAAAACAATGCTTAATTGTTTTTTAAATGCATTTAACCTAAAGTATTACCTTACTATAACCATAAAAAAAATAGTAAAAATAAGTTGTCAAGTAAAGAAAATTGAAATTGAAACCACACTACACAAATTTGTAAAGCTTTTCAGAATATGTTTTCATATTAATATCATACGAGGGGATATAATTAAGTTCACATTTCATCAGCAATGACCACTAATAGTAGACTTAACTTTCATTATGAAAACATTAAGTTCAAGACTGAAAACTTGAAGCGATTCACTCTATTCTAGTCTGCGTCTTAGATTTCTGCCTCTGAACAGTAAAAGTAGCATGATATCCCCAGCCCGTTTACCTTTGGCAAGAAGTAAAAATGAAAAACAATAAAATTTTATTTCACAGTAAGTGAATCAACGTAAATCTTTTTACAATTTGCTCTCTAGTGAGTACGGCCAAAATTGGTCCAGAAAATATATTCCTTAAAAACAAATAAAATTAATTTCAATTCCTAAAAGTTTTGAAACAAACTCTATGTCAGGCTTCAAACTAAGAATTAGGAAGGTAAAAGAAAACAAAACTCTGACTCGTATACTTAATGTAACAGACTCTACATTCATCTTTGTTTCACATAAAAAAGAAAGACATTATTTTTCAAAGATTATAAAACTGCATTAACATCAGTGTCTCATTCTTTTTAAAATTCTGGTTTACAATTGGACTATAGTTATTTTACGTAAGTGATCATTGTATATTTATATATTTAATTGGGAAACAGACAATATGTGTAATAAAATATAATAATCACTCAGACTAATATTTAAATCAACAACAAAGTGAAACTACACTGTAAACCCCAACAGAGAAAAAACAAGTTAACTATAATCAGTAAGTATGATTTTGTCAAATGAAAATTATAATAGGTAATATTCCTTTAGAATAATACAGTATATGCAGTCACTATTCTAAACATCTGTTCTATGAATTCATTAAAAATAAAAGTTCTCCTCCTTCTTGTTTTTTATTTGAGAGGAAGAAGCAGAAAAGGAGGCTGTTCTTTTTCTTTTCTTTTTTTAAAAGGAAAAGTGCAGGCAGAAAGAGAGAGAAGTAGGAAGCAGTTTGTTTTATTTATTTGTTCGCACTTGTCACTCCCCAGACCTGGGACTCAAACTTAGATGTAAGGGGCTCCTTTGGAGTTGACTGACCTAACCACTGTTCTACCAGGGGGCACCAGGCAGCCATTCTTCAGAATACTGAAAATAGCAATATGCATGTCAAAACAAGTCATCATTTTATTTATATCAGAATGCATAAAGACATTATTTACCAATATATCTGCATAACATGAACACACGGGTACAGTATTACCATTTGTAAAATGTTTAGTCGATTGGGGGCAAATAAATGTAATGGACACTTTTCAATTTTCTGTTTTAATTTCATTCATTTCTTCACATGGACAAATATCTCCAACTATGTTGCAAGCCATGGAAACAAATGCAAGTGGGAATAAAACAGGCAACATCAAATACATCACAAAAATCAATTCACAAATAGAAACTGTGCTTGCTTAAATGAAGGAAAAGCATACTTTATTAAGAAAGTCTAACAAAAAGATCCATTGGGAAGGCAATAGATTTTTAAAACCTCATTCAATAAGTGATATTTAAACAGAATCCTGATGATAGGTGCTTTTAGGCAAAAGTTTCAAGAAGTGTGCTAGGCAGGAAGGGTTGCATGTGGGAATCCCTTATGTCCTGTGCTCTGTATTTCCAAGGAAGGAAGCAATCAGTTCAGCTGGAACAAAAAGGAAATCCCAAGGAGAGACTGGAGAGAAAGGCAGGGGCCAGGGCCTGGAGGATACCTCAAGACTTGTAATGACTCGGGTGCAATAGGAAGTATTTAAAAGACGTTACAGAGGAAAATGACAAGATCGAAAGAAATCACATCTATAAAAGATAACTTCTTTCAGTGGCCTGGTCTAGATTCTAACCCTGCAGTGCTACCCCCACTGCAAACTGGGAAATTAAAGCTTTACTTAATGCACAGACTTAAGATCTTGAAAGGATTTTAACTAGAAGCTTAACTTGCACAGATTAACTGCAGAGTTTTAACCTGAGTTAAATTTGAGTCTTCCCAAATGTCATGTAGTGATATTTTCCAAGAAAGCACTCTTTGCTTCCTCACTGGATATGCCTACACAACCTTGGTCTGAAGTTAACTGCCATTTCATATTCCCCTTCTAGGGATAACTTGCTGAACTGGACAAATAGGACAGCAAGCTAGAAAAGAGACAAATCTCTACAGGTGGCATCAGACAAAAACAGTGCAATTTCAGGCCAAGAAAATGAGCAAGAATTCTGAATAATGAAAATTTTATATACTCCTTGTTTTCTAGATTTTAACCAAAAAAGCAAAAGAATTAGATTGTCACTTGATGGCAGTGGCATTAGTTGACTTTATGGATCAAAGAACAAAAATCTCAGTGGCTTAGCTTATTAGCTTCTCTGTTCAAATCAAGGTCAAAATGTTATTCCTGATCAGATAACTCTCTTCCAAGTGGTAATTCAGGAATATTTCCTTCTAATTTACAGCTCTGTCACCTTAAATATGTAGTTTCCAAGGTCTTCATGCTTAACTACATATTAAACCGCTAAAGGATCTGGTGCATTTTACAGGAATTTTATATGACCCAAGGCTGCCATCTTTTCCCAGTCTCCAGTTCATAGTTCACTGACTAGAATTTAGTCATAATTGCATAACAATATGGGATAGGTTGTCTAGCTGTGTACCCAGGAAGAAGAGGATATAGGTTGTATTAGAAGTCAGTCTCTGGCACTAGAAAGCTTCCTTATGATATATTTCTGATAATCCTGCATTGTAAAACAACCAGTATTAAAGCAAAAAGACTCAGATTTATGGAGAATAAAAGGTAGTCAAAAACAAAAGGAAACAAAACAAGAACTTTTGTTTCATTTTGTAACACTGTTATCTCATACCTCCTATAGATTCTATCTCTACTCTCTTTCCTTATCACTAGCCTCGTTTGTGGTTATTAACCTCAGACTGATATTACATAGGTAAATCCAAGTGAGGAAGAAAAGATTACAGTGTTTTCTTAGGAAGCATTTTAAGTGTATCAATACTTTTAATTGTCCCCATTGTATAACACTAAAAACTGCATTTTTCTTCATGAATCACTCCCCTAAAGTCAATTCATTTCATATAGCATGTATCTATAATTAGAATATTTTATTGATAGGAATAATCATTTAATTTTACTGAGTTGTCTCTAAAAGAAAGTTTAGATTTCACATAAAGCATGTGTAATTTAGAATTAATGATGAGAAGAGTCTCAATCACTAAAAGAGTAAAAGAGAAAAAGTGAATAGGAAGAATACAGCTATTTTAGATATAAAATGAGTTATATGAATAAGCACCATGGTTAGGCAAATTACATATAAATAATTGTTTTATACTTTTTTCCTGAATAGTATTATTCTATGACAGTACAAAAGAGATTTCCACTATAGTATTTCAGTTTTCAGTTATAATGACTATGTTAAAATTTTTTCACTCTGCTTGCAGTATGGGGTACTGACTAGAAAGAATCAAAAATGGAAAAGAATGATTATTTTATTTATTTAAAAATGTCTGAGAGCAACTGTATCATTTTTAGCATTTCTGAAGACGAAGAGAAGTTTATAGCTAAAGGTCTGGAACATTTTAGAAGTAGACAGTTTCATGCCAGTTACATAGGGAAGAGAAGAGAGAGAAAAATCAAGGCTAAACACCTCTCTTTTTAGCCTGAGAAACTGAATGAATGTAAAGTTCATAAAGTGAAATGGAGAAAATTAGAAAACAAATTTGGAAAGAAAGATCAAGAGATCAGGTTAAGGTACTTGTATCATGGAAAAGTCAGGTAGACAATTGTAAATATATGTGAAGAGCTCTGAATATCTGTAAAGAATTTTGAGATACAAATATTGACATAGCATGTAGATAGTGTTTAACATTAGAGTTGATCAGCAAAGCTAATAAATAAGTGGATTGAGCCTTAAGGAGCTCAATATTAAGGAGTATGTTAAGAAATAGGAGAATCAAACTTGACGAGCTACTACTGTCAGAAAGCAGTAAGAATCAAATGTATTCTAACAAAAGTCAAAGGCCAAATTAAGAGAGTATTCCTAAAAATGAAAGTGAGAAACCCTAAAGAAATCACCTTTTGAGTAAAGGACTGGAAAACTGAAACTGCTCATTCACTAAACATTTTATAGATTGTGATTTAGGGAAGCAGTGAACCCCCAGAGTAGAATGGTTCTTGGTCTCTGGTTTCCCTACACTTTCTATTCTTCCTATTGAATAAAAAGAATTTCCAGCAGATATTAACATCAGGAACAAGTCAATTCCCTCCCACACTCTCGTAAGAAATTCCCTCTTTTATTTTTCATTTGTAATACTTAAAATGTTTTTTGCTTTCCTGCATGGATGATAACTGATACACTGAGAGATTTTTCAGGTGTTAGGGAGAGGCAGGAAGGAGAGCATTTTTTTTAACAAATGTAAAGTGATATCACTAATAACACTAGAGTTGGGGAGATGGACTACCTCAGCACAGCAGTGATATTTTCCTCATCCTGTGGAACTCTTCTTTCTACTTTTAGATGAGGTAGGAACACCAGGAGAGAAACACTTGGGTGCTGATGGAATCAGTTCCAATGACCACTCCTATTCAGTTCTCTAATCTGTGTAATGGGCATAATGCTAAAAGCATACTTTGTAGAACTGTCACATGATTTAAATTATCTAATTCAAATAAAGTACTTGTACTGGATCTAAAATATAAGAAGAAATGGTGGTTTTTGGAGTCAAAGGTGCAATAGCAATCTAGATGGTAGCACTTAATCTCTGACTTCAGAGCTGTTGAGATGAATGTTGTTTTAACTTGCTACATTTGCAATAATATGTTACACAAATTCCTAACAACTTCCTATCTGGTTAACATGAAACCATATTATACGTGCAAATCTAAAGTTCATTTTTAGTATAAATGAGAGTTCCTCATAAAATATACTTCTATTCATATCATTTTACTTCATTAAATCCTCATTATCTTCAAGAAAACTTCTCAACTTTTTCAGTGCCTAATAGATGATAATATAATATCAAGCTAAGATCAAAGATTTTGCAAATCACAGATCTAGATTTAATTCACAGCTCTACTATAGTATTGTGTTATTAGTCAAAGTGTTTAAAATTCTGATCTTCTGATTATTTGTTAGTTTAGAAGATAGGTCACCATTTAGTATAATGTTAGACAACTTCTGGCCAATTTATTTTCCTTTAATGCAGAAAGTTTGAGTATCTTTAAAACTTCAATGTCTTTTCGACAGGACACATATTTTATGATTCACTGAACTGTCTACCAGTTACTCACATTTTATTCCAATATCATAATTTTTCATTAATATCTAATTCTTGAAATCATTTCATTGTGCTGTATCTAATCAAGAATGTCAAACAACAAAATTAAGTTAGGATGAGACAAAATCTAAAATTGCAAACAAAATGAGGAAGAGGTAAGTCTATGTAGTAATAGAACAATACTACAAAAATCAAAAATCAAGAGTCTGGTTAATAGTCCTAGGAAAAATTGTACACTAATAGTCATATCTTGAGAAGATGAGATACACATTTCTAGCATAATAGTAAAAATAATTTCAAACAACCAAACCACAGAAAATCTTTAATGATTATTCTAGTCTCTTTTTAAAAATTGCACAATAAAATTACTAAAAATTATTAAACGTGATCAAAGAATACACAGTGAAAAAACACAGGAAAAATAGTATCTGTGCTTAAGTTGGTTCTCATATAAGATTTCCTATAATGACAATACCTAGGACCCACTTTTGTGTGAGGTTGGGGCAACACAGAAAATATTTTTAAGGATAGAACAAATCTATGCTGAACTGAATGTCTTTGAGGAAAAAAACACACGTTGTTGCTGCCAACATTTGAAACACGAGAAGTATTACCACTTAATGGCTTAACTTTTTTCATCCTTGACCTTCATCAAAGAAAACACCGTGAGTATTAATACTGGCAACTGATTCATTGGTTTTGAAATATAAATGCCTTTCAGGAGAAACTGTCAGGTAGCCAAAGAAAAAATGATGTGCAATTACAACTCTTTATTCAAAATGTCTTGGAAAATAACATTTTTAAACATTCTTTTAAATCTGAAAGTCTCATTAGTATTTCATTAAATCTATCAATTTAAGGTGAAAGAGTATGTGATGCTAATAAGAAAAAAGAAGAAAAAAATATGCTTTACAAGGAATGGCAGCAGATTGAAAAAATAATTATGTGAAAATTTAATTAGTTGGAACCCAGTAGCTAACAAAGGAATGATTAAGTTTAGTTAACTTTTCTATTAACATTGTGAAGTCATTTCTTGGATTAGATTAATTACTGATAAAGAAAAATATTAAAATTTTAATTATTTTGAGCTTCATGATAGATACAGAGCTCAAATTCTACCCCTCTACCAGTTTAAAAAATAAAAATAAAGAGATTATCTCTGGCCTACCAGTGTCTCATTCTGTGAAAACAGGGCTCTTCACAGCTTCCTGCCACTGCAGGAAAAATTCTGAACTTTAAAAACATAGTAGCAACATTTCCATCTTTCTCTGCAATTTACAAATGTTAGTAACTACCAGAATTCAAGAATATTATTAAGATTTATTAATCTTTAAAGACAAATACAAATTATCAAAGTTATTCATAGATATTTCCTAGAAATATTCAGGATTTTTTACCTTAACCCATTGCATGAAAATAAATATAACTTGGAGTACAAATGCAGAATTAGAACAATAAGAAATAAAAGAAAATCATTGTAACAAGTACCTCTCCACTCTCATTTATTAGAGATCACAATGTTTTAACTGCTTGCCAATGATTCTGTTTTGTTGTAAAACAGAATTTCATTACCCCAGACTAAATATTATTACTTAATTGCAACTCACTTATTATTAGCCTGTTTTTTTTTCTTGATATCCCCATTCAATCAGACCAGAAAACTCTACAAAACAACTGGGACAAGTATCAACTTGCCAAGATGCCACTAGCTGGGATTCTAATGTAGTATTTACTAGATTGAGCTTGGAATAAATTAAGACTTCACTGAAAGGCAAATCTTTTGAAATGTTTGTTAACAAAACATTGATTCTGTGTATTTATGTATCATTCATTTACCCATTAAAAGTTAAAATCTCTCTGTAAGTTTGGGGAAAAGTGCCAGTTAGTATTATTAAGGATCAAGCATAGTCTGTTAGGAGAGAAAAAATACTTCTTTTCCAAAAACACAAGATTTTTTTAAAATAATTCCACTTACATTCTTAGTTTCCAAGAATGACTTACAATCTTCAGTGACAAAGACTCTGACAGATGCCAGCACTGATGGCTGACTTCTGTCTTGGAAGCACATTTTGCCCCAAATATTTACATGATGTATTAAAATAGTTAAGGGTAGAAGAACAGAAAACTATCTGAAGACAATGAAGAGCCCTTACTGGAAAGAGCTGGTTAGAAAATTTTTATGAGGAAGACCCATGAAAAGTCTAAAAATTGTAGTTGTTAAATATGTACATTTTGTGGTATATTTACTCTTTTTCTATTTTGTCATCTCTTTCATTCACAACATACAGGAAAATTCTTTTATTTTTACAATTTTCTATTAATGAGGTTGAAGAACAAAGGAAGAGAGCTCAAAGGTTAGTAGCATCAGGAAATGAATCAGTGAGTCAGAAACGGGATTAGGAAAAAGAGTTGGCCACAGAAGAAGAGCTTCTAGAAAATTCATGCTTGAAAATTGAGTCCTTTTAAGCTATTAATAAAAGTTTCTCTAGAATACTGGAAGACTAAGGATATCCAGACAGTAATGATTTGGGTTCCTGTAATATTACATTTTTCCCTGATTTTCTATTTCTTAGTTTCTTTTTACCTTTATTTCATGTCAGCCTTTCATTTCTGTGAAGAAATTCTACATGATTTTTCCTAACATCTGTCTCAGTTTCTTCATGCATTCATTAAGGAAGATTATAATGGTGATAAAGTATATTGATATTATTAAACATGTAGAAGAATAATATTAAAATGGAAGATTTAATCATTAAGTTAAACAATATTGATGTCTAAAATAAGAAGATGGTTCAAAATAAAAATCCATTAATTAATAAACCGGTACTTGTCATCACATTCTAATTGTTTCATTCAATTGTTAATTCAGTTTTAAGTACAAAATCTATTTTTGACACTAGTTTGAAAACAATGATTTTTAAATAATATTTTGTTGATATGCTACGATATAAAGAACTATACCAACTATAATGGAAAAATCAATTACAATTCAAAAACTTAAAAATCTAAGAATAATTTAAATTTATGTTGATCTTGTTTTCCATTGTATAATTTACAGAGGAATGGATCACCCAATAATTCAACTCAGCCTCATTGAGAAACAGTAAGACAAGGTAGGAGGTAATATATGGGATATACCTTCCTAACACTAAACGCAGGAAGTAAGAACTGTTGTCTCAAAGCAGCTATTTACAAATTCAGTATTTCCTCATATTTTAAATGTTTTTAACTGTACAGTATCTCTGATTAACTTTTTCATAGTTTATTAAAGCTTTCAAAAAGAACTCCCCCCAACCCCCAAAAAATGTGGCCAATCTGTTCTCCAATGTTATAGCAGTTTATAGCTTTAAAAGCCACCTCAGGATTATTTAATCTTCAAGTGACTTTGTCATTTCTACTTAATTAGTTAATTAGAGACACTATGAAGTTGCATGTTAATCTGTAGATACCTGTACAGCAGAAAAGATACCTAATTTTATGCCTTGTAAGACATAAGTGACCATCTTTATGTGCATCTACTTTGTTATCTGATTCTAACATCTTAATGCATTTCCAAGTGGATTATTTAATTCCAGTTTCTCAAATGTACTTGACATCATTTTTACCATCTTATCTTTTCCCAATTCATCAATGATTTGAATAAAATAGTTATCAACTTGTATTTGTATGAGGGTTATAGTTTTAAATTGCTGGAAATTACACCTTATAAAAAGGATTGAAAACTTTTTAAACTTTTTGATCCCTACAGATCACAGAAAAATTTATTAGAAATGAAGTTCATTCTCTAACAAAAATAAAGCACTGAATAATATATTTTAAAAGGATTTTAGGTAATTTCCTTTCCTCTTTTCAAAGTATTTGGTTTTTCTGCTCTTCCTCTTAGTGGAGTCTGAAAAAACTATAAAGAGAAAAAAGATAATAACCCCCACTATTCTCTTCAAGGTTGGTTTTATCTAGGTGCACACTTGTCATTCAGGTGGCTGGGATGGCTGGGGTGTACACCATGTAAAGCACAAGGACCCAGGTTTATGATCTGGAACTAGAGAGGAAAACCAAAGAATGACTAAGAAACTAAAAATGTTTCTTTCTTTATCTCTCACTTCCTTCCTCTCTAAAAAAAAAATCATTTTTATCTTTCAAAACCTACATCAATGAATATTATCACATTTTGTACACAAGAGATCATATATATATATATATATATATATATTTATATATCACCAGTCTATGGACTGTTAATGATTTGGATATCCCATATCCACAACTGAATCATTCTTGGGGACACACTGGAAAAAATCTTCATGTCACCTGTGTTAAATTTATATGTTTAAATTATATAGTATGGGATATCTTGGGTTCTAATGTTCAAAATCTCAGAAATGATAGACATATCATGGACAAAACAGACATTAAATAATAAATTATATACATAAAATGAAAATATAACTGATGAGAAATACATGCTATCATGACAGCAGTTAGAGAACTAAATAATTAGAATCATTGAGATCTGAAGGGAGTAACATTCTAAAAAAAGGATTCATTTATCATTCAGAGTGTTTTACTTTTATTTAAATCATAATTAAGTAAAAAACAAATACACAGCATCAGATGTACATCTATTCAAAATGAATCCATTTGAAAATAAAAGAAGTCAACCTGTCTATGGTGAGTTAAACAAATAATGGTTTGTTTTCCTCAGACAAACAGATATCCAGAAATATTATCCAGGGATGAATCAGATGATCAGTTATGCTTTCAGAAACATGTGATTTTTCTTTCTTTCTCCTCTACCATCAATACTTTGTTGATTTATATACTTTTTCATTATAGAAGCAGTCTCACCAGAAATATTCAGATAGAGCTTTTCCAATATGTTCAGCAGATTTTTTCTAATTTGGGTGACCTTGGTATGTAGAGTTAAATATTAATTGAGACCCTGTGATCTCAAGCAAAGCTACTGTCCATACCATAGATGCTTATGTATGGTGTCATCTCCAGAAACAATCTTTTTATCAAAGAACTCTTTAAAAGACAGGGCAAACATCTAGAGGTAAGATTTTGTCATAGAGTCATTTCCTCATGTAAAGGCCCCTACTCTCTCCTTAATATCCAGACCCCCTTAACCATGTCTCAGCACAAGATGTAAGTCTTTGGTCTGTCCCATTTACCTTTACCTTAAAATTTATAGCGATGTATATCCTCCATGTATTTCATTAAATTTGGGTTTGTTTCTCCTATTACTCCTATCTGATGTTAATCTGTCTGCTTGATTAGTCTTAGAAGAACCTCAGAGGGATGGGGAATTTTTCCCAAGCCCCTACAGTATATTGCTGTAGGGAGGACGGGAGAGAGGATAGAGAAGACAAGAGGAAGAGACAGAAATTAATTATAAAATGTTTAAATAATCAAAATCTGTACAGACTGATTGTAGATTCTGATGGTAGTTTTACAAATTCTTCATGTTCAGTATTTATAATGTGTGTTATACTACACTATGTTACAGAGGACTAATACAGTGGGAATAATAAAGTATTCGGGGAAATTGAGGGAAGACCCCAAAAGGAATGTTGTAGAATTGAATCAATAGTGAAGTTTAATAAATGCAAAATGACAGCAAATCTATAAGGAGAAAATGAGATTTCACAGTTTCGTTCTGATTTAACCAGAATAGCGAATGGAGAAGTTAAAAGCTCTCATGCAAAACATGTATATGTTGACACTTGAAGCTGCAAAGAGCAACATTCGAGGGCTGGAACTTCTGTTTTTTCACAAGGCACCAGGAAAGTCAAAAGATTAACTAATGAGTGCAATAATATAAACTTATTAGAAAGCAGGTGAAAAATATTAATTCCTCAACCAACATATATTATATGTGAGCTAGGTCCAATGTTTAAGGGAAAAAAAAAGATAAATTTCATTATTTATTATAAACATGAGCAGATAGGCTCTGCCTGGTGATTTTCATGTCCATCAAACTGAGTTCAAATTCCTCTGCCATAGCATATGGTTTTCCAAATTTTATTTCATGAAATACTAATCCTGTACTTTTATAAAAAGCGTTCCTGGTAAACATATGTAGGTAACCCTATATATCATTGCCTCTAGAGAATAGTGTTTCACTTTGACATAGAAGAGGCTCTGGAAATTACTCAAAAATCTGTTTAATTTAATTAGTTCCATTATCAAATTTCTAAATTTGTTTGTACCCAGAGCACATTCTAATGATATAAACTAGCACCCAGAGAAACTGGTAATACAGTTGTACGCAATTTTGTCTTCAGGACATCTCTAGCATCTCCTGACAGCATCTGTCCACAGGCACTCTTCTTTAGTCAGAATGGAAAACTAAATACTCTTTCTAGGTATATCTTAGATTTATTACCTCTCTATTTTTATTTTATTTTATTATCTATCTTTGCTTATCTTTATCCCCACCCCTACCCACCCTCTCCAATCTCTCTGCATATCACCAGCACTATAAACCTTCACAGATTTTAATCTAGCCACTTCTCCCCTGACAATTGAACCTACCAAAATGTGAAACTCAGAAAAAAGTGTTCAATATGCAATTTATATTAGCAAAACTTTAAATATTACCTAAATGTCTTGCAGAATGCAGCTGACTCAGCCTGTATAATATTTAGAATGGTGGAATAAACAACTACTAACATTATACTTATAAAACTTTTTAAAATATAGTACGACTCTAAGTTGCCTACTTATTGAGGTTACTATAAACTTTTAAATAAAAGCATGAAAATCGTATGCATAAGTATGCATACGATTTTCTCAAGTATATTAGATTAAACAGAGAAAACATAAAGTGAAATATACTCAAATGCCAATTATGCATTTATTTGGGTGGTGAAATCTGAGTTGTTATTTTTCCCTCAACATCTAGATTTCCAAAAGTTTCTACCAAATTTATTAATTCTATAGTTAAAAATCAAAACAAAATGGACAACGCTTCTTCATTCTTCTAAGACAAAATAATTTTCTTTGTTGTCGTCAAGACGTCCCTAAATCCCCCTAACAGATGTCACCGCTTCTGCTCCTCAACTGTACCAAACTTCTCTGTACCAAACTGATTCTATTTTGTGTCTCCTGTTGCACTGCCGCACTTAAAGCAATGTTTTAGTAGGTAAACATTTATGAAACATTTGTTCTCTGCATAGATTATTTTGTCTCAAATGCATTCTCTTTTGTAAACCTATTTTAAGAAAAATCTCATAAAATTAAAGCGCATATAATATAAACATTCAAGATACTTCACCACTGTCTTTGCCTATGTTAGCCAAATTTCTGGACACCCTGTAACAAGACTTAAGCAGTTTTTCTAGCAAATGATATTGAAGGTTGCAAATGGAAAAAAATGGAAAAAGTTCAATACAACTAATAAACATTTCTGTTGTAATTATTTGTTGTATTTAAAATATTCAGATATTTGGTCTCTGTTTTCATTATTCCTTCTAGGTCACCCTTCTACCTATTAAAGATCAAATGAAAGGGTGTGCCTTTTCTAACTAGGAACTTGTGCTGTGCATGCTTTCTTGTTAGCTATTCATATTCTTATGTTTCCCTCTATATGCACACACCCAAGTTTATGAATTTTTTTAATTTAAATTTAAAAACAATTCAATTTAAATTTAAAAAACTGACACCATCAAGTGCTAGTAATAATGTGAAGCACCTGCAACTCTAATGCATTATTAGTAGGACTGCAAAGCGGCACAGTCACCTGGAAAAAGTTTAAGAGTTTCTTATAAATTAAACATACTTCTCATTCTTCAATAAATTTGTCAGGCTTAAGCATTCATCATTTGAAATATTTTCTACTGTTTTTAATACATATTATAAATTCAAGTATAACTATTGCTTTCTATTTTCAATCTTTCCTTCTAAGTAAATTTCAATGTTATTCCACTTTGCAGGGAGATTACTGATACCAACAGTGTTAAGAAATCAGGAAAGAACTGCAGATGAGTTTTATACAACCAACAAACACACTGCCACCATTCATTATCTTTTTCTTTTCCTTATATTCTCCTTATTTTTCTCTCCTTTTTGCCTTTCTCTTCTATGTAGGCCAGTAATTCTCAATTCAAAGTATACAAGAAATTAGGTCTAGATATTTTTTAAAGGAAATACCTAGGCTCCACAGCAGTGGTTCTGGACCAGAAAGAGTAACATGTGGACCATGTACCTGTTATGTTCCAAAAGTCTGTCGATGAGGCGGATGCACACCATTCCTTGAGGATACTGACTTGGAAGTTTAAGGAAGCAAAGTTGAACTGCTCATACTATCCCATATTGTGATATTTATGCCTATTCTTCAGGAACTACAAACTTGTTATGAGCACAATACATATATGCTTTATAATTCTGTTAATTAAATAGTGACATACATATTAAGCATGCTTCAGCATATACGTATACCTAAACATCCTCAAGTTTCTAAAAATTTTAAGAAAATTAACATTAAGAAACAGACAAACTTCTGAAAAATGTAGTTAATAAAGAAAAAGGAAAAAAATTAAATGCATGTAATTAATACCCTTAAAGATAGTGAAAAGTGAGTCAGTCACTTCCATAAATCAGCAAGAGTTTCAGGAGAAAAAGAAGCTGTCAGAGTTGATAATGGGGGAAACTTTTAAAAAATACAAAATAAGTAAAAAACAATTGAGCAAATAAAAGATATAAAGTACACTAAATTAACTGAAAATCATGTTCTGAATACTAAAGATTTAGTGTGGAAGAGGAAGACAAGAGCAGTTCTCTTTTAGTCTTGGATATTGCTCCCATATGCAGGTGCTTCTACTCAAATTTTCTAATAAGAAAAACATCTATGCATGAAAAATGAATGGACCCTTTTACCAAAAGTTTGAGAAGATAGCTTGTTATGCTGTGGTGGAAGGTAGAGGCAGTATAGCTAGTTGAGGTGTTGTAATATGTTGGAAAGTACCACAACAATGAAGTCAGAAGGTGATACAACATGGTGACTGGCAGCATAGGGATTCTAGATTTTACTCTCCTTTTATAATTTCCTGGAAATGTGAACGTGCATAAGTCACTTAATATCCCCATACCTCAAGTGTCCTCATGTATAAAATAAACATCAATGGAACTTGACATGTTTGTATAGTTACATCAGAAAATGTAAGCAAAACATTACTCACATAACAAGTTCTCAATAAATGCTGATTATGAAGATGATTATGTTGATAGTGGTAACATACCCAACTAAGTTTTCAAAACTAGATGGTTTAGATACTACAATAATTTCAACTTAGTTTAGAAGCACTAATCTAGTGATCACAAAAGTGATGATAAAAATTTGAATATTCTTTGCTATCACTATATTTTATTTATTCAGTTCTATTAAATTCCATTAGAGAATATCCATACATTAAATTAAATACATGAGTTGCCCTAAATGGGTTAAATGGCATGTTATAATAAGCAGCTTTGTTCTTAACTAATTATCATGGTTAACACTTTTTACTTTTAAAAGTTCTCTTTTAGCAGTTTGTCTCTTTCTCTGTATATCAAAACCTTTTTTTATTATTATTTACTGTAGACAGTACTCAAAAAAGTCACAAAACTAAACTAAATGGTAGTTATATCTATACAATGCTTAGGGGTTAAAAAAAAAAAAGTTCCCCTTAATTCCTATGTATCCACCAGAAATGAACTTGAGTACATATCTGACTTTTTCTTATTTTTCTAATCATTAATAAAAAAAAATCTGAGGGAACTCATGGTATTTGAAAGACAAGTCTCCTAAAATGTCCATATAGGCCTTCCCATGATATCACTTTGGCATGAGGATTATTTCAAGCTGTAGTCAACTGAGGCCTTAAGACTAATAGAACCTTTTACCCTAATTACAAAAAAGGAAGAAAATTGGAGATATTACCCAGAATTAGGATTTTTATAAGAAATAACCTTTCTATTAGAGACTTTATCAATATGGCATGGCAGCCATTAAACTACAAGTATTAGTCTTCATCATATGACTCATCTCCTCCTAGTCATGAGTCCTCTTTCTCTCTCCTTAAAGCCCCAGGTGTCTATCCAGCCCTTTGCTCAGGATAGATACCTTTGTTTTTGCCCTATTTACTTTAGAATCTACATCCATACAGATTCTATAGACACATGTAATTATTTCTTCTTTTCTTCTACTAATCTGTCTGATCTTAAGTTGTTTGCTCAACTAAGACGAGAAGAACCCAGAAGGATAGGGAAAATTTCTTGTGTCCCTATACCCTAGTCTTCGGATATTAATATGAGGATGCAGTTTTTCTTGTTTATTTAAGGATTGTTTTAGAAATTTTAGCTCATGTGAACAAATGAGTATAAATGCATTATTAGTCTTCTTAATTAGAGAAAAAAACAGATATTTCTAAAGTTAGGACATCAAATACTATAATAAAGAGCAATGCACAAAAAAGGAAATATTAATGAAATCAATAGACAAAGTTGGTATTTAAATCAGAACAGCAAAAAGTAGAAAAGTAAAAAGATATCACAACTTAGTGACTATACACTAAGACTGAAGTATTTGTGTGCCTCAGAATAATTTAAGGTAGAAAGAGAAGTTGCATAGAATCAACTCTGGATTTAGGAGAACCCAAAAAACCTACATATACCTATATATAGGTATATATAGGTATATATAGGTATACATATATATGTATATACATAGTGGAAATACATAACAAACTCTTAGAAAATGGTAACTACCATCAATAACAGTGCTATGTTATTATAATTCTTAAATATCCAAATATTCTTTGATTTTTTTTCTTTTCAGAAGGTAGTTTACTTACCCAACCCTTGAGGTGGGCTAGACTTACTACATTACTTCTAATTTTGAATAGGTTGCAAAGACTAGATCATAAAGTCATCTTTGTGACTTCATGATTTCCTTGGTTCTCTGAGTCACTCACTCTAGTGAGAGTTTCACACTGTGAGAATCACTATGAAATTGTCGACATAAGAGGTCACTGAAGTCTGCTGCCAACTGTCAGTGAGCATCTAGCCTCAATAGTTAAGTGAGTGCGCCTTCTTGAAAACAGAACCTCCAGTCCTAGCCAGCTTCCAATGTCTACAGAACAAGCTAACATTTGACTACAAGTGCTAGAGACTCAGTCAGAATCACCTAGTTAAGTCACTTTGGTTGTTATAAGTTGGTAAATTTGGGGATAATTTTTCAAGCAGCAATAAACAATGCAAGCTACTAATATTACTTTTGGTAAAGAGTTTAAGTGTACATTGCTTTTATAGCTCAGTGTATTGACTCATGGGATAATAATGAAGTATTAACTCAAATAAGCATAGCACTGAAATTTCAAAATCCCTGGAATATCAGAATTCCATCAGTAAGTACTGCTGCTAGAAACATGGGAGCAAAACATATACAAAAATAAACCACAAACGTTTAAGGAGTCCTACATTCTCCTTACAAATAATAAAATACTTGCTTCTTGAACAGACCATGGATGGATTTAAAAAAAGTATGGCACCTAAAAGGTGAAAAGCAAAAATAAATGATGTTTTGTTCAAATTGTCAAATTCCTTCCATATTCTATCACAGCACTAATTCTATGTTCCTTCGATGGAAAAAGAAAAAGTATAAAAGAGATTTTTAAAAGAAGAAAGAAAAATGTTTTGAGGTAAAATAAAAATGCATGCCATGCAAGGAACTTACACAGAAATTTCTTCCACAGTATTCCTGACGTATTAAAATATGGCTGCTTCTTTCAAATTCTATTGATGGAGAATTCGCCAAATCTTTTTTTTTCAAATGACAGGACTAAAGCATGACATACCAAGTTTTTTCAGAAATGTCCTCCAATAATGCCCCATTCTGACATGAAAAATAAAGAACTTAAAGGGCAGTTCCAGGAGCAAAGGAGCTCCTGTTCTTCTAACCCTGTAGCCCTTCCCTTAATCAAAGAAGCCATCTGCCACTCCCTGGGCCTCTACCTTTCTCCTAATCCAGAAATGGTCTCTTGTCCCTATTCTCTAGAAGAATGTAGAAAGGGACTATTTATCTGTACTAATACAATAAGAGTAGGGCTGAGTCAGTCCTCTTTGCCATGTGGAGACCTCCTCACCTCTCCCCTGAGACTTTTCCATTCTTCATTATAGGATGCAAATGATTTGTCTGGTCCAGTATTCTCAGAATTTATTTCAGAATTTACCACCATGTAAAATTCCTAAAGTATGTTATTATTAAATCTGGGCTTTTCTCTTACCATTTGCACCTAATACTAATTTGTTCATCCATCCAGTCTGTGAAGAACCTCAGAGAAATGGGGAAACTTTTCCTCTGATACCCACAAAAGCGCATTACAATTCAGAAACACCAAATTGCTGGATTCTTGGTAGGTTGTAATCTCCCATTTCCTTTGCAATATTTCTGTAATCAGGTTCAAATTACAACAAATCTAGCATGTAAACTTTTTATATTTTGAACATTTAATATTTCATTTTGTGAAATAGACACTCTGAAGTACTTGACACACATATCTTAAGTGGGAGAACAGAATTAAAAAGTTACAAATGTTTGTAGACAATCTGATGAGCAGTGGAAATCTAAGCAGTGAGAAGCAAAATTCATGGCCTTATATTAAATATTGTCTTTTGCTCCCAGCTCTCAGTCCAAATTACACATGAATACTCAACTTTAAACTATCAAAACTACCTCTTCTTCTAACTCTTTTCCCTGAGCCTCAAATATTATAGGTCAGATTCATAAAAGTAAGTAAGAGCAATATATTTATATAGGAAAATAAGTCCTTAACTCAATAACCAACTCTATTTTCAGGCCCTCATGACTCATTATAGGTAACTTCTATGTTTTAATACAATAATTACAATGAATATGATTGAATGACCTCCTAATCATATTATCAAGAAATATCTTGAGTTAATTCATATAAAAATACATAAAATGTAAAACAGGATGACAGACCTGTGAAAATTTTTATAATTAAATCACCTTATTATTTCATTGACATAGAATTTATTCTATAGACAACCATTTAAATGATAAGCATGATTAGTTCACACAAAAAAAAGTCAGCACTAATTTTAGTAAAACCTAATTTTAATCAAGCAACATCATTTTCATTTATCATCTTCTGGTTCTAATCGTTGTCTTAATTTGAATGCTGAAGAAAAATGATTGCTGGTTTTTGAAGGTTAACAAAAAGAATTATACTACACTTATGCCTGGTGCCATCAAACACTCACAATACTTAAATATTATTCCTAGGACTACAGCTGAATCTATGTACATGCCTTTGTGTTTATAAAATCTTCACACACACACACACACACACACACACACACACACACACTGCTAAATACAGTCTTGTTTGCTTGATACTCACAGATAAACCAAATTCCATGCCACCTGGTCTTGGAAAGGGGAAAGAGGTTTATTGCTCACCAGCCAATAAGGAGAACAAAGTACATGGCTCAAAGATCAACCTCCTGTCCCCAGATTAGACCTGGGCTTATATAAATTCCTATGAATGGTGGGTTGGGGTCTTTGATAATGATTGGATCGAACAAAGTGGGAAGTTTCCGTTAGTTGTATTCTCCATTGGGTCCACAAGGAGATTCATGATGAGACCCTTGCTTGATTATGATGGGGAGTTCTGGAGCTCACCAGTAAATGGTTCAAGAAAGAATTTTGAGTATAAAGGTGAAGTTGCATAAGTTTATTAGAGAAAATGGCAGTGAAATAAAGCAATAGCAGGAGATGAGTTCTCCTGAGCAGAAAGGGCTTCACTGAATGCTATGAGATTACTAAATTCATTCCCTTAGGAGGGGTTTCTGGACAGACCTGCCCCCGCCGCCACCCCCACATTCCCCAGCCTTGCCAGTGTCTATGCTTAGCAAGAAACAAGTCACAAGAAAGTTTGAAGGCAAAGTAATGGGGACATTTTCTAGGAAGGTCCCCAAGTTTGTGAAGTAGCTTCCTCTGGCATTCTGGTGTTACTAGCTCCTTGGTTGGGGGAAACACATTATGTTGATGAAGGGATTACATGAAACTTTCCAGAGGGTTAACAAGAAAAGTTTTATCTAGGGCATCTGAAACTGGCCTTTCAGATGTGGTTCAGGGCATTCCAAGATCCCTCATGACCTTTATTTACTGGAAAGTCTTGGTTCAAAAAGGAGACCTAGAGAATGCTGCTTTGGGGCCACACATTTCCCCTGTACAATTGGTTTACCTTAGCTTCCTGGAAAACAATACTGAAGAACAAAATTACTCATTTCTCAGCAGTTAATGACTTTGACCAGCCAAAAGTCTATTAGAATATTCAGTTTTCCCTGGATTCCTGGAAAATAATATGGAAAATCAGCACTCATTATTTAATTAACTACTTTTAGGTGGCAATATACATTATACATACACCTTGACAAGAGACTATATGAAGTCAGAGGAATATGTAATAACTCGTGTTATCAAGGGACTATAGGAAGTACATAGAGATCAGGTATAGAAATATTTATATTTATGAAACATTACTAAAATATATATATATACACACACACACACACATATATATGTATGTATATATCTCTGTCTCACATCATGTAGGTTAGAAAATTATTTCTATACCACAAACTCACTATAAGCCTTGTCAAGGAGCAGAAAATTCCCCCAAACCTCTAAGTTCTTACAGGCTAGTTGAAAATCAAATAAACATCAGAAAGGTTAACAGAGTGGGAAAAAGTCATTTCCTACTTGTAGGAACTCCAGAGAAATATGGTTGAAAATGGCAGACAGGTAATGAAAATATATATAACTACCAGAAATAATCAAAGAAGTAAGGGCCTGGAGATACAAAAGAGACTTAAAGCAACAAGACCGTACTGGAGATATTTGGAAAATAAATGCTGTCCTATTATGTACATAAATTCTTAGGTTGATAGTGCTGATGACAACTTTTTTTCAGATGTAGGTCTCCTTAATGTCAATTGTGTCAAATAATGTCAAAAAAGGTGACTGAAAGGGAGGTAAAGAGTTCTTCCTGAATCTGGTTTTTATTGCCCTTAGCTCAAAAGAGCCCTCAGCTCAAAACAGCCCTCATGCCAATATGACATTCTGGGATCACATATTGTGTTCCCTTAATATAGATATCCTATATAAGAGGCAGGTCAAAATAGTTAAGTAATGAGCAAGAATCAATCAATCTCATTCTTTAGTATTATTTTCCTGGAAGCTAAAGCAAACTGTATAAGCAAGGCTCCAGCAAGTGTAATGCAGCATATACATGGTTTAAACTGCCACCTTGTCCTTATTCATCATTATTTAAGAAACCAGCCTCCACCTATTCTAGTCTATATAATTTCATGGTCAATTTCATAGAAGGAGGCCTATCTCTGAACCATGTGCTTTGGTTTCCTTGTAGCCTGATCAGGAAAAAAAGCTCTTTCCCTTTTTTAATAGTCAATATGGAGTTTAGTCTATCCACGAACATTGTGCAAAAGAAGAGGGCATTAAGCAACATGTACATATGAGAGATTCAGGAAAACTGAATAATTCCCCTCAAATGACCTAAAGCCAACATTTTGTAAAACAATTTTGATAAAGACAAAGGATATGGTTGTTAGGGGCCAGGAGAAGGACAATTATGAGATGTTAACAGGAAAAACACAGCAAACAAGAGCATGATTATTATATAGATTTAAATTCCTGCCTCAAAGAGATTTGGCTATTTCCCTCTGCCCAGTAATACAAGAGAGACCCCCTTACAAATGGAGATTTCCCTTATCATGTAAACATCTTTTCTAAATGTGTAACTTCTATTCAGTTTTCAGAGCTTGTTCTTTAAGGTGTTTCTTTAAAATGATCAGTCTAAAATAATCTTTATATCGAAGATTATGGGGGCTCTGGAATTTGGTGGTAAATGGTTCAAGAAAAAATTCTTGAACATTAAAGTGATGTGTTATAAATTTATTAGAGAAAATGGAGGAGAAAGAAAGCAAAAACAGGATACAGAGTTCTCCAGGACAGAAAGAGCTATACCAATTGCTATGAGATTACTGCAATTTACTCAGTTAGGAGATGTTGTCTGGGACTGTTGAGACAAAGAGTCTGTTAAGAAGTCCATTAAAATGTTACTACAAGACATCATTAGCCAAAACTATAATGAAGATCCTAGAGCATTATCAGAAGAGACTGAGACAAAGGCCTATGGTCAAAAGGCATTATCAGGAAAGACTGAGACAAAAGTTTGTTGAGAATTCTGTTCAGATGTTACACAATGAAGCTTTTAGATGGAGTTCTTTACAAGATGGCATTACTATGTCTTCCTGGGAGCCCTTGTCCTATCAATTAGTAAATTTAAACCCTTGGAAGAGGGCTTCTGGGTGGATTTCCTTTCCAATGTCTGTAATTAACAAGGAAATAGAGGAAGTTTGAAAGCAGAAGTAGTGGGGCTTTCCTGGAAGTTCTTCAAGTTTGTGAAGCAGCCTCCTTGGCATTCTCCTGGTAACAGCACCTTGTTGTTTTAGGGAAAATATTAGGTTGATGAAGGGATTACATGAATCTTTCCAGATAGTTAACAGAAAGTTTTGTCCTCCTGTGCTCAGAAACTGGTCTTTTGGATGTAGTTCATGGCATTCCAAGGTCCCCCTGAAAGGTTTTGATCTACAAAGGAAACCTAGACAATGCTGCTCTGAGGTCTATATTTTCCCCTACAAATAGACATATTGGGTAGCAAATTTTGTTCCCCTTTAGACTATATACAGCCATCAGAAGATTTATAAATTGGTGGGGGGGTGGTCAAAGGAAAAGTTTCCCTTTCTAGGAGGTTTGTCATAGGTTGGACTAATGAGCAAATTAATGTTAGGTGTGATTAGGAGAAAGGCATAGATTTAATAATGACATACAAATAGAGAATTAACATGTCAGTAAATTCTGAGGTTACTGGGGTAGACCAATGATTCACATCTGTCTGTAATGAAGCATGGAAAGGGGATCTGGGGTCTCAGGAGAGAGGGGAGGGGTTTCCATGTGCGAGTAGGAATGACTCATCTCTACTCTTACTTTAAAAATACATATAAATAATTCCTCTTTCTAGATCCTTCAAGAGAATAGGAAAATTTCTTGATTAGGAAAGGTCTAGAGGCCCAGGGAGTATAGATGATTTCTTTGATTAAGAGAAGGGTTACAGGGTTAGAAGAAAAGTAGCTTCTCCTTTGCCTCTAGGTCTTTCCTTCACTGTCCTTGGCTTTTCATGTCAGAGTGGTACATACAGGAAAATAATTCTGAGAAACTTGGGATGTTATGTTTTAGTTTCATCAGTTCTTTGATAGTAATGTACTCAATATGTGGTAGCCCTCTGATCCATGAATAATATGCTTAAGATATTGAATAAAAAATACAGGTCTCAAATAGAATCTTATTAAAAATATTTTCAAATGTATTATATTGGTTTATTGGAATAAATTATTATTTTCTTGGCTGATCAAAGACTAGTTAAGTTCAATAAAACATAAAACATACAATTCTAAATGTAGTTTATGTTCCAGCACAAGAAAATGAAGGTGCTCAAAAGTAAATCGTCCCAAGTCTCTCAGAATTGGTCTCCTGTAGATGCCTCACTCTACCATGAAGTCTTTTTTGAGCTGAGACAAATACAACTCCAGAGGCAAAGAAGTTCCTGTCTTTCTGTTTGTCTTCTTATTCTTCCCTTAATAAAATAAGTGATCATCATTCCCTACGGAATCATTCTCTTTTTCTAATGCAAAAATGATCATTGTTCCCTTATATCCTAAGAACGTCTAGTTTGAGGTCTTAATTCAGAGGTAAGTTTATTTTTCCTCTCTAAGAACTATATCTTTACTTTCCTAGTAAAGATGAATCATCTCTTTCTGTTATATGAAGACCCTCTTCCTCCATTCTTGACTCCTAGGTCACTCTTTCCCATACTTCAACACAGGATACAAGTCTTTAGTCTAACCCATTTACTTCAGAATTTAGAGTCATATAAATTGTCCATATGCATGTTATTAAATTGGACTTTTTCACTGCTAACCCTGCTGAGTTGTTTCTTCCTTCTGTGGTAGAAGACCTTTTCCCTGAACCCAATACAAAAGTTTGTCTGTCAGAAATTTTCCATGGTACTATGGAGACTGTGGCTACATCCTGTTCTCATACTATGGAGGCTGTACCTATGTCCTGTTCCACAGAGATTGCAGCTATGCCCTGACTAAGGACAAACAAGCATAGCCTCCCTACTCTGCAGTTGTACATAACTAATAAGAGTTGCCAGTAGAAACCACACATAGTCAAGGAGATGAATCGTTATCTTGGAATATAAAAGGAACTCCCCTAAACCCCCCATTGTTCAGTTTTGGGTAACAATACCCCTGATTAAGCACTGATGCTTGCAATAAAGTGCTATTTTCTCTACCTTTGAGTGCCCAGCTGTCAGTCTTGCCATCTGGAGGCTTTGCCATCTCACTTCTTCCTGTGAAGAACTTGAAAGGGATAAAGGCATGGGGAATCTTCCACTCACCCAAATAGTACAGTAATAGACACATACCCACATATCAGAAACACATGTACATTTATGTTGTATTGCAGTTCATTTTATGAAATTTCTTGCATAAGAGGCTAGCTCAGGCCATGACTCACAGTAAAGCTGTGGCAGGGTGAGGTTAAACAGAAAGAACACAGTAACTTTCCACTTGTCAATCAATTTTCAGAAAAGGCTGGATGAAGTCAACATGGATTGAGCCTGAACAACATTGGTTGAACTAATCAGGGATGCTAACAAGAATGTGAACTTTCTCATAAAGGGCCCAAAGTCTGAACCAGCTTAAACTGATTTGTAGTGCTTGCCCAAAGACCAAAATATCATCCTTACAGAGACATTTCTTCATAAAAATGTCAAAATATGTGAATTCATGTCCATTGGCACCATGAAAGATCCAACACTGATCATAAAATGTACAAAAAAGAAGTCACACCTGCACCTTTTTAACAGAATTTTCCATCTATTCCTAGAAAATATTAGCATATCTCCACCTTGTAACTGCCTTCCTGGAACCCAAAATGTTTTATAAACCTGATGCTTTGGCCAACATGTGGGTTTTTCAGTAGATAGGCCCCCAGAACCCTATAGCTCTTTGCATTAAACGTTCTCTTTCCCTTCAGATTGTCAATCCTTATTTCATTCTCAAGGACCCTTCCCAGTGATGCTTGCAGAATTAACATGGGATTCATGCACTACTGTATGTAACTGCCTTTGTTAGTTTTGACTCATTCCTTACCTCTGTGAAAACTTATCCTTGAACACAATTTGCAGGCTCAGCTTTAAGAAGTAATTTTAGCATTATACAGAAGGGTTTTTAGGACCTAAAAGTAGTACTCCTGGCTTTAGAATCATAACCATTAAAACTGAAATGTTAAGAAATAAAATTCTTCTGAGTACATTAGAAGATATAATTGACTTTATTAAACAATTCACGAATTGGGCAGTAGCATCCTATCTAGCAGACAGAAAGGGACTCCAAGGAGCTGTACAAAATGGTAAGTTTTTATAGGGTTGAAAATTTATATAGAGGCAATAAGGAGGTAATTAGCAAAACACAAGGATTGTTTCAACCAAGGCAACTTTAAGAAGGAGAAAGAAAGGGGAAGGGAATCCAAGCAGGCAGATTATCTCACTAGTACTGACCAAAAATTTAGACACAGAGTGATAACATCCTCCCTCTAAATGAAAATATAAGGCAAATAAAATGCAGAAGAAAAAAAAAAGAAAAGAAACAGAAGACAATTTAACTTTAAAAACAAGTAAGGAATATTTTCCTGCTCCAGATCTAGCATGATGTAGATTTTGTCCATCATTACTAGTTAAAATTAAATGTAAGCCGTAAGACTCCTGCTTGCATATTTGGATCTTTGTATGTTTTGTGTGTCTCCCAGGTATTTTATGTAAGTATATATAATATTCACATCTGGATGGTATTGCAAAATTATTTCATTAATGAGTTTCTAATTAAAAAAGTTTATAAAATTTGTTTCTAAAACAGAAAATTCACAGATACTAATCCAAATGTTTTCTACAAATTAATATGATCTGGGGTAATTTTTAGTAAATGAAAGCTGGTTTAAAATTTGATAGTTTAATTTAAAACAGGCATGACTTCGGTGTTATGAACATTAATATAATACTTTTTTATTCTTCCTGGATTCATTAAACAAAATAAGCTCATGTTATCTAATAAGAAAAAATAGCTTCAAATAATGACTGATTTTCGTGAGTTTTTATGGGTGACCTACCAAGTATAATTAATGAAAGTAAAGGGTTTAAGTAGATTTAAATAGGAAAATAATTTCTAAGTGAATTTTCAGTAAGTCTTGTTAGTTTTCCAAATTTTTAGTAACTTAATACTTCAGGAATTTTGCAAAATTCAACTGAATAATGGAAACCCATTGACTATCCAGATAAACTCCAAATAAGATAAAGTATTAGACCATTAACTGCCAAGCTTATGTTTACTTTTGGCTTCTTATTAAAGAAGAACTAAATTGGGGTCTGTTAATAAAAATGCCTTATGTCACTTTGAAAAATGGTATTATAAAGAAGTGTATGTTTCTAGAAAATTATGAAATATATTTTCCACTCTAAAGAACATCATTGTAAAGTCCAGTTCACAGTTACTTATTTCTTAGTTTGATTTAGAAATTAAGTTTTCTAAGAATTAAGAATTATAGTCAGCATGTATAATATAACCTATAAGCATAAGGAAAACAACTTTATACAAAAAAATCAATTAAGTTTGGTTGAAACAAAAAGAAAAGGTATGAGAGCATGGAGCTATGTTTAACATTATATAATTCATCTGACTAAAATGGAATTGTTATTATGAGGTTATTTTAATTAAACTTAAATATCAATTGTATACCGTATAAAACCAAACTTTTCTTTTTCTTCCATCAGCTAAAATGACAAAGTTTTCTTGGATCTTGATCTGCTCCTGATAAGAGATTATGAAAGGCTTTTTTTACCTTTTAATTAATCGATATAGCAAAGCTTTGTTGCTTCATATTATCTTTATTATCAGGTATTCAGTTAAAGAAGTAAACCTATTCTTGTCAAGAGCCTAGCTTTGTCCAGAACTATGTCAGGTTTCTACAATGAGACTTCGAAAATTTTTTCAGTTTGTTAAATGGATAACTATTATAAAAATAGGTGATCCTATATAGTAAAGTGTCTTAAAAACTTTTAAGAAACTTACTAATAAGAAATTCTAAATGGTGCATTTTTGACTTAATTACTATGAAATTATTTTTCCAAAGTTCTTCTTTAATGTTCACCCACCATATGAAAAGCGGCATGTTAAATTAGTTAGACATATTTGATATCCTGAATTACATAGAAAGTATTGCCAAATTAAAAAATGATGCTAAACCTTCTTATATGGATACTCTAAGTATTCCAATATTATATAAAAATCCAAGAATTCTAAAATATTCTGGCAAAATATTGTTTTTCTTTCTAGTTGTCATATTTTAAATATTATGTTACAAAAATTAAACAAATCCCCCTGCCAATCAGTTTTAAACTTACTAATTTAGTCTTTTGTCCTTTGCAGATGTTACTTGTACTCTGTTGGTTACACCAACGTGTTACATGTTTATAAAGAGTCACAGAAAAAGACTTTGACAATCAAAATACAGGCTTTTCATAAAACTGAACTGAAAAATATATGCCATAAATTTAGAAAAAAACAAGATTTTTAAGACCGTTAACAAAGATCAAGAATCAATTACATTAGACTAAATAAATTCATGAGAATAAATGAAATTTTATGACTTTTTCATTGAAAATGTATCGATTCTTTTATGCTATTCTTTCTCTATACTTAAAAAAGCCTTAGTCCATTATTTTAAAGAAAATTATGACCTGTGACATTTGACAAGATACACTTTTTCTCTTGACCAATGCAGATTTTGGAAACTCTTACTCAGTATTCTTATTTCCATGGCAATCCATTTATTTATGCTAATTGAATAAAATGTCTCTTCCATATAATGGGTCACTATTGGAAACAGTTTTAGTACTCAGGCTTCGAAAGGAATGTCATATTTAAGAATGACATTCATAGACTCAGATATGATCAGACAACTTCAAGGAACTAAGACTGGCTTTAATAAAGAATGATGAGTCTGATGTATTGCTTAACCAAGTAGGTAAGGAAAGTCACTAACTTCATGTTCAAAAACCCCAGGACATTTGGGGATCTTGAAAGAATTAACTTGAATCTTCAGGAGAATTCTGATGGTAAGAACTTGATGTAGCTTCTTAACCTTGAGAGGTTAGTAAAAGTTCAATATGAGATTCCTTATGAAAAAAGTTTCAGCAAGGCAGATTTAAAAGTGCTGTTTTATTTCTATTATTGCTTCATTTATGCAAATCACAAGGCAAGTTTATTGAAATCTGACTAAATTTGCAAACAAATTAGTTATACTGTGAGTATCTGGAAGAAATGAAGTGATGTTAGAGAAAAAAAATTGTTTTAGTAATACACCTGTGTGGACATGATTCCCCTTAATTATCTTTGAAATTTTTCTTTTCTACCTATAAGCTGTACTGTATCCTAAATTCTACTTTCCTCCACTAACTGGCTAGTACTTTATTCTAAAGCATACAACCTAGAGTTTGAAAACCTGATGTAAACTTCAGAGAAGTCACCACAATAGTTGATGTATGAAAATATTCATTCCTGTTGCTATAGAAGTCACTACTACAGCAAAAAGATCATCAGAGACATACAAACTGCAACCCAGGGAAATCTATCAGATTGCTAAAACCTGCCTTCACATCCTATGAAGATGCTTAAGTTTGATACCTAGAAATCTTCTCAACTCTCAAAACTCAAAACTGTTATTATAGTCTCTTCTTGCCATTATTTTTTTTTCCCCTTTGGTCCCACAGAAATACCAAACTGGCTGTTTACACGACGGGCCTGCATCGCCACCACCAGAAATGATACACAACTCTTGAACTAGACCGGTCTATTCTCAGGATGGAGACTGAGTCAACAAAGTGGAGAAATCTACCACTCAAAAATCCAGAAGACCAAAACTTTCAGAGACATTTCAGAGGAGGGGACTGAAGGATGTACCTTCCAAGATGTGCAGGTTAGGTCTCCCTAACAGGTCCAGAACAGATCTTTCCAAGACAAGCCATTTTGACATGTGGATTATTTCTAACTGAGGTCAATCAAAGCTCTCAGGCTCACAAGAAACCCTGACCACTCCATTAAGTATCCAGAAAAATTAAAATTGGGAGTATTTATTCAAAGTAAGGTTATTTCTACTAAAGAAATTTACCTATATGGCAGGATAAACATCTAATTACATCAGATAGCTTCTGTTGTGCACCAAAGGAATAACACCCTCCTCATCATAAGAGTCCCACTCATCCCTCCTTGAAACCCTAGTTCCATATCCCATTGTTTAGCTCAGGATACATACACACCTGTGCGTGCGGGCACACACACACACACACACACACACACACACACACATTTTGCTTCATGTCTATATAGAGTTCAATATACACATAATTAAATTTTCCCCTATTAAATTGTCTGACATTAATTTAATTAGTTGACAACTCCAAGAATAACTTAGAAGGGCAGGAGGAAATTTCTTTCCAAACAAGTCAGTGTTATTAATATTTTATAGACAATAGAAATATATTTAATAGTCTTCTGATATCTTTTGTTAAACCACAGACAGACACACACACACACATAAGCCAAATAATTGTTATACAAGAGCTGCCTATAGTACATGCCTACAAAAATATAATGTGTGTGTATGTTTTCTATAATTTTTTTGCCAGAAACTACAAATAAAATGGTCAAGACGAAATAATAAAACCTTTATTACCTTGCTGTAGTCAATGAATTATTTGCAAAATTATTTTTATTGACACAGCCATGCTAGTTAATGCCTGATAAACGGTCTTCATGTCCTTTTTTCTTGAAAAATGTGTTACTTTTCACACGCTTATAAGGGGAATAAAGATAATGATGATGACATTTTGTAATGGATTTACTTGGAATAAGCTTTTTCAACATATGTACTGGAATTAGAACTAATTCTGCTTAATCTTAAATCCATAGAAATCTACAATAAAGTAATTTTTAAGGCATCATAAGATCTTAAATCAAAGACAGATAAAGAATTTTTTTTTAAGATTTTCAACATTGGAAAATATAATAATAAAAGGGAAAGGTTTCCACTTCAGCTGCCTTTACCATTATTCTTATTTATCTCAGCAACCAAATTTTGACCCAGCAGTGTTACTAAGTTAAACAGATTCTGAGTCTTTGCTGGAACCCAGTGAAGAGAAAAAATATAGTTTCACACTGAAATAAATTTTATTACAGCTTAAATCAAGCTGAAATGTCCATACTTTTGTAATATTCAATTATGTCTTTCCTGCTACAATTCCACTCTAATTTCCCCTCACTCACACAAACCTATTATGTCTTTTAGCAAAATGCTGAAAAATATTTTGGAAAAGTTCAATAAGCAATTAATTCATTTATTTTAAGAGTCATTCAAGAAATGGTTTAACTGTTGATTTATCTGTAGATAGGGAGCCATTATTTCTACTTTAAATTTTTTTTAAAGTGAGCAAAGATAGCTTAATTGTAAGGTTTTTCTGGGCTCCGCGAGGAGAAAAGCTCAATCAGACAAAAAATGTCGAATAGCCAGGGCTTTATTGGGGTTTGCACACCCGGGCGAAACTCCCAAGTCCGCAGAGGGCCGGGAAGTCGCGGGCTGGGAAGTCGCGCGCCAGAACAAAGGGGGACCAGCTCTTTAAGCAGAGGAATTTCGCGGGCTTCCCATGTAGCGATTGGGAATTGGCCCTGTGAATCCAGGTGTGGGGGTCGCATCCCTTATTCTGACGTCATCCACCTTTTTCCTGGGCTTGGCCTTTCCCGGGCATGGCCGCTGCTGCTTTTGTCCCTGGGCCAGCCTAACATTAATTATTTAGAATACTATCACAAGGTTCTTACTAAAAACTCTAACTGAAATTCATAAGGACTTTTTTTTTTTTAAAGGAACGGTATAGGTAGGAATAAAGGTGAGTAGGCAAGCAGGGAGGAGAGGGGGAAGTAACACTTTTACTTTATTTTTATTAAGTTGTTCATCATCTAGGTTTCTCCCCACTGAACCTGGGACACAAACTCATGTCCTTGGGATGTACGTGGAATGCAGCATGCAGCCAATCAAATGGCTATTGTATGGTGTGCCAAGACTGAATTTATTTAAAATCATTAAAAATACAGGAAATTTCCCAATTTTTATAGTAGAGATTCCACAATGCTTTCTTGAAAGGTAACATGAAATATCTTTACTATCCTAAGTTAAGAAATGAGACAGGGACCTAACAATCCAAAGGTAAAAAAGGGGAATTCACAGGATGCTAAGATGATTTAGTATGCAGATATTTGCCCTGCCAAATAGAGGGGTTATAAACATTAAAAATAACATTTATGACCAATGAACTCCCATTTCCATGCACCTACATTCTTTTTATTTCCTGTTTTTGTTTGTTTTTTAAAAGGAAAGTACAGGCAGGAATGAAGGCAAGTAAGCAGGCAGACAGGCAGGAAGAGAGAAGAAGAAAAAACATTTTACTTTATTTTCTCTTAATTATTCATTTAATTATTTCACTTAACTATTTAATAGGTTGTTTCTCCCAGGAACCCAGAACTCAAACCTAGGGATATGCCGGCTTTGTCCTTTGGAGGCGATTGACCTAACATCTATTCCACCAGTACACACTGCACCTAAATTCTTCTAGGTAATTAAGGGAAAGGTAAAAGTGTCTCATATGCCTGCATGCTTTCTTAAAATAACCCACATGTCAAAGAGTCACATCTCGGAGAGTTCTGGTAAGAACCTCTTCAATAGTTTTAACAAAATATGGTTAAGAGATATATTATTAAAATAGCATTATAATTGAATCTAGAAGAGTTACTAAATGAGTTTATACAAAGTTGACATTTGGAAGACTATTTTTAAATGGAACCAGAGAAACCTCAAAAAAAACTGAAAAGCTATCTAATTTGAACTGTGCAAGATCTCTGAGCTGGGCTAAAAGTCAGTCTTTTAAGAAACCATGAAGCAAACAGTTGTTTGGAAAATCATTTGGATCATGAAAAATGATCAGTGAAGACTTCTGCTAGAGGATAGAATCAAGCAATTATGTATAACCAAGAATAGTTTAAACTTGTTAGTATTGATTGACTCTTATAACACCTTACTTCTCTTCCTCTTTTCTTCCCATAGAAACCCCATTGCACCCCCTAATCCTTGTAGGAACACTATTTGGGTTTTCTACCTAAATCTATTCCCTGAAGCAGTGATATTTTTAACCCAAACATGCTTTGCCTTTTTAATTGACTAGGCTGACAGTTCCTATAAGGACTATGTCTTGAATGAAATCGTATGTATTTATATCCACAAAATAAAACCTTAACTAAATTCTGATCAAATTTGCTATTTATTTTTCTGTTTAAATGATTAATGTTTTATTAGTGTTAAAATTTTTTTATTTTTGAAAGCTTTTCAATCATCCTTAAATTGTGGCTTGAGTTCTATTTAAATTGTATATAAGTTAAACTAAATAGGCTCTGAGTGAGAGGCAAAGTAGCTTTGTCAAGATCTAAGTATGCAAGCTTTCTTAAAGAACTTTGGAACATCTGTTTTTTGGATAAAGGCATAACTTCATTAATTCCTTTATACCTGAGATCTCACTAATGTTTTATAAAATGTTTCAAAATTTTCCAATAAATCATTATTTTGTGTTACAATACTTTCATATTTAAAAACAAAAGAATTTAAACTTCAGTTGTATATAAAAAAGATCCTTCCCTTGAGATCTTCCTAAAAATTTATCTTGACATAGCTGTAGTTAGGCAGTCCTTGACATCTTTGACTTTCTTGTTGGATTTCACATGTTCAGATTACTTTGTCAGGAAGCAGTACATTACCAGTAATTGAAACATCCTTTGAGAACAGAAAGTGTTTTGACAAAATCTGAAATGTCTTGTACTTAGAAACTTCAGTAACCCATCTAAATCATGAACCCATTAACATTTCAAGTAAGAAACCTATGACATCACTATAAGCATTAATGCTAAAATTACCCCTTAACAAAATGTGAAACCTCAGAACTTTTTTTAAAGAGTGTGCTTGTGTGTTATGCTTTCTTCCATTTCTTCAGTCTCAATAGCAATATCTCAGTACTGATTTCATATTGATGAAAACCTGAGAGGGAGGAAGCATTCGTAAGGGAAAACTGTTATATAACAGAAAGCATTTCCTTTCTCCATATTTTTATTGATAAGTACATGTTTGAATACAATAAGAAAGCATCTTTGCTACGGTGTGGTAATATTTATTCATTAGTTCAGTAAAAGTATTTTGAACACTTGCACTAGTATAAACACTGACTTACAGACAAGTAAGACATACTTTTGTCATCTTATGACTGATGGCCTTAAGAGAATTACAGACTAAGAACCAAGAGACCTGAATTCTCCATCCAGTTTTGTCACTTATCAGTCATTTTGATTTATCCCCATTCCTTCAATGAAGTTCTTCAAGTTCACTTTTAGTTTACAAATTTCAGAAACTTTTTATTAGAATATAACTAGAAAATAATTCATTAGAAATGACTACTAAATACTAGCAAATGTAATAGCTTGAGTATGTTTTATTTAGCTTACTTTTAAAGAATTTACCAGCTTTCCACATGACTTTACCTGTATAACACTGTCTAGACAAGTTTCCAGAATTAATTCCAAAGGGGATTTTTCATTCTCCATCTTGCTTTATGTATATGAACTATTTGAACCCTGCTTCCAGAGACTAACTCTTTCCTGAGTTTCTCATGTTAGTCTCACTGTTAATTTTTATGAAGAACTATTTCCTTTCCTTTACCTGTTCTTTCATTCCTTAGAAAATAAGCGGTCTTCAACCATTCTTCTTAGATCTCAGCAAAGATTACCAAGAAATAACTTCCACTATAATAGAAATTTAATTTTGCTGTTTATAATCTATATGTTTGTACAAAAGGTTTTATTTGATGTTTTGGTCCTGTGGTCATTCTGTACAATACACACTGATACCTTGAGTTCAAATCTTGGATTCATTAATATTTGGCCATAATCTTACTTTTTTTCTTGACAGTAGTTTATCAAGATATTATTTTTGAACTTGGAGAAGAGTGTCTGCAATTGAGAAGCTGCTCTTTTTATGCAGTTAACAACTTTCTGGATTAAGCAGAAAGAAGAGCCCAAAGCATAGATTCCTATGTTGCTACTGTATAAATAAATGCAATTCCAAATAACAGGAGTGAGAGACAAAGGGAATAAAATAGATCAGGAAGAGATGTGAGGATATTTTATCATACTGGCCATAGCTAAATGTGACAGTAATGTTATAGGACTGTCTTCTGAGTATCTACATAAATTTCACCTTGTAACCTTCCATCTAAGATGAGAGGAGAAAAAATTTGTACACCATTTTCTTTTTCTACTGGTCAAAATTTTCTCTGATCAATGGCTAAATCCCCCGCACTTCTGAGTTTTACATGCGTGAATGTTAAACATTCCTACTTTGGAGTCAAGAAAGTAACCCTTTGACAGGGTAAAAGTTATGTAACCTGCCATAATTAGGTGAGGTGTTACCTTTTACCTGATGAAGCCTATTGGAGCCTGTTTGACTCAGTAGATGGTTGAAACAAAAAATACTGCAAGTGATCTAAAGTGGTATATAAAGCATATGTGATACTATATGACAAATACATGTCTTTTAGAAGATCACATTTAACAATGAAGATTTATGAAATCTACTTTATATATTCTACATTCAAAGTAAGAGAGAAAAAGGGTAGGGTAGAAGAGAGAAAAAGAAAGGAAAATAAACAGGGAGAGAGAAATAGTGAAACATTTCATTCTTACTTCCTAATCTGCCCCCTCAGCTTTTCCAATTCTATCCATAAATGAATCTACTGTTAACAATTTGGAGTACACCGTAAAGATTGTTTGTGTGATACAAATACATATACACAACATATGTACTTTGTTTTTAGACAAATGGAATAGTGATCTATGTATTGTTAATACTTCAGAACTTTATTTTAAACTTTTTACCATTATCTGAATCAATTTTAGGAAGAGGGGTACTGTAAGAACTAGATAAAGTTGCCTCCCTAATGGATTCTCTAGTAAGAGTCAGGGACTTTTCTCCCCTACCCTGGTCACTGTTTACAGAGCTACTTTGCCCCTGCATGAAAATTAACTCCAAACCTCTGAAGTTTCTACAAGGATCTTTAAACTCGGTGGGATGTCCCAAATTTAAAGATCAATGGCCATCTCCTCTAACACTAGATACTTTGCAGACCAGTACTTACAGTATCGATTTTGTTGATTCAAGCAGGCAGATTCATTTGTGTGGGAGATAACTAATTTCAATAGAAAGAGTATGTGACTGGTCAGGCTACTCACAATCTAGATTAGAAGGGCCTGTGCATAAATATGTCAACATGTGTGATAGCAGTGATACAGTTATCCCTCTATCACTTTCACTATCAAAGTTTCTGTGTTCAGTAGAGATACTAAGATAGATATTAAAACAATTTTTATTTTGTCCAAAGAGTTTATATGTATCATCTATTCAAATAAGCTATTGCTGCATAGCAAACAGCCCCAAATTTAGCATTATAAATGGCAATCATTGTATTTTATTTTATAGATGAATAATTTGGACAACATACAATGCAGATGGCTAGTGTCTAGTTTGAGGAGTCCGGGGCCTCCTGGTAAAACTTGAAGGAATGAAGGTGATTCAAAAGCTGGGCTATAGACTTATCGGAAGTCTTCTTCTCTCATAGGTCTTGTATCAGAAGTGAGATAATTTAGAGTCTGAGCTCACCTGAGACAATCAGTGCAACATGTGGTCTCTCAGGGTGATCTGAGAGTCTCAGGATGAATTGGGATTCTCAGAGAGAGATTCTGAGAGGGAAAATAAAGAGCTATGGAGATGAAAGCAGAAGGTCTGAGGTTTCTTCTAACCTAAATTGGGAATTATGTAGTATCACTTTTGGTGCATTCTGTTGGTTACAAATGAATCACTACCATCATTCCAGACTTCAAGGGAGTCAAATTAGACCTCCACCCTTGATGAGAGAGAGGCAAAGTCACATTACTCAAGAGCATATGCAATGTGAGGTATTGGTGATGCCATATGAAAAAATACAGTATAAAATATAATCATCACATAATACTCTACACAGCAAATGTGGGGAGTCATTAATAAACAATATCACACTCTTAAAGATTAAGAAATTAAAGTCTTTCAGTTACACAAAGATAAGGATCAAAACAAAATCAACAATTGGTCTAAATTATGGCTGTAATACTGTCTATATTGCTGCATATAAATTTTTTCCATTTAACTCTGGTGGGAGAGTAGGTTATTTAGTGACTAATGTTCATGACCTAGTAATATCATGAGTTCTTTCTCTAACTCTGTTAAGAGATTTTTTTGTAACCTTGAGCAAGTCTTTTACTATCTTGGAATTCAGTAGTTGTATTTAATAAAAGAAACAAAATTTATGCATAAATCATAAAGTGCATTGTGAGAGTGAAAGTTCTATTGCTAAAGCTTTTTAAATGTCTGCCTTGTAATGACTGCTTAATGATTACAGTGGTGAGGGTGACAGTGATTCTTGATGTAAAAATGATTATAATGATTACCTCACAATTCCCTTTCCATGTTAATGAAAGTGCTCAAAACAGGTCTCCCTGATATGCTCAGAACAGATTTCCCCAAGATTAGTCATTTTGGAATGTGGATTATTTGAACTGAGGTCATTCTAGTCCCTCGAGTCTCATGAAAAATGTTTACTACGACCACCTAGAAGAATGAAAATGATGTCTCACCCAGAATTATGGATATTATCAGAAAAAAAACTATATAGAAGCCTATATAGCAGTGTAAACATCTAATTACAAAATACCTAATCTTTTTCTATATGAGTCACTCTCCTCTCTCTTGAGACCCAGAGCTTCTCCTCTCTTAGCAAATTACCTAATCAAAACAGGGGCATAAGATTGGATTTTTGATGGTGACTTGATAGGACGCACTTTCAGGTCGTTTCCCACAGACACTGAAAAAAAAAATTCATCTATTTCCCTAGGACAAACACTAGGAAATAACCACAACTTCAGCTGGAGATGTATTGACTGACAACTAACAGTGGGTGAGGGCACCCATCAGGGTTCTCAGCTAAGCCTCGAATTTGGATTTGGGACAGAATTCAAGGGATCTCTGGTGGCACAGTGGGGCAGAGGCTACGGATTTTGGGACCAGCTGTGGAGGCAGAGAGAGGTGGGCCCAGTGGGGCTGAGACCCAGAACCATGGAGAGCTGACTTGGGAGGGGGTGAAATGAGAGCTAGCATACCAGGAGCTGAGCTGGAGACCACATGGTGAAATTGCACTGGGCACAAGCATAACTGGAAATCAGCCAAATCAAACCACTCACACAAACATTTCATGCCAGAGCCAGGGGTCCACTGAGCAGAATTCCCACCACATAGCCAACCATCAGATATCCCACCCATCAGATACCCCGTTCACTGGATTATAGTGAGAAGGCAATCCCAAACCTCAATGCTACCCATTAGCACCACCTTGTGGGTAGAGCCGAAACTGCAGCCTGATTGCCCATCCTGGGCAAAGTAAACCTATGCAACACCAGGGAAACTGAACCTTCAGAAATATAATGCTGAATAGAGCAAAGGCACAGAGAAATATATGTGAAATGATGGATCCAATCAAAAACTCAGGGGAAAGTCTGAATATGGCAGATGTATGTAAATTACCTGAAGAAGAATTTAGGATAATAGTGATTAACATACTTGTGGGAAGTCAGAAATCAGTAGAGGCAGTAAACGAAAATGTCAGGAAGCAAAGGAAAGAATTAAAATATGACATCAAACAGGTAAGAGAATTGATGGCTGAATTAAAGAACTTAATAGAGGGACTCAACAATAGGATGGATGAAGCTTCCGACAGAGTCACTGATCTGGAAGATAGGACAGAGGAACTCAATAGAGCAAACCAGCAAAGAGATAAAAAAAAAAAATCAAAGAATCAAAAATAGGGTTCAAGATCTCTGGGATAACATCAAAAGGAAAACCATTTGCATCACAGGGGTCCAAGAGGAAGAGAGAGAAAAAGGGGACAGAAATCATATTTGAAGAAGTAATAGATACAAACTGCCCCAATTTGAAGAACAAAGTATGCCTCCAAATCTAGGAATCTCAAAGAGTTCCTAATAAAAGAAACCCAAATAGAAATATACCTAGACACATTGTCATAAAAATGTCAAAAACACAAGATAAAGCAAGACTATTAAAAGCAGCCAGAGAAAAATGTGTCACATACAGATGCACCCACATAAGACTGTCAGCGGACTTCTCAAATGAAACTCTACAGGCCAGAAGGGAATGGCATAATATATTCAAATGCTGAAAGAAAAGGATTTTCAACTTATGATATTATATCTGGCAAGGTTATAATTCAGAACTGAGGGAATGACAAAAACCTTTTCTCACAAGCAAAAGTTAAAGGAGTGCATCACCACAAAACCAGTTTTGCAAGAAAATATTAAAGGATGCTCTATAAAGTGTGAAGAAACCAAACAGAAAAACAGATAGACAGCAAATGTTAAAAATGGGGAGGAAGAGAAGACAACAAAAATGTGGATAGTTAGAATAAGTGGAAGACTAATATGCTTTCAAATAAAATTAGATAGTAAACATAGAACTTTGAATGCTAACTTCAGGGTAACCTCAAAATATATCCCCAGAGAGAAAGCGAAGAAAAAAACAAAAGGTGAAATCAATCAGAACATAACTGCACCCACCCGACCTAAAATGAGAAAGAGAACAAAGTCATCATCTGGAGCAATATTCAAAAGATAAATTATGAAATAACAGCAACTACATATCAATAATCACCCTAAACGTTAATAGACTGAATTCACCAGTCAAATGACAGAGTGGCTGAATGGATTATAAAGCATAAATCAACCTTCTTCTGCATGCAAGAAACCCACCTTCTTCCAAAAGATAAACAAAGATTCTAAGTCAATGGCTGGAAGACAATCCTACAGTCGAATGGCAACCCCAGAAGAGCAGTAACAGCTATACTCTTATCAAATAAAAACAGACTTCTATCTAAAAAGCATAACAAAAGACAGAGATGGACACTATGTAATGATTAAAAGATCAATCCAACAGGAAAACATAATGCTTAACATATATTCACCAAAACAAGAAGCATCAAAATAAATGAAGCAAATATTATTAGACCTGATGGCAGACATTGACAGCAACACATTAAGAGTGGGGGACTTCAACACCCCATTTACAACAATGAACAGATCAGCCAGGCAGAAAATTAACAGAGAAGCAGCCACTTTAAATTACCATCTAGAACAGATAAGTCAAATAGGCATATACCGATAACTTCACCCAATGACTGTAGATTACACTTTCTTCTCAAGCGTTCATGGAACATTCTGAAGGATAGATCATATACTGGGATCCAAAACATCTCTCAACAAATTTACAAAGATTAAAGTCATACCAAGCATTTTCTCTGACCACAATGGCCTAAAACTGGAAATTTAAAAAAAAAAAAAAAAAACTGGAAGACCCCCAACCAATTGGAAACTCAATAGTATGCCCCTGAAGGACTCTTGGGTAAAAGAGGAACTTAAAAAATACTTCGAAACAAATGAGAATGAGGACACAAGCTGCCAGAATCTATGGGATGCAGCAAAAGAGGTACTAAAGGAAAAGTTCATCGCAATCCAGGTCTATCTCAAGAAACAAGGAAAATCGCAAATAAATAACTTAACTCTACATTTAAAACAACTAGAGAAAGAAGAAAAATTAAAGTCAAAATTCAGCAGAAGATAAGAAATAATCAAAGTTTGAGCAGAAATAAACAAAATAAAAAATAAAAAGACTATCCAGAAGATCAATGAAACCAAAAGTTGGTTCTTTAAAAAAAATTAACAAAATTGACAAACCATTGGTTAGACTCACAAAGGAAAAAAAAAGGGAGAAAACATTCATAACTAGAATCATAAGTGAAAGGGGAAAAGTTACAACAGATACCATAGAAATTCAAAACATCTTAAGGGACTACTGTGAAAAGTTCTATGCCACCAAAGTGGACAACCCTGAGGACATGGACAGATTTCTAGAATAGTCTACCAAAACTGAATCCAGAAGAACTGGAAAACTTGAACAGAACAATCACAAGCAAATAAATTGAAGAAGTAATCAAGGGCCTCCTCAAAAATAAAAGCCCAGGACCAGATGGCTTCTCCAATGAGTTCTACGAGACCTTCAGAGAAGAATTAACCTATTCTTCTCAAGCTCTTCCAAAATACTGAAAAACAGGGAACTCTCCCAAAAACTTTTTGTGAGGCTAACATTACACTGATACCAAAAGCTGTCCAAGATAGAAAATTACAGACCAATATCTCTAATGAACATAGATACAAAAATTCTCAAAAAGATATAAGCAAACCGAATTCAACAATGTATCAAAAAGATCATCCATCATTACCAAGTGGGATTCATCCCATGGATATAAGGATGGTTCAACATACATAAATCTATTAATGTCACACACCATATTAACAAAAGCAAAGAGAAAGACCACATGATCATGTCAATAGATTCAGAGAAAGCTTTAGACAAGATCCAACACCCATTTATGATAAAATACCTACCACAAAATGGGAATAGAAAGTTCATACCTCAACATAAAATAAAAGCCACATATGAAAAACCCACAATGACATCACAGTCAATGGTGAAAAACTGAAAGCATTTCCTCTTAGCTAAGGAAAAAGGTAAGGTTGTCCACTATCACCACTGCTATTAATATTGTGCTGGAGTTCTTAGCCAGAGCAAGTAGGCAGGAAAAGGAATCCAAATTGGAATGGAGGAAGTAAAATTCTCATTATTTGCAGATGACATGATTATATATATTGAAAAACCCAAAAACTAGCAAAAGAAACATTTAGAACTCATCAATGAATACAGTAAAGTGGTAGGTTACATAATCAATGCACAAAAACCTATTGCATTTTTATATGCAAACAGCATGCTAGAAGAAAATGAAATCATGACAATCATACCATTTAAAATAGAAGTTAAACAAATAAAATACCTGGGCATATACCTAACAGAGGAAGTAAAAGATCTATGCAATGAAAACTACAAGTCCTTCTTAAAAAAATAGAGGACACAAATAAATGGAAAGACATCCCCTGCTCATGGCTGGGATGAATCAATGTCATTACAATGGCCATCTTACCCAAGGCAATATATAGGTTTAGTTCAATCCCCATTAAAATCCCATGGGCTTATTTCCAGGACATAGAACAAAAAAATCTTAAAATTTGTATGGAACAACAAAAGAACCTGAATAGCCAAAGCAATCATTATAAAAAAGAAGAAACCTGGAGGGATTACACTTCCAGGCTTTGAACTATATTACAAAGCTATAGTGATCAAAATGGTATGATACTGAAATAATAACAGAAGCACAGATCAGTGGAATATAAATGAAACACCAAAAATTGACCCATTCACACACAGTCAGTTAATCTATGAAGTAGCCAAAAGCATTCAATGGAAAAAGGAAAGTTTCTTCCACAAATGGTATTGGGAAACCGGACAGCTACACGCAAAAAAATGAAGCTAGACCACTCTCTAATGCTATTCACAAAAATTAACTCAAAATGGATTAGAGACTTGCACATAAGAGCAGATACCATAAATCTCTTAAAAGATAAGCTCTTAAAAGGAAAGACTTTGCATGACATCAGTCATAGAGAAGCCTTTGGGGACTCAACTCCACAATCAAGGGAAACAAAAAGAAAAATAAACAACTGGGACTACATCAAACTAAGGAGCTTCTTCACAGCAAAAGAAAACACCAAAACCAAAAGGAAACCTACTAATTGGGAGATGATAATTGCATTCTATATTTCCAACAAAGGCTTAATATCGAAACTATACAACGAACTCATAAAACTCAACAACAGAACAACAGGCAATCCAATCAAAAAATGAGAGGAGGAATTGGAGAGATACTTTTCTGAAGAGGATATACAGATGGCCAACAGACACATTAAATTATGTCCCTACTCGCCTGGCTTTCAGGGAAATGCAAACTAAAACAACAAAGAGATATCATCTAACACCTGAAAGACTGGCTATTATCCAAAAGTCTGGAAACAACAAATGCTGGTGAGGATGTGGAGAAAAGGGAACACTTTTGCACTGTTGGTGGGTGTGCAAAATGGTACAACCCTAATGGAGAACAGTTTGGAGATTCCTTAAAAAACTGAAGATGGAAATCTCATATGACCCTGTCATTTCACTTCTGTGCATCTACCCAAAAGATACAAAAGCACCCATCCACAGAGATGTATGTATCCCCAAGTTTATTTCGGCCCTATTCACAATAGCTAAGAACGGGAAATTACCTAAGTGCCCAACATCAGATGAATGGATAAAGAAGATGTGGTACATATATACAATAGAAAAGACACAGCCCTTAGAAGAGATGAAATGCTGTCATTTGAATCAACATGGATAGAACTATAGAGGTTATGCTAAGTGAAACAAGTCAAAACAAGAAAGATAGATAACAGATGACCACTTATAGGTGGAATGCGAAGAGACAAAACAAAGGCACACATGAAACACAATCAACCCTGAAAATTTTGCAACAGAACTGAGGTTACCAAAAGGGAATGGAGTGGGCGGGAGCAAATGGTGGTGGAGCCCACTGGACAATGGGAAAGAACACTTAGTGATTTGGTGTAGGACATAGTATACTGAAATATATCTAAGAAATGGGCAAACCAAACACAGGAAATTATTTAATATGTGGACTAATGACTACAATAAAACATAAATTAAAAAACCCAAATCACAGAAAATCCAAATAATGGCTAGAAGATCTGTATAGACAGTTCTGCAAAGAAGATATACAGAGAGCCTATAGGCACATTAAAAAAAGCTCAACATCACTTATCATCAGGCATAAGCAAATCAAAACCACAACGAACTATTACTGCATACCAATGAAAATGGCCTTTATCAAAAAGACCAGAAACAAACGTTGACCACGGTGTGGAGAAGGAACTTTTGCATTGTTGATGGCAAAGTAAATTAGTGAAACCTCTGTGGAAAACCCTATGGAGATTCCTCAAAATAAATAACTAAATAAAAGTATCATTTAATCTATCAATTCCACTTCTAGGTATATTAACAAAAGAACACAAAAATACTGATCAAGAAAGATATTTTTACAGCTACATAAATCACAATAGACAAGATATGGAATCAATCCTTCAATAGAAATAATAATAAACACCCTTCAATAAAAAGCTAGATTTAAAAGATGTAGTATTTATATTCAATGGAATTATACTGTTATCATAAAAGATGAAAACATGGCCTTTTTTCAACAACTTGAATAGGACTTAAATGCTTATATTAAGCAAAATAGTTTAGAAAAATACAAGTATCACTCATTTGTAGACTATAAAGAAATAAATCAACCAAAGAAAACAAGACAAAACTCTAGACACTGAAGTCAAGACTGTGGTTACCACAGGTGGAGAAGGGAGGAACCTGGATTGAAGGAGTAAAAATGGTGGTGGTGAGTTGTTGTATATCTAGTAGTGAGTACCATGTAATGTCCACATTACCAAGGTGTGTGACTCTATTCTCCTGAACCTTACATAGTATAGTATTTTAAATTAATTAAACAGTAATAAACAATCAGAAAAAAAGTAAGCTTGAAATTTTACATTTCTATTAAATTGTCTTATAAAACTTATGTGAAATAAAATAGAGTATATAAAGGGTATGCACTGCCTAGTAGGAACTCAGTAAGTAAGTTCTCCTATGTTCAGTTCTTCTTCCTCCTGATTCTAACTTGTGGGTAGGGTATAGTTCCAGTATCCTAAGTATTGTTAGAGCTCCAATCCCTCTTTCAAGTCTAAAATGGTAGTCAATAAATCCCTATTGATTATACGAATGTGTGAATAAATGATTGAACACATGAGAACACTGAGATTAAAATTTATCATGGTTAGCTTTCATGTGTTCCCTCTATCCTTAGTCTTTTTAAATAAAAAATACTATATTAATTTTCATTATGTTAGAAAAAACTATATTATTAATAGTATAACAAACTCGTCATAATTAAAATTAGGACATTCAATAATTATTTCGAAGTAAACTAAAAACTACCAGTTACTTTTAAGAATTCCACACAAAAAAGACTAACCATATGTCTTGGGAACTGAGAAATCAATAATGTGCAATATTTATTTTACACTAAAATCCTAATGCAAAGTTTATGTGGTAAAGCACGTAATTAAAAGCTTAAATTATAGAGTAGATTTGGAGGGCTGACAGAGATTTTCCTTTTTAAAGGGCAGAATATGGTTTGACTAAATGAATCACTGAAAAACATGTTTTATAAAAAAATTCATAAGTTCATCTGTTAGACAATAAATGCTAAGTACATTGGCTATCATAACCTTTTCTGTATCTCATTAAAACATCTGGAGGACAGTACATTCTGAAAAAATTTGCTGTTTCTTTTAAAAAATCACATAACCTACTTGAGTTGAAAATGTAAAGAATCTTTCACAATATGTTAAGAACTTATTTCATCTACCTCTAAAATATTATTGAATATATATAGCACTAAAATTACTGAAATTCCAGTTCTAAAATATATTTATTCAGAAATAAATTTCCATGAATTAAAAGTTATCACAAATTAAAATTTTTCCATTCCTATGATGTGTTTTATTGAATGGGAAACATCATTGCACTTAGGTTCCTTAATAATATGTCATTTAAAAAAGATTTTTCAAAAAAATAGAATATTTCTAATATCTTTGACTTATATGTGAAGTTATAAAGATGTAAATTATTTAGTACTTTTTAACATAAATTCAAAACCACGGTAAAAATGAGTTCATTTCAGTCTCAAAATGTTACAAGCAGTAAGTAGCAAATGTTGAGACAATTCTCATATTACAGAAAATCTACTAAAAGACTGTATATATATTTACAACTATATTCATTAATTTCATCCTTACAAATATTCTTAAATCCTTCTGAGAAGTATAGAGCAATAACTAAATACATATCCATTTCTGTTCTCAACAAATAACTGTTAATCGCTATATGAGCAGTTTTATTTACAACCATTGAGTGAATACAAAGGTGAAGACGACATGGATTTTGCCATCAAGAAACTTGAAGACAAATAGATAAAGAGGACATATAATTAATATAATGTAGAAAGTAGTAAAGCATAACAGATAACGTGGGAATTTAGGTTAAGAAATTACTGTATTATTTGAAATCACTTTGGAAGAGAGAGGGTTCTGAACTGTACCTTTAAAATATGGGCTTGATTTTGGTCACGTGAACATAAGGAAAAAGTCATGAGACACTGTAGCAGAGAGAGGCATTAATAGACTATGAAAAAAGGAAAATGTGGTGTATATGTATAATTGAAATATCATGTGATGAGGAGGAAGTTTGCGAAAAGAATAAAATAAACAGAGATGCCTACATAATCTGTTATTGCGAATTGTGACTCTAAAACAATGTACTTTAGACTTTACTTGTAAGTATTGGGGAGTCCCTTGAAATTTCGTTAACGGGAAGGACACACAAAACCAAATTTCAGGATTTTTTTCCTAACAATGCATAAGAACTAAATATGAAAGCAGAGCCAGGCATAGGAAAAAGCAATACAAGTCAGCAATAATATGATTCAGGCAATTAGATTCTGACCTAGTGTAAACACACTTGGGATAAACGAAAAAACAATTGAGAAGAGGTCATGAATGTGATGGATTTGAAGAGAAAATTGAAAGATAATGACTCTATGACTAGATGGAGATTCTACTGACAGGAATGGAAAATGCAAAGTGAGGAATCAGAAAGTGAAGAGTTGGAGTAAAAGTACCTTCAGACACTATTCTAAGCATAGTATTTGTATTAACACATTTAACCTCATAATTCTTGGTGAAACTGAGGGAGTTAAATGATTTGCCCAAGTTAGTGAGTCACAGAACCAGGAAAGTCAATTAGTTCAGTTTGTGTCAAGCTGAGTAGAGAAAAGGTACAAAATTAGTTTTTAGTACTAAATTTGAGAGAGTGCTGATCCAAAAGAGGTTTGGGATGAGTCATATGCATAGTAAAAACTATTGTTAGAGAATATTAATGGAAGAAAATTGCATTAAAACAGGGAGGGGAGAAAGCTAGTCAAATAACATGGAAGGAAATATTTTTAAAGTAAATACTTAAACTATTACACCTTCCAGATCTTTATTTTTTAATCCTATTTTAGAATTTTTACCTCACAAAGTCAAAACAGAAGATGCTTTCAATTTGAAAGAAATGTAAAAGACAAAAGCTGAAGTTACAAATGGTTTCACTATGATTTTTATTTCATTGAGAAAACCAGAAAATAAATCCGAAGGAGAACAGTAACTCACATTACACTTCAGACTTCCTAGTTAATAAAACTAACATCGAACATATTATAGTAATAAATAATATTTATTTTAATTAAATCCTGAAAACTTATTTTCCATCCCAGGGTCATCCCATGTTGATTAATAAGAGATTCAATAATTAGTTATAAATCTTGTAAGACATGATGAATTGAAGTTTGGTCTTTTAATTACTTAATAACTAGTAACAGTATGTCACAACTAAAGCAATTTATTCTTTAATTATTGTAATCTAGAGAAATAGAATGATAAAGCATTTAATGACATTGACTAAAATGAAGGAAGAGGAAATATAAAGGGGAAGTGAAAGAGTGTAAGAGAGAAAAATGTTCCTCTACCATTCTAGGTTCTTCAACTGCTCTAATAATTAAATTGACAGAAAAAGAAAAAGATTAGCAGGAGAAAAACAAATGTAATTTCTTATGTATGAAGGCCTCAAAAATATGAACCCCAAAGGCAAACAGCACACAAGTAGGCTTACATGCCATCCAGAGCTAAGGGAAATCATAGGAGGCTGGGACTTCAAAGGGAGAAAAGGGTAATTCGCCGGAGGATAAGGAGAGCAGATGTTTGGTAATTAGATGTTTGCCCTACCATACAGACATATCATTCAGATAGAATACACTTTTTTGCTTGCTCTCTCAAGGGCCAGGTCTCTCTAAATTCTTTAGGTAATTAAAGGAGAAGTGAAGTTTTTCTTGAGCCTGCTAGGTTGGATTGCCTTCAGTTCAGGCCAAAGTGGCACACTCTGTGCAGCCATTTCTGAACTCCATCAAGAGAAAGATCTTCAAGTTCATCAATAAAGAGTATCTGAATGCATGCTAATAGAGCTATTATAATGATTATTAGCTACAATTATTACTAGTATAATGATTTAATATAAATAAATGGTCAGCAACATGCTGCTCATTATAGAAAAGTAAATATTTAATATAAGTCCTATGTTGTTCTCTAACTTATTTGTGAAAAGAGTTATTCTAGCAAAACCTTTTTGAATTTACTGTTTATTTAACATTGCATAGTTCTCAGAAATAGAACCATTTCAAACATAACATATAATTATATTTTTCTAATTCAAAGTCAAAATGTTTTACTTCCATTTCATGGGGTGATCAGTAGAGAATAAATACAGTATGAGCCATGAGACTGAGAATATATGAAGATGCTTATGAGTAATGAAATATAATGTTTATATTGGAATGCTTTCATTCTTGGCCTTTCTCCTAATAAAATCCTTCACAACCCCATAGATGCTAAATTTTAGCCTCAGGCCAAAGAGAAATACACACGGAAACAATGATCGCTTTTGATCTTTAAATTGTTGTTTTATGGAGAGTGTAAAATGGATCTGATTTTACACTCTGTATCAGATAGTAAAGGCAAATTACTTTTGTAGCATTTATAAAACAAAACTTTTTATGGCTGCTTCCTTTATAATTCACAGTGATTTTGAAAAAAATCAGGAATTGGCTTAAATGAAAACACTTTCTACTGCTTTACTAACCTTCTAGCAGAATTCTCCACATAGACAACAACACAGCAAAACCACAGTGCATGCTAATAAAATCTTAACAGAATGGAAATCAATCTAGAAATTAAAAGAATAAATCTCAAAATTGACAAAGTAATAAATAAAACAATTTTAGGAGAAAAAGAAGAATGTAAAATATAATTAAATAAATGTATCCCAAAATTTTTGGCACAAAGCACTATCAAAATTTTTCAAAGATTTTGTTTAAAAAATGAGTTACTTCTACCTTAGCTAAACCATTACCAAAAATTAATTTGGGGAAAGAAAGAATAAAATTATTCTAGAGATTATTAACTCTCAAATGATTTTGCAGGTTTTCAACCTAACTGCCTGTACATGGATGCATCCCCCCCAACCAAAAAAAGGTCCTAAGAGTAATGATTAACCTCTATAACTTAAACAAGACAGTCAAAAAGAATTTACTATATAATATGATTTAAGTCTGTTACTTTCTTAACCTAAATCTTCAACTTGTAAGAAAATTAGTACATCCTGAATTCTTTCCCTTAAAGGTGTATCTTTAGAAAAGATAGAATAGATATTTTTTAAAAAAATAACTAACTATACATCCTCAAAATTAAAAAAAAAAAAAAAAAGGAAAAGAAAATCACTAGAGATGTGATCCAAATGAAAGGAAGGAGACATGACCCCACCATGAACTTCTATCAGGGTGCTTGGCAGTTCCTTCCAGTAGTCTCATCCTGAAGCACCTCACTCCCTACTCTGTGTATACACTTAGCACCTGCATCAGTACATTAAATCATCACTTAACATTGTTTATAGGTTCTTAGAAACTGTAACTTTAAGAAAAACAACCTATAACAAAACCAGTTCTACCAAAAGCTAATTGATATAAAGAGTGAAGTTCCTGCAGCATATTTCTTATTAACAAAACTATCATCAAACTTTTTAAATAAAATTCCAAACACTTCTCATATTAAACAGTTTATATTCATTCATCTTCCAATCTATTTATTCCAGAACAGGGTCGGGAGTAGCTGGATCCTATCTCTGCAAATCGGGAAACAGGGCAGAACCAAGCCTGGACAGGATACCCTTCTCTCTCAAGGTACATCACATACACCCCCACGCTTATTCACTAGCATAACTGAGACAGGTCAGTGAACCTGGTCTGCACCTCTTTGGGATGAGGGAAGAAACTGGAGAAAGACTACACACACATAGGGAGAATTTGCAAACTCCACAGTCTATGGCTCCAGCTGGGAATGGACTTTTTTTTCAAGATTATAACAAAATGTTGAATGAAACAATGTTATTCAAGGAACTGCTGCTGTGAAAAGTATTCAGCTATGAGGTCACCCCAAACACATGAGAAAGACCAACTATCAAAAAGAATCAAATACTAAAGGAATATTTATAAATGTTTCTATCTAGTAGATCATGAAAAATTCCCAAGAAAAATATTATTTAAATTATATCACAATAATTAGTTGAATACGTAATCTAATGCTTAATTATAATATGATACTAACTTCTACTAATGAATTACTATATGATACTAAGATAACTATATGAATCAAAAATCCAAGCATCTGGAAATTTGACAAGTCACATATTAAATTAAACAAAGTATAAAGTACTTTTAACTGAATGAAAATTAGATCACTATTTTCCCAAATCTGAGGTGCTCAAACAGGCTGCTTACCATGTTTTTCCAAATAAAACGTATACCATTACATGCATTAGGTGAAAAAAAAAGGTTGAAAATGTGTACTTACTTATAACACAGAAACTAGACAAGAAAAAGAGATTATAATGAAGGTAAAAACATTGAACTGACAAAATTAAAAACATTGCTCTTTTCAAAGAACTAACTGAATAGACAATAATTAGCAGGAAAAAGGGAAAGAAGGCAAAAAATAGGCACTATTGGAAAGGAAAAGAGAGAACTACAAATTGAGAAAATCTAAAAAGAAATGTTATAAAAGAATAAATGAAAATATTACAACAAATTTTGACAACTATTTTATATGGATAACTTTTTTCAGAAAATAGTAATAATCAAACAAGTCCAAGCATAAGTTTAAAACATGAGTAGACCAAGGATTCAAAATCAATTGAAAGAAGACTTCAATAGCTATACCAAAAAGGCATATTTAAAGCCAGGAATGTAAATTTGCTTTGTATTTTGGTCATATTACTATCCTATCACCCATTAATTCTATTTCCATATGTACTTTATTTAAAAAGGAAAAATACTCTAAAATGGTGAGGCTGTCAGGAAGCTAATGTATCCATAAATTTATTATACTAGTTTATTTGCTCACACCCTTGTGAAGAATAACTTAATAGTAAATTTCCACAATCAAAATTTCCATAATAGTGGTAATTTAGCTTCATGCTAAATTATTTACAAAACTTGGAAGTATCACATGTCTATCAGTAGGTGAGTTCTTAATTAAAATTACAGTACAGTTAGTGAAGTTCTAAAATGTGATGCAGAGATGAAAGTTGCCTATTCAGAATATCAACACAAGCATCCCAGGCTGATCCAGACAGCTCTTTAATTCTATCTTAGTACTAAAAAAATAAGTAATTCTATGATTTCTTTGTTTTACTTATGGACACATTAAATGTTTAATAAAATTCAGGAATAAAAATTGAAATAAAATTAATTGTTCTATAGCTAGGAACAATTATTCTTAAAAAATAAGAATAATAAAATGAAACTTTTTTGAAACATTAACTTTTAAATTTCTATATTTTTTGCTTTGAATAATACAAGGGAAAGCATAAAGCAAGAGACAAAACCAGAGAGCATGCAGGAGAAAAAACTTCTGTAAAGAATGTATACTGGACTCCTTAAAGGTAACACCATTTCACTAGGAATTAGGAAGTCTGAGTTGTTTCTGCTCAACAGTTAATTAGGGGTGTGACATCTTAATTCAGAGCTTAATAATCTTCTATCATAGGTATTGTAGCTGATCTTACTTTTGAGTCTCAGAGTTCTCTGTCACTGAATGCAATTACTAAAATCAATTTCTGCCATGTGTAATGTAAATAAAGAATTACTATATTTGGGAAATATAAAATAGGGGATCTATTGTTTTCATCATTTTACGTAGAATTTTTTATAATCTAGTTCCATTTTGGCATCAAAATAAACTGTATACCTCTTTAGTTATGAAATGTATTCAAAGACTCTCTAATTCTGTTTTTTGTTATTGTTGCTCACTTTAATATCTCTAATTTGATTATTCTAGGCAATTGTTAGCTACCTATTTTAAGACATTTATTAATGATGAAAAATAACATTTCAGAATTATAGAGGCTAATATTAACCTTTGAAATCCCAAAATGTTTCAGATTTAGGAACCAACATAATTGAGATTATAGAATCAAGTATACAGTCCTTGTTAAGTCTATCCATTCTTTGTGAAAATGGTTCATTCATTTTCTAAAAAAGCAAACAAAAACCTAGAGAGCATTTCCGATACAAAAGGCACCATGTTTATAATAACTAAGGTGAAATCTAGGCATTTTTCCAAACAAAAAATAGTAATAAAAATAGAAATAAATACAATAAATCTGTGTGAAATTGAATTCACTGGATTATCTTCCTTGGTAAAGAGACTGAGCAGCATTCCCTAAATTCCATGCCATTCCTGCACATCACCTACCAATTAACATTGATGGTTCTATAATGATTAAGATACATAACTGCAACAAATGTTTGGTAGGTAACAGTCAGCAGTTTGCACTATTTAGCTTTTTCTTTGCTTCAGGAATGATAAGTCCATGTAACTCCTGAAGTTAGTGTATATATACAAATGCTATGTGATTCTTGAGGTAGGCTTTATGGAGGTAACTTCTAGAGTTGCATGTTTTAATTCACTCTAAAGTAACCATCAGATTTAAAATGTTTGTAGTGATAAACAGTTTTCTGTTGCCATTCTATAATTTAAATGTTCTACATTTATCACTATCCCAACTGATTGCCACAAAAAAAAACTCTGATCTATTAGTGGTTTTCAGGATTCACTGTCAGAGAGTTGGTTTCACTGATTTGAAGTAAGGTTGGGTATATTTCTAAAATATCAACAAGTGATTCTAATACATGCCCAGGAATAAGAACCACTGACCCAAGCTGCAAAAAGATAACATCCAAGAAATGTGGAGGTAAGTTCTTTTCTTCTTGATATTAAGATGAAAGTAATACAAAATTTTCTCTTCTAATTCAGGGTCATCAATCTTTGACTTTTAATCTGCGCATACATAGGCCTGTAGCAATGCACATCACAATTAATATCCAACTTCATGCTCTTGCTTGCTTATAAAACTCCAGGTATTTTCAACCTTATAAACCTCCAGAATAATGAGACTACTGGGTTCAATAAACTGTTCTGTTCTGAAGCAATATTAGACAAAGAAGAAATAAATCTGTCAACATATGCCCTCTAAGACAACTTATATTGTGTGGAACATGTGGATTGTTTTAACCATTAGAGCAAACAGTCAATTAACTACCTATCCTGTTGTTCTTTCTCTACTTGGCACATTTTTCCCAGTAAATGTTCCAACTGGTGTGCTTACTTACCCTATGTGCTCCATTTAATATTTCTTGTGACCAACCAAACATTACACACAACTGGTCAGCAAAATCTGGATGATGATTTCATTCACACAATTTTCCCTTATTCTAGATATTGACTAGAACAGGCACTTATGATTTTGTTGTTATTCATAGAAATTCACAGAAACATCAATTTTATTAGACCTAAATAATCAAATTATATAAAAGTATATGGGTATTAGTAGGATTAAAAATCATTTGTCAAATATTCAGTAGTTGGAGTATGCAAAATCCCTTGCTATCAAGTATGAAGGTGTGAGGGACAGAAAAATGAGTACTGCCTTTGACAAGTCCATATATACACCAAGAATACAAAGGTGGGAATAAATATGAGATATGGCGTAGGTTATTTTCTCTTTAGAAGTTAATTTGTTAAACTCTTTACATATATAATATCATCAAATCTTCATAATATGGGTTGAATTGCAAACTATAAAAATTTATGTGAAGTAATAACCTCAGTACCTCAAAATGTGACCTTTTCTGGAAAATTCAAAAAATTTAAGATGAATTAATGGGGGAACCTAATCAACTATGACTGTGTTCTTAATAAAAAGGGGAAAATTGAACACAGAAACAGACACACAGGGAGAACGTCATGTGAAGACTAGAGTTCTGCTGCCACAAATCAAGGAACTAGAAGAAGCAACTGAGAGACCTGGATCCTCAACACAGAGAGCATGGTCACACCAGCACCTTCATCTTGAACTTCTTGTCTCCACAATTGAGAAAATAAATTTAAGCTACCCAACATGTGATGACTTATGGAATCCCTTGAAAACAAATACTCTTCATAATCTGATAAAGGTAGATATTATAACTATCTCCCTTTTCCATGTGAGCATCTGTCTCAGAGGTTATAAGATGTATAAAATTGCTGTTCTTAACTCATTCCAATTCATTCTACATTCCGTGAGTTTTTAAAACACACATTGCAAATTACATTAGGTACTTGCTTAATTAAAACCCCCAAAATAGCTTTCTCTTCCCGCAGAACAAAATTTAAACTATTGAACACACCTCTGCATGATCTCTTTCTTGACTATGTTTCTAACATTCTAACATGTTCTGTATCACTCTCCTCCTTAATCATTACATTCTCTCCAGTCAGGTCCTTTGCTCTTGCTCTTTCCTCTGAGATGCTTTTCCACTAACTCTTCAGAGAACTGTCTCCTTTAAGTGTCTGCTCTCAATTCAAATATCACTTCACAGTATATGCTTCCTGACCATAGGAAAAAGAGGAATAAATGGGTATTCATTTTAAGTGGATGAATTTTAGAGTGAATCAAAGGTGCCCTACCCCTCACCCATGGAAACCACAAAGATCTGGTATTAGTAAGAATATAACAGGAAACAAATGTGAGTATTTATTCTCCCTTCTTAGTATGAGAGTAAGTTAAAAACGGTGGCAAAAGAAGAGAGCAGAAAAAGAGTAGATAAGAAGGTAACGGTTTCATGAAGGCTGATTTTAGTAAAGACGGGAAGCTCTAAAAAATTTTCAAGAAAAAATATTTTTCAAGAACAGAGAGAGAGAGATAGTGAGAGACAACAGAGGGAAACAACAAAGAGACCTAGGAAGACAATGAAAGACCTAGAGTGAGAGAAAAGTTGACACAAAAAAGATGTATACACTTAGAGAGACAAAGCAATATGCACAAGGGTGGAAATAAAGCAGCTTAACCACATACTGCAAACACAAATCACAAATTATACTTGATATTATAAAAATATATATATACACATACACATGTATATATACATAGATAGTGTATATATACATATACATAGAGTACATCTATATAAATATTTAAATTGTATTTAATTGTTAATACTCTTCAAAAAGAAAAACCACCCCAAGATTAAAATAAGAGCAGCTTATTTGAAAAATACAAATATTTATGGAAAATTTAAATCTCCATATAATCTACAAAGTAATATGAAAAACTTACTTATGAGGAAACTGAAACATGAAAAATTAGTTTCATATTGAGATGTAAGATAGATTTTCATCATTTTACAATTTTTATCTTGTATAGTTCAGAGCTACTCTTAAATCCAGTTTAAGATTGTAAAATTGCTTATAATTATTTCAATAGCTTTATATTTGACTAGTTATTGATCAATATTTTGTTACTTTTTTCTGCACAATCACAACATGATCTTTTGGGAACCTCAGTCATAATAAAGAGGCTAAGTATGTAATTATTCTTTAATTTAAATATTAACTTAAGGATGTTATTCAGATTTTGGTACTATTCAAATCTATATATTAAGTAATAAGAAATTTTGAAATTAACAATGAGAAATTTTGAAAATAGCAGAGGGTCATTGCCATTACCTATATCAAAGTCAGTTAAAATTTTTAAAATGTTATAGATAAAAATACATTCCAAGAAGCTTTCTAAAAGAATTCAGATGATATTGTTATGAACACACTCTTTGAAATCTCCTGCCTTATTTAAGAGCTCTTTTCCCTGCCTCACTCTAATCCAGTCATTGAGACACTCTTCCCTAGATTAAGTTCCTACAATAAGATAAACTCATCCCAGAGCCAGGCCTTTGTACCTGCTCTCTCTCTGCCTGGACCATCATTCTCTAACAAGTTACTAGTGATCAGTCATAATCCATCTTATATGGCACTGCCTCAGTGATGCCTTCCTTAACTGCCTCTCCTCTCCAACAAAAGTAGGAGCCACTGTCAGGTAACACTTCATATTTTTAATTTTAAAATAATTGGGAGATTTTGTTGTTAAACGTGCTTCTGCCATAAGACTGTAATTATTTTAAAAATAGGCACCATGTCTGTTTTGTTAGCTGCTATAGTCAATAGTACCTGAAATACACAGAATACTAAATTCATGAATACATAAATAAATGGAGGTCTCGGTTTTAGAACAGAGCGCTAAAAGGATCATGAAAGTCACACTATAAATCTCACAGGTCATTTGTGAATGATACAAATAGGATTCAGATCATCTTTTCCTGAATACCTGACCTTAAAAACTCTTAAATGCATTTAACCCCAGAATCCTCAATGAAATATCCTTTAAAAAGAAAAAAATCCTGCAATATGCAACACATAAATAAAACTTGAGGACACTATGCTAAATGAAATCTGTCAGTCAAAGAAGGACAAATACTGTATGATTCCACTTTTATGAAGCATCTAAATAGTCACTCACAAAACAAGTAATGGAATGGTGGTTGTCAGAGACTGGAGGGAAGGAGGAAGAAGTTATTAACCAATGTGTGTTATATTTCAGTTAGGTAACATGAATAAATTCTAGAGATCTGCTTACCTCATTATAGCCACAGGAAACACTGCATTATACACTTAAAATTATATATTTATATACCCATAAGAGAGTAATCTCATATTAAGTGTTCTCACTATAATAAAATTTAAAACAAAGAAAAAAGAAAAGAAAGGAAGATAGGAAGAAAAAGAAAGACAGAAAAGAAAAAAGATGACAAGAAAACATAGACAATAGCATTTTCAATCTGGGTCAAATCAAATTGTTACTAAGTGAGATGTCTGATATAAGTGAAATAGTCTGGAAAACCATAAAATGCTATTAAAATAATACTAGCGTAGGAGATTATTGTCACTGTCATTATTATATTAGCACTATTACCATTAAAAACCAACAATATTTATCATAAAAATATTAATAGCTATAACTGCCTTAAAATGCAATCATTCTTTGGGTTCCTTCTTAAAGTAAACTGTCTACACATTCCCTCTGAGATCCTAATCCACAGAGTTGTCGGGACCCACATTTACCAGTATTGTGTTCAAATGTCACAATGAAACTCATAACCCACTAAATCTCTGAATGTCATGTTTATTTCTCTAAATATGGAAATAAAATATTTATTTTTATAGTTCAGAAAAGGGAACAGGATTAGAGTGGACTATTTTAAAAAGAAATTTACATATGAAAACTGAAGTTAGATATATACACTGAAGGCTATATCCAATCAGAATCATAAGAATGTATTTTAGCCTTAAACACTTATATTCGAGTCTAACAACAACAACAAAAAAAAACTTGGACAAAAATTTTAATAGAGCCAGTCACCAAAATGACGAATTCTTTCTGTTAGCTGAGAAACAGCAAAAATAAGATACTAACTCAACAATTTAAAAATGATTCTCTAAGATACAGAATCTGTTCAATACTGAATAAGCTTCCAAAGTATGGTGGTTACAGAGGGTCGGATGAAATGCTGTATATATCAGTGTCCAATAGTCATAGAATCTAGAAACCTATGAGAATCAAGATAGACACAAATATCTAATAAACAGATTTGTATTTGATAAGACAGGGTAAATTTGCATGATGGAATAATAGAGAAGGAAGATTCATTTATATTACAGCGACCAGAGAGGAGAACATATTTGAAACTCTGAATAAGATATACTGTGGATAAGATATTGTAACTACTTACAAAATGAATCACAATAATCGCTGTCCCTTAGTATTAATGCCATAATATAATAATCCCTTTCCTCTGAGTGTGGGTTGAACCTAGTGATTTGCTTCCCTTGAATAGGATATAATAAAAGTAATGTCACTCCAAGAATAGGTTATAAAATTGTGACTCCTCTATCCTGCATAACTTCTATTTTCTACCCTTTTGTCCCTTTTATCGTCTTCTTTCTCCTTTTGGTGGTTCACTTGGATGAAGTCAGCTGCCATATTGTAAGTAGTCCAATGGATAGGTCAATGTGGCAAGAAATTGAGTACTGCCTGTGACCACCAACCAGCAATGAACTGAGGTCTTCAGCCCAATGACCTAGGAGAAACTGTATCTAGCCAAGGACTGTTAGTGTGAGTCTGGAAGAGGATTCATCCTTAGTCAAACTTTAAGATGACTGAAGTATGACATGCCCTGCTGATTACAGGTTAGGCTCATGTCACATACATCTCAAGGTCCCAGGTTCATTTTCAAGTCCTGGTTCCAGGAGGTAACAACAAAGATGAATAAACACAACAAGTAAGGTGCTTCTTCCCTCCTGATATTTAAAAAAAAAGTGAAAAAAGACTGAAGCAACAGATGAAAACATTGAATCACAATGAAGTAAGGAGTAGAGGGGCCTTGAGAAGACAAAGCCAGGGTTCCAACAGAGTACAAAATTGGTTTTCAGATCTTCATATAAGTTCTCCTTCCTATTAGCTGAGAAACACTCAGTGAAAGTGTAAAATAAAAATAAAATATAAACAAATTCTGCAAGAGACCACCTAAGTAAATTTTCCTTTGGTCTAAGTTTTAAGTAGAAAGAAAACATGCTTCCCATGGAATCTGCAAATAGAATTCAGCATTCAAGCAGGTTCCAGCCTGAATTCACACTACCTGTATGTTTCCCAAAATTGCAAATGAGAATTAAATTCAAAGAGGACTCAGGTTGGTAACTTTTCAAAGAATGTGATAGAAATAAAGTAAATCCTCTATGAAAGGATATCCCCTTACATCAGGCCTCCATACAATCCCATAGTTCTCATTTCAAAGACCACAAACTGATAAGACAAAAATCACAAAATACATGATAAAAAACATACCAATGAAAGTCAGCAGCATCATGGGCAGCTGAAAAGATTTCAAATGTTTGTATTATTAGATATAGATTATAAAATTATGTTACTGTTGTCCAAAAAGAAAGGGAATCAAAATTAGTAAAGAACAAGAAAGCTATACTGGATTGCCCCCTTACCACCAACAGTACTAATCTCATTTAAGTCTGGGAGCCGTGTTGACCAGCTTCTCTCCATGTACGCTGTTACAGGTTTGAGCCTTCTAAAGAAAGAAATTCATGCAAATGGACAAGGTAAAATGAAGCAGAGGTCTTTAAATTCAAGAGGTTTGGGTAAGACATAACAGAATGGAGAGATATGACAGTTTTCAGACCATTTCATGAATCTCTCAAGTCATTCTGATTGGAATTTACAGACTTTTCCATATATCCCATAAGCTCTTGTTTTTGTACCCACACTTTGGTCTTCCATGTTAAGATTTCTGATATAAAACAGAGCTCATCTAACTTCTCTAGTTTCTCGAGCTTTCCTGATATCTGTTGCTCTAGCTCTTCCAAGAGTGGTAGAAACCCTTAACTAATATTAAGCCATTATTACTGGAATATGATGAGCAAATTCTGTTTTTCTGTTCCAACTCTAAGGGATATTAGAATATTTTTTTAAAAAAAAGGAGTTCAGAAAAATATAAAACAGAACCATACCCTGAAGCTCTCAAAATGAAAACAGTATAATTGTTTGGACTAGGATGATTATAGCAAAGGTGTTGAGAAATGATTCGATTTTTACTGTAATTGGAAGAAACAAACAGTGAGAAACCTTGGCAACTTGAAAGATTTACCTTAATAGGGAGAAAATCATGGCGGTTATAATATATTGAAGGTGAGAACTTCTGTTAAGTTTGATATGTATATTATAATCTGTCTTTTTATTCATTCCCATTTTCTTATTATTTGAGGATTGATATTCCTGAAAAGGAATGCCTTTTCTTTTTCTCTAACTTTAATGGGCAGATTACACTATCATAAAATTAGTTGGAGAGTGTGCTCTAATTTTCATGTCTCTGAAAGAGTTTCTGTAAGAGTAAAATTAACTCTATATTTTTGTTAGAACTCTTCTGTAAAATTCTCTGATTTAGCTCTTGCTTCAGTTTGCCTGTTCAGACTGTAGAGGTTTCCCCTCCTGATTCAACATGAAAAGATAAATTTCAGCTTTTCCATTGCTCCTTGCATCAGTGTGAGCATATGCTGTTTGTTCTGACTGGTTTGTTCTTCTTTTGAAACTTTTGGCAATAGCGTCCTAAAGAACAACACTGCTTATGCTCTGGACCCCTCTACTATCTATTCTCAAAAGTGCTTGAGTGCTCATTTAGAAATATAACAGGTTATGCCACTTCTTTTACTCTAACATCTCTCTTAGTTTCTCAAAGTCAGTATTTACTATAGATATTTATAGTAAAACTGAAATGCTTATAATGGCCAGAGAGATGTCCCCCACCTCATATCCGTATACTGTAAAGCCTAATCTCCTCCTTGGCTGATTCTCCTGCAATCATACTGGGCTTGTTATTTCACAAAATTATAGCATGTTCCTGTGTCAGGCTGTCTGGCCTAATGGTCACTTCTGGTTAGAAGACTTTTCTCCCAGATAAACATAGGAATTGTTCCCTCATGTCCTTCAAGACTATTCTCAAATGTCCATTTTCATTTTGACATTTTTTTTTTAGATTTATACTCCCAATCTCTCCCACTTTAACATGCTCTATTTTACCTATCATCTTTGACAAACACAAATACACATGTTTTTTTATTATCTCTCTACAAGTGTTTGTAATATAACTTCTATAATATTTTTAGTATGTTCCTAAATTAACTGTTATATAATAAAGAAAATTAATGAGTATCTGTTGAATATCACATTGAGTTTATCCTAGGAATTCAACTGTTTCAATAATTACAAAAGCCAAAAATATAACTCATTATATTAATGAATTAAAGGAATAAATCATAAAATTGCCATAATAAAAGCAGAAAAAACTTTTATAAAATTGAACACTCATGCAAATTTTTTCAATCTTATCAAACTAAGAAAAAAAAACAGTATATAGCATATTACTGCATAAAACATTAAAATTATTAGCAATGCTAGTTCTTCCCAAATTTACATAAAATTCAATTAAATTTGGTCAAAATCTTTGCAAAATTTTTCTTGGAACGTAAGAAAATATTCTCAAATATAGAAGGGAGACAAAAGAGTCAAAGTAGCCAATTAACTACTAAATATGAGGAAAAAGAAAATGGTGAAAATCAGAAAACAAATTTTGAGATTTCTTTTAGAGCGGCATAATAAATCCATGTGAGATTTATAAAAAGAGAATGATAGACCAATGATATGAAATAGAGCTAACATTTATACAAATTTTGATAATTGATAGGAATATCATTACAAATCACTAAGTAAATGATTGTCAATTTAATGAATGATGTTAGGATAAGTGATGTAAAAGGCAGAGTAATCATTTTCAAGATGTCCATTTTCTAAACTCAGGACCTATTAATACATCTTATTTTATATAGTTAAAAGGATTTTTCAGATGTGATTAAGAATCCATGCTTTGAGGTGGTGACAAATTTCCTGGATTATGCAGGTGGATTCAATCTGATAACACACATGGAGAATCTTTCCTAATCAAAGTCAGAAAGAATGTTGTGACAAGAGGAAAAGGGTCAGAAAATTGTAAATCGCTGACTTTAAAGATGGAAGAAGTAGACCATGAGAAGAGTGCTGGTGGTCTCAAGGAGCTGGAAATGGCCAGGAAACTAATTCTGCACTTGAGATAACAGAAACAAATACAGCCCTCTCAACAAATTGATTTTAGTTCACAGAAATTCATGTCTGACTTCTTACAGAACTATGAAACGATAAATCTGTGTTCTTTTAATCTACTTCAGTGTATGGTATTGGTCACAGAAGTGACACAGAAATAAAAGGATGCCTACAAGGGAACAATTACATTGGATATGTATTTCACAATGTAAATAGTAATCAATTCACAATAGATTCTAGGATGATATGGAAACATTTATGTAAAAGTAAATGAAAATATATCTACGACCTTAGGTCATAAAGAAAAAAAATATTAAAGTGGAAAAATGCATATATGAGAACATTAACATATACAATTTTAATGTGAAGATAACACAAAATGGCAAGACAAATTATAAACTTTTAAATACTTTAGACATTTTTAATGGATGAACATATATTCAAAATATATACTATAATTATACTGCATTCCCATGGCATATTGTGATATGTATTGTAAAAACACATAATTACATAACACATATAAGCCAAAAAAATCAGCAATAAAAGAAAAATACAAGATGAAAGATGAACAGAAAAAAAGAATAACTAATAAGCATACAAGAAGAAACTAATTTGCTTAAATGAATAGAGAAATGCAAATGAAACCATCCTGACATTCTGTCTTTATCCAAGGCCTAGAAAAAGTTAAATAGCATAATTGTTACTATTCACAAAGATATGAAATAGTAGAAAGTTGTATCCATTGCTGGCAAAGTGCAAATTGACCATTCCACTTTATGAAACATGGCATTATAAAATAAAGTGCAAATATGTACACATGGTGACTTACAGTTTCGCTGCTAGTTCTTACCCAAAAAGGAATTCACACATATACAGGAAACATACACAAAATTCTTACATGATTTGTGATAGCAGAAAAATGAAAATCACCCAATTTTCCAGCAAAAGGAGTACAAAGAAGTTTGAATCTATTCAGTAAAAAATGCAGTCCTTACAATAAATCAGTAACTGCACATGTAAATATGGTATAATTCTAAAATATTACTTAGTGACAGAACCAACAGCAAGATATATAAATATGATTACATTCATGTGAAGTGAGAAATCATGCAAAATAAAGAAACGCATTATTTAGGAATAGATTCAATTGTGATAAAACGGCAAGAAAATCAAAGAAAGATAAAGGGTAACAATAATTTTGAATGGCTGATGGGATTTCATCAGTCAGAAAGAAATTATTAGCATTGTTCTTGTTTTAATCAGATGATGGGTATACTAGTATTTATTATAGCATCATTCCTTATATTTACATCCATATTAAATATTTTACATATATTAAACATCACACAATAAAAACTAAAAATATAGTTGGTGGAAAATTCTAGTCAACAATAAGTGAGAAATAAGTTGGTATATTACATAACTATATTGTAAATATATATTTTGATGCAAAGTAGTATGCACATGTGATTGATCATATATAAATTCATATATAAAATATTTTAGTATAAATATTAAACAAAATATTAGCTCCTAAATCAGCAGGGTAATGTGTTTTGCTTATTTGCATTTCAAGTTTTATCTAGTAGGCATGTTTTGAATTTGAGACTCAGAGCTAAATACAAGTTAATGTTTTCATAGGATTCTTACTAAAGAACAACCAGAAAGTGGAAAATCATCTATGCCAAGATTAAAACTCATTGTTTAGCTACAAGAATATGACATCCTAAGAGAAAATTAACTCCAACATGTACAAAGCCTTAGAAAAGATTATGTATTGATCTTAAATAGGGCTATTATTATAACTCTTAACTATGGTAGGATAGTCTCATTAAGGTAGATGTATATATTTCATTAGTCATAGTGATTAAAATTAAATAAAACTCCATTGATGCTGGCTTTACTCAATTTCTGACAACGTGCCAACATTTCATAAAGGCAAGTCAAATCCTCAAAACCATGGTAAGATAGAAGAAAATGGGCAAAGAAGAGCTGTTCCAATTTTTTTAAAAAAAGAAATAAAGAAAAAACTGTTGTTAAAAGCAACAGAGAGATCAATATTTAGCTCAAACTACCAAAATTGCAGGTGATTTATCAAAGGCCCCCAACCCTCCAAAATCACTTCTGAAACAGGGCTGTACAGCAAAGAAGAAAATGTCTTCAGCAAGAAATCATAAAGCTAAAGTTACCTAGTCTAAAACTAACTAGATAGTGATAGTAAATTATTTTCTACTAATAGAAATAAGTGTCTTATTTGTTCAGGTTTTAGGATATCTGGAGATTTACTTGTTGATATTGAAGTGGGCAGTAAATCAGAAATTTTGCACACACAGTTGAACCATCTTTTCTGCTCATGAAAATGACACACAGGGCTTTATCTAAATGTGGAAGTTTGCTTGTAGCAAGTACAGCAGGTCCTTGAATAACGTCTTTTCATTCAACATTGACCAGGATTGCTTTTTTCTCATCAAAGTAATAACAAAAAGACTAACTGAAAGACCTGCTTTTATTGTTATACATTGTAGATTCATTTAAAGTCACAATCTCTTAAAGTTACAGTTTCTAAAAACCCGTGGAGGACTTTGTTGTAGTAGATTTATGAGGATTTACTGTAGTAGGTTCAATATCTACATCTTAAGTGTGTAAGCCTGCAACCCTTCCTTGAATAATTATGAGAGTATTACGCTATTCAATGAATCCCGGTTAGTTTATTTTTGTTAAAATGAAGTATTCCTATAGATAAGCCAGGAAAAGTTAATAAAAGGAAAGTAAGTTTGAAAGTTTGTACTTGATGTGAAAAAAAATCATTCCCTGTTGTTCATGGGTGTTTGTGCAAATAAAGAACACTGTGTTGATTAGGTATGAAATATCACCAGTTGGCCAGGATTGATTCACTCTCTACATGCACAGAGGGTGTGTTTCAGAGTCTTCTTTCAAAACTCCATACTGTTTTGAGAGTTGTGAAAAAAAATATGATAAGGCTAATTTGGTCTTAATCTAAATACAGAAACTGCATATCAATAGAATTCAAAGGAAAAGCAATGGAGAGCAAAGAACATTCATTATGTCAAAAAAATTTAAATTATGAAGGAGAAATGGAGAAGGATTTTTCCAGAAGCTGTGTTACTTTTCTGCTGCTATTGTGTTGTTGCTAACAGACTCCCATAAGCAGCCCTTTACTCCCTTGCCTCTAGTAGAGAGCTAATTGAATTATGATAAATGTTAAGCCTAGAAGAATTAAGGGTCACTGTAAATATATTTTTTCATTTTGACTTTAGAACAGCCCTTGGGGAAGACAAAGGTTTAAAACTCTTCTTGAGAATTGTTAACTAATTAATGAAGATTGTACTAAACAATGTTTGGGTAATTTTTCCTTGTCCCTTGACAAAAAGGTGATAAATAACCAAGAAGTGAGAAAGAGATTAATGGTTGATTGAATTTCACTCAGCTAATTTCACATTAGCTTCTAAATTTGGTTATTTATAAATGTCATGCATTTTAAAGGTAGGTAATACGTAGATTTCCATTTGTCTTTGGTTAAGCGTGATTGAGGCAGTGAATCACTGAAGTGAAGTACTCAGCTAAGAGAAAGATAAAGTCATCTTCCTTTTTCTTTAAAAAAAGTAACATTAGTAGAGATTCACTGACGCTGGAAAACATACCAAGTGACACCCATTGATTACCCTGATGATTGCTGACGCTGCCTCTATAGTTATGCCGCCACAAGAATTCATGTGTTTGCCCAGTTCGAGTTACCCGGTAAACCATGATTAATCTTCCCGCCTTTCGTTTGTATAGCCACCATCTCAATCTCAACTGGATCCCATCAACTTCTAAACATGTTACGCTCTCATTGAAAAGGGAAAACAAAAAAAATTCCAATACAACCATCTCTTTCAGACACTACTTTCTGTTGCTGCATACTAAGAGGTCCCTAAATCCAAAGTATGTTAAAGTTGTTATTGTTACCTCTCAGCAGCATTTAATACTGAAAACACTACCTTCTTTTCTGCTTGAATTCTGTCACACAGCATACTTCAGAATCACCTCATCTTTCACGATTCATTTGCAAGATCTGGCCTTAGTCTATTTGTCTTCTCAGTCTGAATTACCTCTGCAGCCTATTTTACCGGTGTTTGTGCGTGCGTGCGCATGTGCGTCACATACGTGCGCACGTATGGGCGCACTAGTACATATTACATAAAGCAAGAGAGCGCTTGCCAGAGATAAGGAGGTGCCTCTGAGCTGCAAAGCTTGAGTGAGAACAACAGTCATTTCATCTGGTCACTTTGGGTTCTTGGAGTTTTTTACATCTTTCGTTCTCCCTCAGCCACCCTTTCTTCAGACGCTTGTCCACTGTGAGGACTTCCCTGATGTATTTAAACATTGCATCACCTTGTAAGTCGCTTGAGGACAGGGGTTGTTTTGGCCGTTTTTAGTTTGGGGTCTAGATAAATATCTGACAGAAGGTACTTACTGCCTTTTATTTATACAGTAAAGCAATATATTTTAATCAGCTCAGATCATCCATTTAAAGCACTGATTTGGTCTCACATGGCACTTAGAACAGAGAATCAATCTCATATAAGACCCCGCAGAATGCAAACACTCCCTCCCACCCCAGCCTGTTTTCAACGCTTCTGCTCTTGTCAGTAGCCAGGCCACGTTAGACTTTTCTGCAATCGTTTCCTTCCACGCCACGGCCTCTGCCTATGCTCCTGTTCCAGCCTAAAAGGATCTTCTCTCCATTTTTCCTAGCTTATTTCAACTGTAAATCTGCAGAAATCCATACCCTTTGGCAATCAGTCGCTGGTCTCCTAGCACATTTTTTGTATGCTCACTTACAAACATGTGTTTGACATCACTGTATCACAACTGCACTTTGACATTTTTACAATTTTTTCCCCCATTGAACTGTTAAGTTTTCTAAAAGCAGGGACTCCAGTTTTGCTCATCATTGATTTGTCTAGTGTCTAGTGCAGTACCTAGCACTAAGATGTAGTCAGTAAAGGTCTGTGGAATAAATGAGAAAAAACCGAATTGTTGGTCCTTTAAAAGAGAATAACAGGTGGACCTGGTGGACCTGGTGGAGCAGTGGTTAGGTCAATCCCCTCCGAAGGGGTGCAGGCAACAGACACCTAGGTACGAAACCAGGGTCCAGAGGAAAACAACCAATGTGAGCAACTAAGTAAAAATAAGATAAACATGCTTCTTCCTCCTCTTTCTTCCTACCTGCTTGCCTGCTTACCTTCATTCCTGCCTCCGCTTTTCTTTAAAAAAAGAAAAAGAAAAAGAAGCTAACCCCTAGACTCTTAAAAAAAAAGAAAAAATGCTGTGTTCAGATATAAAAAGTTGCTAAGTTGTTTATCATATTAGTTCTCATTTTAAGCAGGAAAAAAGAAAAGTAAACAATAAATTAGGGGGAATTTTTTTCAACTTTCTCCCAAGCCACTAAATCAACCTAATTGTTACAATTTAATTAAATACTCACAAAATTATTTTGCCATAGCAAACATATGGCCATTAATCAGACACTAAAATAATTCTTGATATAATGTTAGCTTACGCCAGAGGTGACCTCAAAAAATATTTCAACTATGGCTCAGTGTGACTGGAAGTTATATGTGAATATGTTTTCCTCAGAACATATCAGCAATGCCTCAATGTGTTTTAAAATAAACTGTATCTGAGTTACAGTAGATAAAAGTTATTCTTAAGTCTACTTTTTGTTAACAAGAGATTTTAAAACCCTAACATACATGACAAACCCCTTCGATCCCTTTGGGAGTCAGTTAGCTGTACAAATAAATGTGGAATGGGGGCCATGAAACAAATACTTGCTTGGTTATCTGTACTTAGAGCAATTTCTTATTCATGCCATAGATACACAGCTGATAGATCGAATATTAGGCCCACTTATAGTTGTCTTTTTATTCAATCTGAAAATTGACATAAATTTTAAATGATTAACTCGAAACTATGTACAATTTAAAATGTGATCTATATACCTCTTAAGTCAGCAAAAAAAGTTAAAAATAAGGGGTACAGCTGAATTGCCAAATTTCTAACCTGATAGCAATTACACAATATTTAAATATTTTAACAGAAAAAATAATTGAAGTAATATTTGAATAAATTATAGAAATAAACAGAATAGAATATAAGGATTTCAAAAATAATTGCATGTTAATGCACTTGTATTTGGAAAACTATAAAATTAATAAATATAAGCAGAAGCTTCTTTGAAAGAAGAATAAAACACAACAGCTCTGTGTGAGCTAATAAGAAAAATAAATAAATAAAAAACATGTTGCATACATAAGTGAAAGATATTCAATTTAAAATTCTGGAATAATAAAAATTTAGATGTTCACAAATTGAACTTTTTAGATAATTATAATGATTAGGAATAAATAAATGCTAAAGTAGAGAAAATGTTCTGAAAGTAATTAATTTTTTTTAAATTTTGCCATCAGAAATATTCTTTGACAGATTGTTTTATCAAATTTTCAGTGACAATGTATCTCCTGTATAATTTAACTGTTCTAGATAGAATGCATAATAAGGAATGCTTCCCTAATCATGTGTGTAAAAGTTAAATTGATAATAAATATGGGAAAAAATAAGATTGCACAGACCAATCTTAGGTTTGACTACAAATTAAAAATCACAAATAAGATCTATTTAAATAAAATCAGTTTAATATAGCATAAACCAAATACCCAGCTAAATGTGTATTACTCTGCAAATCTAAAATTAGTTTATCTTTGGAAAACTGATTGAAATAATTTATAATAGCAATAATTTAAAATCAACAATTACATAATTCTTTTCAATGTATTCCAAAAATACATTTGGGTAAGTTTTGTATTCTTGCCCTTTGCTAGAAGTTTGAAGCATTGCTTAAAAGTAATGTAAATCCTGCATAATGCAATGTACAGTCTATTGACATGTTCTTATAATTCTAACCAAATAAATAAGAAAATAAAGCAAAATAAAATCTCTATGCTATAAGACGGAAGAGAGAAAATTATCAGTGCACAAGTTAGCCTACCTAAAAATTCAATAAATGCGCTACATAGAAAACTGAGAACTAAGAAAATTAAGGAAGTTGGAAGAATACAAAATACACATTCAAAAAAGCAATAGCTCTTTTAAATATGCCAATAATGATCAGTTAAAAATCATATTTAAAAAAATCAATTCTATATTTAAGAGCCACCAACTTTATATGTATAATTGTAGAAAAGTGGTGTGTGTTTATGTGTGTGTAGCAAGAAAGAGAAATGAGAAATGTAAAGACTTGAAATTTTCCCAAAGGCGATAGATAGATAGATAGATAGATAGGTAGAAGGAAAGGTAAATTAGAAATGTACCATGTTTCTGAAGAAACCAAATGTTCTTTCAATATATCTAATAATAAACCTCAAACAAAATGTTAACATAAGCTGTTTGATAGTTACACACAATGATTCTTAAGTTCGTACACTAGTGTAAAAGTGAAACAATAGGAAAGATTAAACTCTAAAACAGAAGTTAATGGAAGCATCATTGTCCAATCTCGTATTAAAGTTGATTTTAAAATGCAAAGGTTTATTGAATATTTCATGTGTGTCAAAAATTATACAGTGTTTCATAGATTAGCTCAATTAAATCTCTCAATAGTCTTATGAGAAAGATACTGTTAAAAAACTTTCATCATATTATCATTTTAGCATTGAGTAAACTGAGGTTTTGAAAGGTTATTTCCTCAAAGTCACAAATCTAGCATGAAGCAGAATTGAAGTTTGAACCTAGGCCCATATGACTTCAAACACTGAACTCTTAAGAGCATCAACAAATCACTGTCTCTAGTGACTGATACATTTAATGGGAGTAGAGTCAGACATTTCCAAGTGATTGATTGTGCTCTCTTTTCTTCTAAGGCCATTGAGCTTGAAGATTAAGTCTAGTGCTATTGAGGAATCATTTTCACTGCTTAGGAACAATACTCCTACAGAGGAAAATAGAGCAAAGAAAGAAGTCTGTTGCTCATTCATGAACCTCTGAATTCTCGGACTTCAAAATTCTAAGACACGAACACTTTCCCTCTTTGCTCAAATGAGTTAAATTATGTTCCTGCCACTTGCAACAACAACAACGTGTTCTGACCAAAGTGGTTTTGAGGGAATGAGGACAATATAGTTGAAGGTGTTTATAGGGGAGTATTTATAATGAGGCACTTTATGGGAATTGAAGCAAGATAGTGGTGATAGATGGTGAGATAGCAGTATGGACAAATGTATTAGAAGGGTTGATGGGGTGAAAAAACCACTCCTAGATAAGAGTCATTGATAGGTGGTAATGTAAGTGCAAAACTGTTGGAAATGAGTGATAGGAGATTGTGCAATTATTTGTAATAATAAGGTTATATAATAATAAGGTGGCAGTGAATGGGTGATGTAGTTAAAGGTGAAGATTTCAAGAAATCGGATGTCAGAAGGTTTGATGATAAAGTTGAACGAGATTGATTTTTTTTTTAAGGAAAATTATAGGCATGAATCACAGTGACTAGTCAGGCAGGAAGAGAGGAGAGGAAAAAGCATTTTTATTTATTTTATTTAGTTGTTCATTTTGGTTGTTTCCCTAGGTCCCTTTGGTCTCTAGGATATATGCAGACTGTGCCCAGTGTCCTTATCCTCTAGTCCACCAGGGCACACCAAGTTGAAGAAGATTTAAGCAGAGTCACTGCTGTGGGTGAACTGAAGAGCTGGGGAAGACATTAGTGAGGAGAAAGGTATATCAGATGGCGTCAGTGTTGAAAGTGACGGGGATTGTAGGAGGCCCCAAAACGATTTGAAAGTGCTGTGGGTACAAAGGGAACCTTCCATAATAGCTGTGATAGGAAGGAGAAGAAACTAACTCCATGTAAATGGAATTTAGTTCATGAATGAAAGTGAAAGGGACATTCACAGAAAAGACTAGTTTATGGAAGGCTTTATAAATTAGAAACTCTAAGGCCCAGAGGATAGAGTGTAAAGGTGAAGGAAGAGTAATATGAGACATTTGTTCAGACAAAAGAAGTATGTGGACTGGTGTGGGGACAAGAATCTTGAAATTACAGCTAACTCCTGCTTTTTGAATTTCACCTTAAACTGTTTAACTTTAACAAAAGAACTATCTTAGTCCAATTTTCAATAACTAAAATGAAATCCAAAGAGGATTTTAAATTTTAGGATAAAAAGTGAAAAGTTCAACTAGTGCTCAGCATTTGTTTTGCTACAGCCTTTCTAGAGGCAGTGTGCTCTCCAAGCAGCGAGCATGGACTCACATGATCCTTCCCTAGAACTGCTTTATACAGGCTGTGTCTGTATGGCATCACTCCTGTTTTCCCTCTGTGTTAGTGTGATTGTAGCATTAATGTGCTATTTGGTAAGCTTTGGTAGGTTGTTTTTTGGGTCTGGGAACTCTCAAAGGGTTTCCATATAAATGAATAGTAATTGCTTCTTTGCATTGTACCATTTCACATACAAAAGCTTTCATAAGAACACTCAGATAACAAGGAAATCTAATAGAAAGCCAGAGATTCCTGGATTAAAGGTGTGACTAAGGTCTGCAGAAGTGTGGGACATTGTGTGATGTATTCAAATCAGCTCTTAGAAGAAAATGAGCAGACTAGTGCCTCTGCAGTCTGCCACGATGTCCATTTCTGTGTATGTGTGTGTGCACATATGTATATGCACATGTGTGTTTAAGTGTGTGCTGCAGTCTGGAAGGCAAATACCTGTTCTCCCTTTGATAGGAAATGACTTCACAATGCTCCTAAGTCAACTGTCTCATATAACCAATATAAAAGTTATAAATTTAACATGATATGTGGGTTCTTTATGATTCAAATCCTCCTTTTCTCCCCCATTTCTCAGTGATGCATATTATAGTTCAGTTCTATTAAATGACTCTTGGTTCCCCTAAATATTCTATATTATCACTTACCTCACATCTATATACATATTTTTCTTCTGCTTGAAAATGACTTTCCCTGCCTTTCCATCCATCTTTGTTTTTGATTGACATGTTTAGTTTCATTCATGATTCAACTTTGGCACCATCTCTTCATGGAAGCTGCCTTTTAATCACCAGAACTGGACTAGTCTACACACAACATCATGTGTTCCTATTAGAGTACTTATACCTACATCTTCTTTGACTTTTAATATAAGTTCTTTGAAGAAAAGTTTTGCATATATTACCCAACCCTTAAGAAGAAAGGCATGCAGTAATTGTTCAATACTTACATATGGCATGAATGAATTAAACAAATTAAAAATAGTCATTCTCGGTTTCTGCTTCAATATTTCAGCTGTTTAATCTCACTACTCTATGTTATTCAGATGCTTTAGCTACATAATGAATGGGCCTATGTTCCTGAAGGTTATACACCACAACTTATATGTGAATATAACTAAAACAATGAGGAATGTCTGAACCCGCATGTCTTCCAAGCATACTTGATTAAAGGAATGTATTCTTTTCTATGTTGACACAAATTATCTTTTAGAAGACATTCCATTCAGTCCTCTCCTAATTCTCCAACATATATAATTGATCAATAATTCACTTAGTAGTCATCAACTTTTATTCTGATAGAACTAAACTGTAGGATTGCTTTTAGGACTTCAGAATTATAGCTAATATCTTCTCATCTAGGTAGAGTGAGCTCAGCAATAGAAAAATAGAAATCTCTGTTATGGTTTTACCCAGTGGCTTCCCAATTATCTTCTCATTTAGTTTAATGGATCTGATAATATTAGAAAAAAATTTACATTAAGAAATTTGAAATGGGAAACAGAAGTTTGAATTTATATATTAAAAGACTTTATACCTATTCCTGAAATGTGCCTAAATTTGTGAAAACATTTCAGTCTTATATTTTCTAGGGTAAGCTGACATGTGCAATAAACCTGGATTCAATATTTGTACATAAATTTATAATCCATCTGGAGTTTATTTTGGTTTATATCACAGGAATGAATCAATATTACTCTTTTTCCAAATGGTAACCAGTTGTTTCAGCACCTTTTCTTGAATAATTCATTTCTTTCTACTAATTTGAAATGCCACCTTGATGATATACTAGTTTATTTAATTGGGTCTTTTGCTGCTCTTTCTAAACTATCACATTGATATTTTAATTTTTATGTTGTAGAAATAAATGTAAATGGATATTCAACATTGCCCCAAGTGCCTTCATTGGCTTAGTAATCACTTACTAACTTTCTGAACTTAGTGTGTCATGCTTTTCCTGCTTCCTCAATATCAAAAAGCCTTCGCTACTACATTCACAACATACATGTCACTTTAAAGGATTGTCTCATCTTTTCTTCACAAAGTGTGTTTCCACACTTACTCTCAAGGAAAATGTCTAGGAAATTAAGAAAGACAGTGATAGTCAGTAAGAGAGAACACAGAAAAAGGAACTGAGGGAGGTTTAGAGAACAAAGGCATCATGATGAACCTTCTTTGAAATATTTTCAGTATTCAAGTGAGAATTTTCAGCAGTGCCAGTAATTCAAGAAAAGCCTGAGAACTCAGCAGTATACATGAATATATACTGAAGGCTTTGTAAGCACTTAGATCACCCACAGAGATTGTATACAATAAGAAAAAAAGGAGCATGAAGTCCAGAAGCAGTAACAGAGACATTAGAAGATAAAAGACCAAGACAGTAGAAATAAGATGAAGGTGAAAATTCAGGAGAGGGTGTGTATGGAGAGTAGAAAGGACAGTGAAACTCATAGGAACCAAAAGAAGATGGATTTCCCAAAATGAGTAAGATTTGAAATTATGATTTGGTCTAGTATTATATTTACAGGTCTAGTATTATATTTATAATTATCATCAAGGGAGCATCTTGTTGTAAACAGAAGAAACAATAATTATTTCTAGTTCAGACAGAACTATGTCAAATACTAACATGGTTAAATAGAATGATTGTTTTTAAAATACATTGAATTCCACAATTAAGATTGATTTTTGAAGTTTAGGAAATCAATTCATTGGCATGACTTAAACAATGAGCTAGAGATAAAATATAACAAAATTGAGAAGTTTAGATACTGAATATGATGGATGGCTATTCAGCCATCTAGCAAATTACTTAATGCTCAACCAAAATCTCTTAGTTTAGATATAAGGTAGGACTAAAAATTTTTGGCAATGTATTCATTTGAGTATTATGCATATGCATATATATATAGAGAGAGAGAGCGAGAGAGAGAGAGAGAGAGGGAGAGAGAGAGAGAGAGAGAGAGAGAGAGAGAGAGAGAGAGAGAGAGAGAGAGTGTTAATGGAAGAATCCTACAGGAAATAGGGTATCTGGTGACATAAATTTTATAATATAGTATGGCAACTAATGATTTGAGAATTCAGGTGATGACCACATATCTTGAAAGAAGCAAGTCACCTTAAAGGAGCTGAAAAACCAGTTTGGATTTTTAAAAAATGCTAAAATAGTTTACAATAGTCTCCAAAGTCTTAGGAAAACAGGAAACTAAGAAAAGTATGGTCTTACAGATGCCCAGGACATATTTTATTGCCTTCATACATCTATTGGCTACCAGTAATTACCCTGTATGTTAAAACATAACTAGTTCGATCACAAAGCTATTTAAGCATCACAATAATTTTTTCTTCCTTGATACACAACATCAACATAGATATATGGCACATCTTTTCCAAGTACAAGAAAGCAAAATTAGATACAAAGTAATCCAAATATGTTTGAATTTTTAACTGACAAAGAATTCAATTTTTCTCAGTTAACTTAGCTAAAATACATATACATTTACAGGGGCTAATTTTTTATAGGAAAGATGAAGACAGGAATGAAGGCGAGTAGGCAGGCAAGTAGCAAAAGAGGGGAGGAAGAAGCATGTATTTATTTTTTATTTAGCTGTTCACAATAGTTGTTTTGCTCTGGTCTTGGGTCTTGAACCCAGGACTTTGGGTTGTATGTGGGACTGCTCCTGGGTGTATTAGAATGCTAGGCCACCAGGTGTACTCACGGCTAATTTTTTTTGCTTCATGAACTGATCACATAGTAATAAATAAAACAGCAGTGTCTTCAGCCAGGTTTATTTTACAAAAGTGATTGCACTGCTACCTATTTACACTACTGATGAGAAGTAAACACACAAGTTAAATAATAAAATACTAATAAATAACCTAATTTTAGCTGATGGGAAACCTAACAGTCAATAATATCCCAAATATTCCATAAACTGGACTACTCCAATAAGATGTCCGTAGGACTTTTTATTCACTCAATATTTAGCAAGATAGTCTACTTCTACTCAATTCATCAGCAACTAAAAGGAAATTTTAGTTGAAAGTCCTGGTTATATGACTTTTATGAAATTCGTATTTGAAAATTCATCATATGAATACTAAAAACAGCCACCACAGTATGTAACATCTACATTCTTAGTATGTGCCAGTCATTTACCCTGAGTATTTTACATGCATTATCTCACTTGTTATATATAGCTGGAGATATTTTATTGAAAGCAAAACTAAGATATACATAGCTTGTTTGACTTTCAGCTTTAAGATTCACATATGCTGTTATACCTAGGGACTTATTCCAAGCTAGCAAAATTTAAAAAATATTTCCATCAGAAATGAAAAAGAAAAAAAAACAGCACAAAATTAACAAACTGTTAAATAACCTGACTGGACTTCTTTAATGATGATGGTCCCTCTGTTTTGACAGGAGAATCAGAGTGCTAAAAGAAATAGCTGGTATAGACATGGACTTCCAATGTTTTATGAAATCTCTTGAATGACAGGTCATTTTTATTTCAAACATAATTGAACCTTCACTCTTCTTCTGCAACTGACATATTTAAAATTTTGCCTCATATCTATTTAAAAACAAAATTTCTTCTTTGATTCTCCTAGACAAATCATTTGTCACCCAAATCACATTCATTTTTAAGGAAAGTAATTGTAATTTGCCTCTATATCCTGACACTATTGAAATTAAAAATAACTATTCATCCCATAAAATATAGACTTTCTGAGTTGATACATGTGGATTTGTCACTACTGATTTAATTGACATGCTTAAGAAAAAGCTGATATATAATAAAATTAAAGTATTAAGCCCTGAGAAATACACAGTGTTCAAGGTTTTGTGAGCTCATATATTTTTCACTCTCCCTTCCTTCCAAATGTGAAATTTCATCATAATCCTTACAATATTTTTCTCATAAGTAACAATGAACAACACTACTATGTTAAGTGAATTGTGATTAAACTTTGTATTCAGTGATTAGACATACTGACAAATACTAGAAAACAAGTAACAATGATAATAATGACTAATAAAATAAACTGTGTGGCGAAATATCCCACATAACTGTGGGGATGAAACCTTCGTAAATTCATGAAAACTAGAGAAAGAATCAGACCACATCTTCATTGCTTCTGAATGGCGTTCACTTCCTTAACCCTATGCTTGAGGTGGATGAAACACGATAGGGTCTCTTTAGACCACCAGGTCTAAAGCTCTTGAGTGATAGACACTGAAGAGAAGCACATCAGGAGAACTTGAGACCTGGGAAGAATTGAGGGGAAGAAGTTTCTGAGTGGAGTCAGATGCCCTGAAGTTCAACTCAAAGCAACATGCAGACTAGCCTGACTTTGAAAAGACATTTGGGCAGTTAAAAATAAAGAATCTTAGGCTTCACCCAACTTGTTGAATCAAAATATCCAGAGAATAATTCTGGAAATGTTTAACAAGTCCCACATATGATTCTTTTTAATAGAAATGAAGCAGGCAGGAATGAAGGAGATAGGCAGCAGATAGGAAGGGAGGAAGAAGCATTTTATTTATTCAGTTCTTCGTTTTATTTTTTAATTTGATTTTATTGAAGGAATATTGCATTATAACATTAACTAGGCTTAATGTATACATGATAATAAATCTACATCTGTATATAATATAATAAGTTCATGAATATTTAATTTTTGCTAAATTTGCTGATAAATGAATCCCCTTTACCTCACTGACCTGCCCTCCCTCCCCCATCTCTTCCTGTACTCATTGATTTGCTTTTTTTTTTTTTTTGCTAAAAATCTATTGTTATCACCTGAGAGACTGGTTATTATCCAAAAGTCTGGAAACAGCAAATGTTGGCGAGGATGTGGAGAAAAAGGAACACTTTTACCCAGTTGGTGGGAATGCAAATTGGTACAATCCCTATGGAAAACAGTTTGGAGATTCCTCAAAAAGTTGAAGATGGAAATTCCATATGATTCAATTATCCCACTTCTGGGTATTTACCCAAAAGATACAAAACACTCTTTCGTAGAGATTTATGCACCCCCATGTTTACTGCTGCCCTGTTCATAATAGCTAAGAACTAGAAACTACCCAAGTGCCCAACATCAGTTGAATGGATAAAGAAGATGTGCATGTATGCAATGGAATATGCACAACCCTTAGAAGAGATGAAATCAACATGGAGAGCTCTAGGGGGGATTATAATAAGTGAAACAAGTCAAAAGAAGAAAGATGCCAGATGACCTGACTCAGGTAGAATGTGAATAGACAAAAAAAGGAACAGATGAAACAAAACCAATCCTTGGACACTTGCAGCAAAACTGAGGTCACCAATGGGAAAGGGGACAGGAGGGTGAGGAGCGGGGCAAATGGTGATGGAGTCCACTGAACAATGATGAAAAACACTTGGTGATTTGGTGCAGGGCAGGTTGTGTTAACATATATATGAGGGATGGGAAACCTTTACATATGAGTTTATTTCAAGGTAAAAACATAAAATAATTAATAAAAAAGTCTGTTATTATTTGATTTAATTCATTTTTAAATCTATTTTAGCTTAATTGATTCATTTGTCCATTTGATCTCTATACACCACATGTGAGTGATACCAATGTCTCCTTCTGGCTTATCTAGCTAAGTATTATTCCTTCCAGGTCCATCCATTGTTACATTTAGTTGTTCCCCACACCCTGAGATGTGAACCTATGTCTTTTGTCACAGGCAGGGGCTTAGCACCTGAGCCACCAGGGTACATCATGATTCTTGTGATAGGCATATTTATGAACACATTCCAGGTAGACAACTTTACAACAAGGTACCAACCAGAGATAATTCCTAACTGGTGACTAATTAAGCATAGGATTAAGGTTGATAGATTTATCAAATAAAAATACAAGATATCCAGTCATTTAAATTTCAGAGTAAAACAGTATAATTTTTAAATATACTATATCTTAAATATATACTTGTATGCTAAATATGTAATTGTTTTTTATTTAATCTGAAATGTGAAGTTAACTTGATATCTTGCATTTTATCTGACAATTCTAGAGGAGCAATTATTGTTCACTATTACATTTAAATTTTAAAAAGGCAAAATGTTTCCCCCTCCCTATGTCTAGGAACTGTTTTAAAACATTGAATCCAACCATCAGTGAAATGTAATTTTTTTTCCTTTAAGCAATACCTCAAGATTCTTGAAACTAGTTATAACTATAAATCTAATTACATAAGTTATCAATGTTTTGTGCCAAATATTATATAGTTATAGGATTATTCATTGTAATTTTTCCCAGAATAATATATTCTTTAGAAAATATATAAATCCCTCAGGAAACATAGAGCAATGATTAAGCAACTTGATATTATGAATGATAATTTTCCTTAGAGAGCATTAAATATTTGCTAGATTATTTCATGTATTATTATTTTTGTGTGCACGTGTAATTATATGTTGTACTATGTCAGATATGTGTGTGTGCATGTGTGTAGGTGTGCATATGAAATGTCAAATGGATGAAATCCATTTAAGTAATTTATCTCTCAGGTCAAGATTCTGCTAAGTCCATGGTCATCAGTAGTCAGGTATAGAGGTGGAGTTTCCTGGGAGTGAAAACCATCTCATAGAAAATGAACTCATTTTAAGGTAAGGTAGTCAAGGACTAGCTGTCGTTGGTTTCACAATAAGGCTCCTTGTCGGTCACTCTGAAGGACAGTTTTCAAGATAAGCTAAATGACAGTACAGTCACGATCAGGTTGTCAAGTTGTGACAAAGCTCTCAGTTCCAAATCTGCAAACATATCAATGGGCAGCTTGATTAAGAGAATACATTCTCAGGCATTCTTTAGATTCAGTACACCAAGTTTTTAAAAGTCATTGAGACTATGTCAACTCTTCCTGATGAACTGCATGCAACCACAGAAGGACTTAAATGAAAACTTAGTCCTTTATTCACACTCTGAGATCTTCACAATATCTCTTGAGATGTGCAGGAAGAAAAAAACCTTTTTCATCATTGTGGTGAAAGTTGTGCTAACAGACATGAAAACTAGACTAGTATCTTTATCTTCATAAGGAATTCTGAAAGGTCACTTGAGAATAGCCCATTGTTGACTATATTATGTAAGATCTTAAATGTGGAAATAAAAGTTCTTAGAAATCTGTTTGCTAAACCATTAGATTACAGTGATATATTTCTCAGAGAATCTGAGAATCAGAGCACACTAAAATGAATTCAACAACTGTTAATATAAACTGGCCCAGGAACACACACATACAATTTTAACTAAGCCTCTCTGGGAAGTTTATGAGTAACTAAAAATGAAAAACTGTGGGTGTAGGAAGGAAACAGAAATGTCACAGGCAAAGATTAAATCCATAATCCAAAATGTTGTTGACAATCCTGGTTTGCAAATGTTCAAGGTAAGAGACTCGGTGTTGTGTTCTGAGTTTTCATGAACTTTTCTAGAAACACTCAATGTTACTGGATAAAGGAGAAAAATAAAACAGACATAAAAATAATACTACAAGGATAAGAACCAGTTGGAATACTTTAAAATAGATTAAAATTCAAATATGTGATTTTTGAAAATGATTCTTTTTAATAGGGGTTGGAAAAAGGAATTTTTTGGAATAAATTTCAATAAAAGAAATGAAAAGAAAGAGAATGGTGCTTAAGACTTTTAGTGAAAGCCATGTGAATCACAAAAGTTATTAATTCTAATGATCTCCAGATTATGCTGTTTTTAGATTGTTCAGTGGATTGTACTATAGTTCAATATGAGGAAAGTAGTAGTTATATGAAAAATAAATTTAAAAAGGAATTAAGCAGAATAAGAATGTCTAGGTGTGAAAGCAAAATTAATAAAAACTATGAGAGAAGATGAAAAAAAGAGAAAGTCATCAAGCCAGAGGAAATGTTACAGTAAAAGGTAACATAAAAAAGGAAGATTTTTCCCCCACATCCAACAATTATGACTCATTCTCTATGGCTATATTGCTAGGTAAATAACAGCAAAATTTTCATCTTCACCACATTTTTAGAACCCTGCTATTTCCATCAATGGAATACTTTGGAAATCTTTGAGGAAGAACAAGTTAAAGGGTAGATTTCTACCTTTAATTCCTCAGAAATAATTTAGCATTTGTAATTGACTGTTGTTGAGCCACATACCACTTGAGATCTCAAACAATGAAGAAAACTTATAAGCAAATGCTATATTACAAACTTTCATATTTTGACTAGCCAAACTATTTCACTACACTCTTGTTAGAATTGGTTAAATTAAAAAGCACTTACATCATGAGGTTTTAAATGTTCCAGATAAGTATTAGTCTGGTTATTTCATTGTTGTAGGGGTTTTGTTGTTGGTTTTATTTTGAGGGGGGAGTAGTATTTGATATATGCTGCTGTTGTTTTCAACAAAGTTTCAAAATATCCTGAGAAGTGGATGCTCTCATTTGTTTGTCACAGATATTTTCTGGTTGGACTTAATCAATGCTCACCTCAAAACAAACAATAGTAACAGGTTTCATGAATTGGAGGCCATTGATGAATGCAAATAAGTTATACCCCAGTGTTGATGTTATTTGATATCATCAAAGTTCTGAATACTTCCAAAAGTGCCTTGATCACTGTCCTAGTAGAAAGATTTCTGAGGTAGCAAATATTCTGTGATTTTATAATGGTTTTGCATTTTTTAATATTTGTATTTTGATGTTTATTCAAAATGAAACTGAAACACCTGGATCATTAAGTGGAGCTTTGTAATCACCATAACAGTATTTTTTAATGTAGTGATTGACTTGCAAATGCATTTCTTTAATGTAGCCAGTTTTGTGTGAATGGAGGACAGCAAGGAGCTGCAGAAATTATGAAGTTAGTGAGTTTTGAGCTTCCGGAAGTGATGAAAGAAAATAGACTTTCCTGTTCAAACTATCATTCCCATGGTGAAAGAAACAACAGAATCAATCTTCACTAGTTCATCTCCCTTAAGTCACACTAGATTAGACTTTCAGAGCTAGAAGTCTTTGGATGTCTAAATGCTCACAAATATTTCATCTTCAATATTGCTCTTATAAGACCTTTTAAAAGCCTGATCTTATCACATCATACATGATACAATTTCTGATTTATCATCACTATAATTATAAAGATCAAAATATTTGATTTTGTAGATTCTAATTCCAGAATAACTTTTTAGTGTCATCTCCTACCACTGGGGTCTGTATTTCAGCCATGATAAATGACCTGTTACTTATTAATAACTCTCTGCCTAATTGGAATTCCTTTCACTTTTGTTTCTGAAATATTCTTAACCACTATCACTTTCACCACCCGCCTCTTACATGTTTCTTTTCTTGTGTCCTGAAGCATCTCATATATGTCTCTATAATAGCATTCACACATTGGATTGTAACTATTTACATATCTATTTTCTCTTAGTAAATGTACTTCCTCATACCAGAGGCTGCATCTTATTCATCTTGTATTCTCAGTTTGACTAGTCCTTGGGACTTGGCTGCAACTCAGTACAAGTCTGAGGGATGGATAGACAATAGTAAGTCTTTATAATTACATCAAAATTCAGGGAGACTTATCCTACTGTTACTTACATTATCCGAATTTTCATCAATGGAAACAAAAAAATGTTGCATTACAAGAATGTTATATATAAACCCTCAAGGCTTGCTAACTTAGTGCTTTGCAAAAGTCCAGCATTTATGTTCATCATTATCATTCCCAAATTTTAAATACTGATCCTCTTCGTTTTAAATTGTAGTGATGTTATTAAGTCAGAACCATGATTAGGGGAGGAAAAGACTACTTTAAAAGAAATTGAGAATCCACTAATTCTCCCTTCCCACCCCTGAAATATAGATAGATATGCTTATATATGTATATATGTGTGTGTATATACACATATCTATCCTTATCTTCTTGCCTAATTTTTGCTTATAATTTAGTAAGTGGAGATTTCATTAATGTGGTTTAAGGATGAAATTCATAAATATTTGTTCATATAAATGAAAGCACATAATCATGCTTTCAAATATTTAAATAACTTTAAAAATATCCATACCTCATTTTAATGAAGACTAATGGTTGATTTTATCAGAAATATTGTCCTGAAAATATTAAATTGTCATATAATAGCCCATGAAAGAATGATGATGAAAAATTGTCCTATTTAAATTCTAGAACTATATGCATTTTCAAAGAAGGATAAACAGGATAGATCCAAATAACTTTACTTACAATATGCTACTAGTATTTTATTTTAAATATTTGCAAGTGTTAATTTTCTGGGCTTATGCATTTTTCAGCAGACAAGACTTTTAGTATGATAATTATCAACAAAATTATGATAGTTTGTCTTAATTCTTAAACTGAACTTTAAAAAAATACTCAGCATCTCAGAGCATATGATTAAGAATCAGAAGACTCAAACAAATGATTGACAAAGCTAGTCATTAGTTTACAACTTTTAAATGCCTAAGAGCTTTTCCGTTCCAATTTTATGTCAAATTCTTTAAGTTCTTCATCACTCAAACAAATTTGGGTTGCAGCAACAGAAGAATTATTTTTTTAGATAGGGTGTAATAGGACTTCACTAATATATAATTAAAAACACTTATTGCATGTCATTTCTAATGCTCAGATTTTAAAATCAATAAATTTTCTTTAGCTACTCATTCATAGAATCGCTATTTCAATTTAAAAATTACCTGATTTGTAGAGTGATGCCTGAATTATCATTTAAAATGCAATAAAAAGCAATTATCATTTATTCAAACTTAATTCTGCATTTTTGGTAATTCAGAGATAGATACATTATATTCTTTCAGATACTTGAATACTTTTTACTTACTATTGTTTGTTTTCATTCATTCAGCAAATAGCATTGCTAGTATCTTGCAAATTTTGCTAAAGTACCACTTAACAATGAATTCTGTTATTCAAAATTGCCAACTAATTAGAGACATACCATATTTGACTAACATTAAGATGACATCGGTTATAAATACCCCTTTTTTAATGTGTCGCTAAAGAAGAAAAAAGTCACCTGTTATTTAAAACCTTGACACTGTAATTTCTTATCACTTAGAATATCTTTATACTTATTGAAAGGTCTCTTTTAGACATACTAACTCATGTAGAAAAATAATATGCAAAATAAATTACTGGAGTATTTTTAAGTCTTTCATATTCAGAGTAACCTCTTTGAAGCATTTTATGATTCAAAATGACCATTTTTTTCATTAAGAATTGTCTTCTATGCCACAAAAGGAAATTGGTAAAGAAGTATTTCTTAAAAGAGAGTTTCAGCATTTTTTTTAAGTTTTTTAAACTCACACTGCAGGTTTGATGCTGATGCTTTCCTAATCTTACCAGGTGTCAATAAATGTTGTTTTTTTTTTTTTTTCAGTTAATGCAAAGGAATCATATTCCTTCTAAAATTATTTTCACGTGGTTTGTTTCCTGAACCGCCAAGACATTGGAATTGCATTGTCACACCACCAGGAATGACACAAGCCAGAGTTCAGTTCATTCAAGTGCAGACAGTAAAAACTATCACTCAACTACCAACAGGGAATAGCAACTACAAGCTGCATATGCATTTCAGAAATGTTCAAGTGTATAAACTATGTCCATTTTAAACTCAATGGAAAACAATTACCATGAATTTTCATTAATATTAATTTTCTCTTTTCTGAGAAATCATCTCAAATCAAGAATATTTTAGCAGATTCACACACTCAATTACAATATATTCATTGCAGATGTATATTTCAGTTCAATTTGATCTATGAACTTCTGCTAGATATATACAATGCTGTCATAGAAATTGTTAATATAAATAAAATATTCCATTATTTCCGTATTCAAGAAATTTACTGATTAGTAGGGAAGACATATATACTTATAAATAACTATATTATAAGGGGATGACAACATAGACAGCTTAAATATTTCTTATGCTCATAGAGGACACTAAAGGATAAAAGACATTTTCAACAAGAAACTAGTATCTGAAAAGTCATGGAAAAATAAGATAAGATTTTATTTTAACTAAACTAGATTCAATGCTGGGGTTTAACAAGGAGAATTTGCTGCAATTAAGGTAGAACCAATAGATGAGTTTCAAGTTTTTAGGTAAGTTGTGTGTATAACTTTGAATGTTAATTTTACATTTAAGAGGGAGACAATGGAAGAGTATCACTGGGCAAGGTATTTATCATAAAATAAAAGAGAGTAAAAATAGGAAGACCAGGTATAAATATATATATCATTTGCTAAAAAATATAAAAAGATGACTTAACTGATACAAAAAAGGTGGAAGAGTGGGGTGCATTTTATTTAGTTGCAATCAATAGCACCTTATTGCTGATTCATTTTTCATGGAATAAGAAGAAATACATATTATCTAAAAGAAAAAACAACTATTCCACATAACATCATCATCATCATCATCATCATCATCATCATCATCATCATCATCATCATCATCAGGAAATCTGCCTGGTCTATCAAAACAAAATAGGAATATCTAAAACAGAAATATCCCACTCTACTTTCTATATAATTTGACTACCTGTTGTCATCTCAAAAAGCATTTTGAAATCCTCAAGTAAAAACTTACTTCACTGTCACTTAAATAATAATTAGTAAAAATGCTAGTATCCTTGTTGCTTGTTTTTAGGAGAAAGATGAAATTAATCAAACAATGATAATTGAGCTCCTCCAACAGGCGGAGAATTGTTGGTTCTGTGTAGATAAGTCACATTTCTTCTATATTTGTCTTTTTTGTTGATTTATTTTACCTAAAGCACAGATAATCCACCAATGGTCAGGTAAGTTTTAACTGATGGAAGAACTTCAACATCTTTAATATCCACGACTTGCATATAGTCCGTCTATCTTACCAGATTCCACACTAATTTGTATCTATGACTACACAGCACCTGTCATAGATAGCATCTAGAGAAAGTGAATTTCAAAATTATATACTTTTTAATGCAAAATTTATTGCCCCAAATAGGCATCCTTTAATTTATATGGAAAAAAGAAGCCAGAACAAACAGTATGTAAAAGTTGCTGTGACTGTATTTGGCAAGGTTTAGGGTGCCTGTCAAAAACAAGGTCTAGCCTAATGGTTAAAGTCAAGTTCTGTAGCAACGAACAAAACTGGGTTCGTGCCCTTGTTTTGCCAGATCTTGTCAATTTGATTAATCACTGCCTCGTTTCCACATCCAAAAAAATAAAATAATCACCTCTATATTACAGGGTTATGAGGTTAAAAGAAGCAATTGATATGTATCATGTTTAGCATGGTGGGTTGAATACAGAAAGCATACAAATAAAATGGTAGGTATTAATAAAATTTTCTTCAATGAAAAAATAATGTATTTCCCCTAGATATTGTCTGAGTCGTTAAAAATGGAGAGTGAGACTTGAGAGTAACTGTACTTAAGGACTTACTTCCAAAGAACAGAGTATGGGAATTGCAAGGAAAGGCAATTGATAGTGGATAATACTGCAAACACTCTCAGGCGGTCAAGATTAACATGACCAGTGATAAATCATATTGCTGGCAGGTAACCGTGATGGAGGTGATGATGTCTTATTCAAGACAGTCCATGAGAAATTCTATAGAGGTGAAGTGTCTGTTTCATCACCTCCATCTTACAAAGTAGCTGACTATAAATCCTCAAAACTGTTTAAGTTATGAAAAATAAAGGAAAATTGGGAAACTATCACTAAGGAGATGGTTTGACTTAACACAGCACATTATATCTTGGAAGGGATCATGTAACAGAAAAAGGACATTAATAGAAGAAGTAATAAAGTATGGGTAAGTTTTGAAGTTTTGTTGATAATAATGCAGAAAAAACTAATGTTTTTTGTAATAAGTACACCATGCTAAATACTGGAAATTTGGATGAGAGCTATATAGAAACTCCCATACTCTTTTTGCAACTTATCAATTAAAATATTATGGTGGGAGAAGTATTAAACATAGAAACCATGTGACTCAATTTACTTGAAACATGGTTACTTAAATATTATGTAGATACTGTGAATTACCTTAACTCGAGTCCTTATGATTTTTGAATTTTGATACTAACTTCACGAGATAAATAAGGTCCTAATTCACACCTAGTTAATCTAGTAAAACATCTTAATAGAAGACCCAATGATATAGTTTAAAAGCACAAGACCAAAGAGAGGTTTTGCTTGTTTGTTTTGTTTTTTGAAATAGAGGAAAGAAAGAAGGAAGGAAGGGAGTAGCATATTTATTTATTTAAGTTTTCATTCAGTTCTGGGTCATTGATCCAGGTTCTTTGGCTTTGCATGGTCCACATCTCAGCTGCCCAAGCCACAAAGGCACATCCTCAAAGGGAGTTTTAACAGATTCCAAATATATTAGCAAATTTGATTATTCTTGAAAGCACTTGGTTATTTCAGTATCAATGTTTTTCTTCTTTATGAACTGTTCATTAACAAATAGTAATTTTTAGCAAATTCAAATATAAAACAAATATATATAAATAACTTCAAGTGAGAAATAAAACAGATAAAACATAAAGGCCCTCCAGAGTTGTTTTACATTGCACAGACAAGATGAATATATGGAACGAATTAATCAACCTAAAATAGCTCTTCTTTTCCTGAGTGCAGGTTAAAACAAAAACAAAAACCCTATGACCCTAAAATCTTCCCATAACAGATAATTTCTTCAAAGCCTGAGCAGTGAAAACCCATTGGAAGTAACCCATTACCACTTGACTAATAGACAAGAACATGAACAGTTCTGTTTTGTATATTCTTAAACAATTTTCATATTTGCTTCATATAATAAGATGGGGTGTAATACCTTTGCATGGATTTATAGTTATCCCTAAAATATTAGGAGTTGGTCTCCATAAAGACTTTTTAAGTATTTTTTTTAAGTTAAATTCAATTCCCTCCAGAGCTTAAAATGGATTTTTCTTTTAGGATGCTTAAAAAGATATTAGCTCTCTAATGTTGTGGGCAATATCTGCTGCTTCTGTGGACAAATAGCACCCTGGTTCCTAGAAAGAATTATTCTTCTGAAAGTATTTATAGAAAAAGGTTATAATGCATTAGTCTTCAAATGAAACCACACAAAAATTAAAGGAACTGAGAATTCAGAATTTAAGTGACAGAAGATAATTCACTTTATTTTTTCAAGTGTACCTTATAGAGTAAAATAATAGATTATTATTTCAGGATAAAACAATAGGTCTACATATAATCAGGTATATGCAAAAATGTGCTTCAAGTATATTTTCCTTAAAAATATTGACAATTTAAGAAAGATATTCTTAAAGTATGCTTTCATACTGTCAACACAACATATTCATCCTGACATATATATATACACATATATATGCACTAACCAACTACTTGCTCAAAAATATCACTAAGACAACACATAAAATTATATTAAGATAATAAGAATTAAGAACATATTCATCATATTGAATGTACACTTACGTAGTAGGCTTTTTGCGGGGGGATAGCATTATATTCATCCCACTAATGCTATGCTCCCTCCATTAAGAGAAACTTCCAGACCAAATCCCTTAACTTTGAAAAATAACTTAAACCTCTGAAAGTCTATGCTTTAATGGAGAAAAAAGAACAGTACTGAAAGTCCTAACAACTTTGACATGCTAAATGAAAATTTTAGAAATATTTAATGAAAAGAAATCATTGCATCAGAAAACAGCAGGCCTTAAATACTGAGAGTGAAATTAGAAATTGCTTTTATGATCGAAGTGGAGTATTAGCTTAAGGAAAAGGAATCAAATAATCAAAAGTATATTAGGCTGGAGTTTAAAGAAGTTGGATCTTTGCCTCGAATTAAATCTGACAAACTCAGTCAAAGCATTCCAACTGTGTCTTTTCAGATCTTAGCTGTACAGAGGAGAGTTTTTCTGTTTGTTGCAGCTGATGAAAATAATAACTTATACCACAAACATTGTTATAATGTTTCTTCTATGATGTAGAATCAACAGTGGTTGAGCTGTTTGACTGGTGAGACTCTATACAATGCTGTATTCAACTATTACTGAGGAAAAGGACTAAAATAAGTGGCACTAATATAAGGATATGATGTTTCTTTTTATAGAACTCTATTGTCTTAAACAGAAATAGCAAAATTATCAATTCTTTCCTATATATTAAATCACATTTTAAAAATAAACCCTAAACCCTAAAAATAAACCCTAAATCAAAGTAAATTATTTCAGTATTCAATAGAATTTACTGATTGACCAAATTCTATTAGCAAATATATTCAGTGGGAAAAAAATTATTTAAATGAAACAAATGACTGCTACTTGCAGCTCTGACCTTTGCAAACAGCAGAAATAAAAGTCAAAACCTAAGCTATCTAACCCTGCTCTCTTAGTTCCAGAATAATTTTCTTTTTCTAGAGCATAATTATTAATTTTAATAAGATAACATTGGTTTTGCACAATATGATTTTCAGATAAATAGCTTCATAATTCAGCAGCTATATGTACTACATAATGATCACCACCAAAATTCTGATTTCCATTTTCTGTGCAATAGATATGATTTATCCATTTTGTCTGCTCCCATCCCCATTCTCTTCTAGTAACCACCATTCTGATTCAGCATCTGAGGGTTGGTTGTTGTTTTTCTTTGTTTCTTCACTTTGTTTCCTTTTCTTTCATATTAAATGAAATCATACAGTACTTGCTTTCTCTCTACTTATTTCATTTGGCTTTATCTCCCCCAGATTCATCCATGCTGCTGCAATTGGCAAGATTTCAACTTTTTATTTAGTTGATTTCAACTTTTCCTTTAGTATTCCATTGTGTATATATGCACCACATCTGGATTGTCTATTCATCTTTCAATGAACAATACCACATCCTACAATTGTGTATGAATATGCAATTATTCAAAAATAAAAAAGTTTAATTAAATGAAACTGTACAGATGGCCAACAGACACATGAAAAAATATCCATCCTCACTTGTGGTTAGGAAAATGTAAATCAAAACCACTATGAGATATCACATCACACTTGTTACAATGACTTATCAAAATGACAAGAACCAACAAACTGTGAGGTTGAATAGAAAAGGCAACTCTAGATTTTTGGTAGAAATGTAAATTGGTAAAAGTACAGTAGAAAACAAATATAGCCATCATAGAACAACAATATAGTTACTATTATTACCAGTAATGATAAAAGTCTGATTTAATGTCATCCCTAAGCTCTCCTTTGCATTCCTACAGCTGAAATTATATCTCAGACAATGAATTATACACCTGACCAACTAAAGTAAATTGATGTACACTTATGGGGGTTTATTGCTAGCTATATTAAACCTTTTTGATACCTTCCAATCACAAAACCTATGCCTAATCTTCTGATGTATCCAAGTATATCCAAATTAATCTGAAATCCAAAAATGGATACTATTCTCAAAGGCTCTGGATTGCTTTTCTAGAGATTCCAAGTCTCTTGAACAATTTCCACTACTGGAAGTAATATTTTACAATATTTGTGGAGAAAGACCTGCATAAAACTATGATACTAGTTTGAATGTATTAAGTCTATCAGTGCTTCAGATATTTGCATGTAATATAAGTTTTTTAAAAAGAGAATACATTCATTTGTCTGGTCTGATTTATGGTGACAAAAAGAGGTTGCTTAAATGCAAACAGAGTTTTAAAACAGAATTTTAAAGGATGTGGAAGATGTGAGTAGATAGGGAAATAAAGGATAGGAAAACATAAAGAAAACGCTAAATCACACGAACACAAAAACACAGCATACTTAAAATATCTAGTATAGGACCTGAGATGTTAGAGATGTGAGAGATTTAATTTTAGAGAGGACCAATAACTTTATTAATAACACTGTAAAGAATGTTAAAGGAGAAAAGGCATGACAGACTAGAGAACTCGAAATGCTAACCCATGGCAATGGCAGTTACAAATGAAAGATGGAGATGGAAAATAGAAATATTTTGAACATATAATTACCAGAATTAATGATGAGGGGAAAAAAAGGAGAGTATTACTTATTTATTTATTACACAAATTAACTATCAACTTAGAGCAAAAAATCAGAATAATTGTAAAGCCATCTTAAGAAGATAACTGTGGATTTGAATTTGACAGAAAAAAAGAGATCAAAGAGTCCATCTAACAGAAAAGAGTGCCCTTTTTAATTTAGGAGAGTAGACAGGGTAGATTTGTATATCAGGCACTCATAGATACAAAGCTGATAGCTAAGACTTAAGAATAGGTAGAATTGCCCAAGAATAAAATGATGAGCTAATAAAGAAGGCCATTGGCAGATATTTAAAGAATTTATTGGCTTATTGAAAAAATAAACAAAGGGCCAACAAAGAAAACTGATAGAAAAAAAATCAAAAAAATAAAGGAGGAATGTCAATGGTTCAATACCCTAGAAGGAAAAAAAATGAAAATGTCCCAAAAGTGGATGGAAAAAACATCCTAGAGGGATTTAAGTCATGAATTCAGCTGACTTGGACAAAGTTATGAATCAAAATGATGTAAGAAAGAGAAAAATGAATTTTGAGGAATGGCATGAGGAGAGGGAAAAACAGAGGTCATTATAAGAAGAAACCCAAAAGGTGGTCGGGAATTGTAAAGAAGGTGAGAGAAAAAAGATGGAGAATAGCTTAGTCCAGGAGCGTGATACGGTTTTACTTTTTTTCTGGATTAGAGGAAGATAATATATATGTATATATTATTAATATATATGTATATATTAATATATAATATATGTATATATTAATATATATAATTATATATTATATATAATATATATTTATATATATTATATATGTATATATATACATATGCTGAGAGAGATAGATACAAATATATATACATACATGTTTGTGTAAATATATATATATATATATATATGTACATCTTGCTTGACTGATGGAACATTCAGAAACTACATGGCATTTTTTGGGAAGTGGTGACTGCGAATATAACCTTCAGTCATTTAAATAGCTGTGACTTCTGATGCCCCAGACCTGTAACAGTGTAATAAAAAGACTCCTTCTCCTTTTTCTAAAGAGTTTATAAACTGGCTTCTGAGAACCCAACAGATTTGGTCTTTTGTGGGTCTCCTGTATCTGATTTATTAAATATTTCCTACATAAGTACATTTATTCTATTCTTCTAAAATAATACAATAGAAAATTTTAAGTGACATATTTGAACTTCAATACTAATTAAGATTATTTTATAAGTTTGTAGTAAAACATCTTAAAGGAAACTTAAAATTTCCAAATCTCTTTATTGAAAAATGGCAAATATTTATTAACCTTAGTATTTTGATTCCTAGCATATTGAGAATGTCAGTTATAGAAGATAAGACTACAATAAAACCTGATACGTTTTTAATGTTTATGAGTTTTATTATAATGAATATTCCAATTAGCACTCTAGTAAGTCCTGGTGGAAGAACAGACTTCAAATGTAGAAGGAGTTCAGTTAGACATAACTGAAATTATATTTCCATGTTTAAAACATAAGGTTTCCAAAAGAAATCCTTAAAATCACTAAAACGTGTTTATCTTTCTAGAGTTGGAATGGCAGGACGCTATGAATTTCACAGGACAAACCTGGGGTCTGCAATTTTTCTCTGCCATTTTAATTGGTTTGTGGTCTCTCTCTGTTTGAAATAAAACATACCAATGTGTGAACATACATCCTTTCTCTATCCAGCTCAATTTTGTTTCCCTTCTTTCAATAAGGGACCCCTGGAACTCAGGAAGCCCCTCTGTGACTAATGAATTGTCACCAAATTTTGTTATTTATTTTTGTACAGTAACCTTAAGAAACTTGGTCTTTCAATGAGAGTATACACATCTCTTCCAAGAAATGAAAAATGAATTTGTGAGGAAGAACACTTTCCAAAAGCATCAAGAGGAAAAGCAGTTCAGACATTGGACCAGCTTAGACAAGTGATTAAACTTTTCAAAGACTTTGTTTTTCTTGTTGCTATCTTGCACGAGTATATGAAGAAACAAATGAAATTGTGCTCAACCAATTACCATCCTTAATTCCTACATGGAATTGTAGTCGTGGCCTTTAAAGTGTTTTTCTATCAGACTGGAAACAGGAATACTAACTATCCATACAGTTTATGGGGTTTAATTTCATTTCACCATACCCTCACTATCACGACTAATCATGCCTATTATTCTAATCCCCACTACTAACACACGTGTGCACACACACACACGCACCCCTGAAAGTTCAGATCTGGGATCTTAAGCAAAATTCATGAGAGAGAAAAAAAAGAAAAATGTCATTTTCTTTGTTGCCATTAGGAAAGAGTAAAGTTACAGCTCCTATGGGGCAGTATTGTGATAATCAACATTGTGAGTAACTGATGACTCTGAATAAAAGCTCCCCTATCCCTATGCTCTGCTGGCATTTAAAATATCAAGCTGACATGCTATTCAATCCCTTCCAAATGGACTACTACAAGCTATTTCGTTCTAAAACACATTCTTAAAAACAATCAAATTATGAATTAATCCCTAAGGACAGTAGGATTGCAGTACAGAAGCTTACAATTAGGATCATAAATGGGAGATTGCAGAAGAGATGCCAGAAACTGTGTTACATGATTAGCTATAACCGAAGGGAGAGAAACAAGTACAGACGTCCCTGAAGATAATCCATGAACACAGAGCAAGTTATAGGGAGGAAATGCAAACCATGAGGCCTCTAGCAGCAGTCTATTAAATTCTAAGAAGCAAATCAAGTCAAAATGTAAAGCAGGCATTGCCAACTAATAAGCTAAGAACTTCTGCAAATAGTGCAAGTGCATTTTGAAATAAATGAGAAGTCATGTTGACCCCTCCAGGGTATCCCCATACTCCATGTCTTTACTCATTTTGCAACTTTTAGAGGCAGTCAGCAGCCATCAGATCTGGCTAGGGTTCTTTAGGATAATTTGCAAGAATTTGTATAAATTCTAAGAGAGTAACTTAGTTTGGATTTCAAGTGTTAAATTAGTCTAAAGAAAACACTTGTTTTGAAATGGGTTGTGGGAAGGCATGACAAAATAAGTTATTTCCCCAAAGACCAATGAAAACACTGTGATCCTGAAACCTATGAATGCTTCCCGGTAACATAAATATTCGCATTAACATTTTGTGTTCTTGCCGCATCCATTATGTTCAGATGCTATGTCTTCCTAAGTGTCCTCAAACAGCAGAGTTGTGTCTGTGGCTGGCAAATTCAAAGGAAGGTTTTTGTTTTGTTTGTGAGAAAAGGCAAATTAATTTAGTGAAGAAATCATTCATAGTTTGTTATTTTAACAGAATTGCTTTTAGATATTTAGATGTTGGATAAATTTCAATGTTTTCATTAAATATGTTTGGAGATAAACATCAACTAAGATTGCGGGATTATTTTTATAACCCCAAAACAAATTGCTTTGATCGTAGTGAGCCTTCTTATTCATCAACTCACACCTTAAATTACTCACTGCCAATGTATTATGTACTATGCACCAGCTATTTTACTAGACATTAGAAAACAATTGTAGTTAAAAAAAAAAAAAAGAAAAGTTCCTTCCCTCAAATGGGTTGCATTCTAGTTGGGAAGATAGATCCCAAATAAATATAACACACAAACAGCTTTAAAATTACAAATTATTATTAAGTGCTATAAAGGAAAAATACAGAGTATTTGGAGAAAGATTAACTGTAGATTTAGGATGAAGGGAATTGAGTTGAAATTTGACAAAGAAGTAGGAATGAGGGCCCCAAAGCAAGGAGAGAACATTTAAGGCAGGAAGATTATATACTGAAAAGAGTGAATTATATGATCAGGAGCACATTGCATTGGAAATCAGACCTGGTTTCTAGTCTAGCAGCACTTCTAATTAACAAAAGGAACAAATGGAGATGATGAGAATAAGCTATCTTTCATCTCTAAATCTCATGCCTGCATGAGTAATATTTGCCTCAAGCCTTTATGCTCTACATAAAATTTAAGTATTTTATTTATCTAAAGTATAAATTTGTTATAATCTGCATATAATATTTTAGCTACAGATTAACAATGAAAGATTCTGCATGTTTTCCACATACACCTAGTATTTGAAAATAATATACACAAGAATGATATTGCATCATGTGGAATAATAAACAAATTTCAAATATTTAATAATGCTTTGAACCTTTAAGATGTTGTTACTGGATGCACCCTGGTAGAGCAGAGGTTTGATGCAGTTCACTTGCATCCCAAGTCTCTGGTTCAAGACTGCTGGCTGGGGAGAAGAGCCAAAATGAACAACTAAATAAAAAATGAAGTACTTCTTCCTCCTCTCTCTCCTGGCCTGCCTCTGATCCTTCATTCCTGCTTGTTCCTTACTTAAAAAAAAAAAAAAAAAAAGATGTTGTAGCTAATACTCACATTCTCACATTTATACTAAAGCGAAATCATGCTATTGTCACTACATATGAAATAAAAATGTGATTAAAACAGAAAAATAAGCACAGCTAGGTTTTTAATTCTCTGAACTTTACTACTGCCCGCCCCCACCCCAATCATTCTTAAATATTATAGCTTCTGGATTTTTTCCTCTTTTCTAGTAAAGTAGCTTAAATCTTAGGGAGATTATAATCATTAAACAAAAAATGAAGTCAGTTGGCTTCATCAGTATCTGTAGCGTTTGAAACTCTTTTCCTTTTAGTAGAAGTATACAATCATGTAAAATCCTGAGAGATTCTCTACTAAACTCAACTGCTCTCATTTTTTAAGAAAGAAAACTGATTTTCAGAAAGAAAAGGTGACTAGTCCCTGGTCACCTTCCATGTCAGAAATGAGTCAAGGTTTATTTTTACTTTTATTATTTTTGCTTATTTTATTTCCTCATGATTTTGTCCAACTCATACTAATCTCCCTCCTGCACACAATTCAACTTTCAATAATGTATTCTCACTCCAATATTTTGTTCCAAGAAATTAATCACCATCACTTGCTTTCATCATTACCACATAAAACCTTCTTTGATATCCTTGGCCTAGAACATAATCTATATTTGTTGTGATAAAGGGTAGGATATTCTTTCTAAACTGGAGATGGGAAAATGATAGTTAAAACATAAATGAATCTCGTAATATAATTCATTGCACAACCAGAAAATGTACACATCAAAACAAAGCAATCAGTTTTTTGTGTCTATCTAATATCCATCTGGAAAGGAAGAACTATATTTAATGAAATAAAAAAGTATTAATTTATGCTCTTATACAAAAGATATTGGTTAAAAGTTAGGTAACCAACATGCCATAAATTAAGCTTGATCAATGACAAAATTTAATCATGGAGTTTTTATTTTAAATCTTGGGGGTTGTAATATTTGGAGATTTACACATCTTATTTTATGTTTTCTTACAAAGTCGCCCTCTACCTTTTGATCATTCTTCTAAAATTTTAAGCCCTTGGGTTTGGAGAAATGGGAAACCTCTTGCTTTCACAATTGATCTAAAAGATAAGCAAAAGAAATAGAAGCTAAATTTTCCACTGAACTACCTACAGCTCATCTCTTGCCGAGCTAGATGTAAGTTTTCTGCACTGAAGACAAAGTCCTAAGATGAGCTTATAAAACTAGGAAATAGGGAAAAAACGAACTATGAACTGAACCCACTATTTAGACAGACAGAGCCTCACAGAGTTCCTAATGCCCAGCATGGTAAAGGAGTAGAAGTTAATTCTGATGCTTCTAACAGGTGGATCTGAAAGGGAGTCTGAATACAGACCTGAAATGAAGCACATAGTGTAGCAGCGTCTGAGGATGAGATAAGAAACCATGGCAGTGTTAACAATTTATGATAGGTAGATATGCAGCCAATGAAAACCAGAGTCCCTATAATCCCAACCTCGTATGATCCTCATTCTCTTGCAGTCTTTCTTACCTCCAACCTCAATACCTTGGACAAAGTAAGGGGAAGACTGAATCCAATGTCCTCTCTATGTTTGTCATTCCAAGGAAAGGAGACCCCAAACAGAAATTAAATTCAACAACAATAGCAGAAATACATAAAGAACTTTGCTATATGCTGGTGGTACAGATAAATCAAAGAAACAATTTTTGCCCTTAAATTGGTATTACATTAGGAAACAGAGAACAGGCACAACCAAAGTAAACAAAAATATCAGGAAACATGTGCAATGCAAGAAGACCAAGAAACTAAGATGATTCTAGCTTCCTAATGTGTCTTCTTTCAGGAGAACAGATGAGTTTAATGTTCTAGTCTTCAAAACTACTGTGCTGCAAATGCTTTCAAATCATGTGTCTTCATTCTCATTATTGGCCCCTTAAGTCTACTAAATGTGACAAATCTTGAGGTTGTCTTATAGCTACTGACTCTTTTCTAGCTGCCAGCTGGATTACACTAATGAACGCAGAACAATGTGCAAGGAGTGCTGGAATGACAAGACTAGAAAATGTGCCTTTTTACCTAGAATAGTTAGATTAAGCAGCCTTTCAAAAACCACTAAACTGAATATGATATATTTAATTCTACATAGAAGAAATCACAATGATGCTTATAATTCACAGAGGACCTTGACATTTCATTAAATCTGAGCATTGAATGTGAGCTATATCAGCCAACATTAACTTGGAAATTATAGTTACATTGAACTAAACAAACAGATGTGGGGAACAGATTATCTGCTATTTTCTTTTCTGGATTCCAGCACAAAGAAACCAGCAAAGAATTAAGAAGTTATCATTGGCAGAATCTATTGATTTCAAATCACATTCACTAAATATGCTTACTTATAAGCATGATCATGTTCCTAGAAAATCAGCTCACTTTGCACTCCTCATGATTTTGTTTACCCAAACTCCAAAAGAGCTCAACTAATTATGCAAAGTGATTACACATGCTATTTTTCTTTAAGAAAAACAAAGTATAAATTTTTTTAAAGCTTATCATCTCATAAAATGATCACACAGTGTAAAAAATAATGTAAGAGAAAAAAGTGAGAGTGGCTCAGAAAAGCAACTATATTACTTGCTCTTTTTCTGATAATTCCATTATCATAATTCCATTATCAAGAACAATGTGTAAAACCAAACTCATGCCAAGCAGGAATTACAATAATCATTCTTTATTGTTCAAAAAACAAACACCTAAATGATGTTCCTCTTAAATTATTTTGCAAATAATGGAAAAAATGAAATCTGAGTTTAGTTGAACTAGCAGAAAATTTTTTTATAAAAAACATATTCATTCAAGAAGCCAAAAAGACCACTTTGCTTGTAAAAATGTGTGTTTTTATCTTCATCAGAAAACTGAAAACCATTTATAATGGTGGATAGAGCATTTATTTTTTCATGAAATTAAACCCTTGACTGTATATAACAATTTTCTCTGATAGAAATAATACAGTTTCTTAAAGCTACTATTCATATCTCCTTAATTTTAAATCATTAACTAAAATGGTAAAAAATATAATTTCATGAGGAAACTTAGAGAATAAATCAAATGAGATAATTGGAAGGATATAAAATATAATTTATCACACAGTTTAGAAATAATGACAAAAAAGCATAAATACTGATTTTTTTCTTCTCTGTTAAAAACTGAAACAGACTCAGTTTTGAAAGCCTAGTACTAAGATTGTGTGCTTAAACTTCCTACTGAAAGCACTTTCCTTCTGATGATACAGTGCCTTAGAACTCATCTTAAATAATTCCAAAGATAGGGGAACAGTAGAATCATTCCAAGAGCATTGTAAATGCCGCATTTGCCCCATAGACAAAGAAGTTGTTCTTTATTCTTTATTTATATGCTAACAGGTTAGTGTTCTTAAAAACAGCTATTCTTTTAAGTTGGCTGTGCTCTATACTAATTTACAGACGGACATGTGCTGAGCTATTATTTTGAGAATGAACTGCTCATAATATTCAAAATTCTTTTAAGGAAATGCTCAAATCCTTCTGCAGAGTAACCCTGGGGCAGAAAAAAACAACACAACTAAGAATCTCAGTACAGAAACATCTTCTTTAGCCCTGTGATTTATTAAAAAAATCAGTAAAATTAAACATTTTGGAACATTTTGCAATAGCATAAATACAAAGAAATGATACCCTCTTGTACATATTTCAGGGGAAATAAGTTTTCTTAAAGATTATTATTCATTGAACAATTCTACAAGAAACCTTTTCACTGACCATCTGTCCAAACCGTGTGTTTAAATTCTGAGTTATTTAAAAATGAAATTCGTGTAGTTAGTTCCGAGTTGCTATGGAGCTAAAGGGAAAAATATGGCTACAAATATCATTTTGGTTACATTAATCTTAGTGATTATCTTTTGTGTGCGTGAGCATTTTTTTCATAATCCAATAGATGAAATTTATGAAGAATTTGCAATTCAATTTGGATTGCACTTACTCCCAAAGAATTAATGATAGCAGGTATGTTTCACATAAAGAGTACATATGTATATGGAAGCTAGAAATTAGATTTTAGTAATATTTTTACATCGAATAATAAAAACATTGAATAATATAATTAAATATACTCTGAAGTTCTTCCTGGGATGAAAAGGAACTTAAGACTTGGCTTTCTCATGGTTTTAAACAATGATTATTTTATCTTTTATTCTGAAGACTTTTTCCTATTTTGTTTCCCTTTGATCCCCAAGTATCAAAAAAGACCCAAAATTACCATATACAATTCAGTTTTCTCTACTTAAATCAAAACATTCATTTTTATCTATGCCACTACTTTTATCAGGAAGAAAATGCTGTTTATTTTCTTGTTATCCCAGACACCGATGAATCAGCTTTCTCATAGAGTCTAAGAATTATGAAGAGCGCTAAGCTGAATTTCTAGAAGTTTAATTCAACATATAGAATACAGATATCCCAGAAGTTTCATGGCATTAATATGCCAGTTTATATTTAGGAGATTTTCCTAAAACTGTACATTAAGCAATTTCCTCAAGCAAGTGTATGTTAGATACTAAAGCCTAACGAAGCACTAGTAAATTATTTTCTCTGTACTGACCATATCTATCTAAGCTTGGGAAAAGAAAGAATCTGCTGTTTACAATTAAAGTTCGTTATAGCACCCTTCTCACTGTAGTCTCTTCCTTCTTGTTGAATTCAAGGAAGACTCATGCTGAAGAGGAAAGTATTTTACACTGGAAAAGTAACTTTGGCATGTAAAATCAGAAGCCCTTTTGTCTCTAAAGATCCACAAACTCTATTACCATACGTTAGAATAATGAGCAGCTTTAAAATAACTTACGACTTCTCTGAAGATGTGCCCTCAATGCTTGAGGATGTTGACTCTAAAGAAATTTTATTTTAATCTGGGATACTCAAGAAAACCACATATGGATTTTCAGTTTCTATCATTTGACTTCCTACTCAATAAGTACCTATTTACAATGACTTGCATAATGTCTATTAGGCTGAGTAAACACAGGCTTTTCAGAGATATGTTTCAAAAATATGAGAAGAAAGAACAGGACAAGAAAGACAGACAAATGAAGCGGGAAAGGTTTCTGTTCAGGTTCCAGCTACTGCTTTCTCTTCTTTCTTTCACTATAAGAAACATTGTAACCAGCTTTAAATAACTATTAAGATTAATGAATTTCCTCTCCAAAACCATGTATATTCTAAACGGAAACAAAATCCCTAGATAACTGAATGCATCATTGTTTTCAAAATACTCCTTTCCCTAACTTGCCTAAAAAAAAAAATCTACCCAGTCATCCATACCAGCAAACTGAGAGCCAGTTATGAATCTTTTGTCCTCTCCCAGTTCAATTATCAAGCCCTGACATATATTTTCTTGTAAATAATTCTCAAATCTACCACCTACTAATCTGCTCTAGGTCTGATCACCATTATCTTTTGCCTGAAAGAAAACAGCCTCCCCAGCTTTAATTGCATTCCCTTTAATTCATTCTCTGTTCAGATGCCAGAGGAGTGCTTCAACAAATAAATCAGATCCTACTCTCCTGCTTAAAGTCTTCATTGCTTAGAAGATAAAGTTAAATTCCTTTAACTTCTATGAAATAGTACTTTATTTATGCTCATTCAACATGCTCCCTGGAGGATGTTATTCCAAATTGTTCCATAAAATCCTTTGATCTGTGTCAGAATGGATCATTTCTTTCATCATGATTTCTGTAAAATAAGATAATATGCTGTCTATAATTATTTAATTCATATCTTAAAATCTAGTGTTTCTCACCAATTGTCTATAGAGTTAATTATCTTTGATCTTATTTGCTAACAAGAAAGAATTATACAATACTAGAACCAATTGGACTAATCTCGGGTATCTGACTTCTGTAAGGAGAATCACCAAGGAATAATTGTTCTCTCACCATACAACCCAAAAGTTAGAGTAAAGGATCTCACTATTTATTTAACCTAAGATGTTTTCTCAACTGAATGAAAGTCGTTGACTCTAGAAAATAAACCAAAATTGTCTTGATCTAACAAAGATAAAAGAACCTAATATAGTTAATATAGTAGAATGAATGTTATTGCATTATAAATGTAGTGGATCATAAAGAAAGGATCAATGTATGTTAAATATATGCTACATAGTAAAGAAAACATATGATGAGAAGAACCACATTGATAAATTGCTAAAAAAGGGCTAATTATTTTAAATTTTGTAGGAACTATAAATTGTGTAACAACAATGTGGTTACACATAAGAATATGGTTAATTTTTTTTTAAAGAAAGGTACAGGCAATTATGAAGGCACACAGAAGCAGATAAGAAAGAAGAGAGAGGAAGAAGTATTATATTTAGTTGCTTATCTAGGTTGTTCCCATTAGGCCCAGGACTCAAACCCAACACCTTGGGATGTGTGTGGACTGCTCTCAACCACTACTCCACCAGGGCACATGGTAAATTTTCTAGCATATTTCATCATTATTTTAATTTAGTTGACTTTCTCCAGGATTAAAATCTGGCTCACCCTACTGAGTGTATACATAAGTACTGATCAGAAAAACTACTACCTACAGTAAAGGTGATGTTTATAAATGTAACAAAGGTAATTATCTAAAGCAAATTGACTCTAGTCACTTCCCAGAGTTATCTAGAGACAACATGACAGTTGCACCATTTCTAAGCCATCCAAATTTAAAATATTGCTAGCTTTAATGTAGTTCTTCTCATCATATCTTTTCTTTACCACTTTTACTGCTTTTGTCATATATTTAGCATATATTGAATCCTTATTGTATGATAGATGCTATCTTCACTATGTAATGCAGAAACTTTTATTCTACTATAATAAATTAAATCTCTTAGGTCCTTTTCTCTTTGCTCAAACAATAAAATTTTGGAAAATTTGTATTTTTTCATTACTTGCACTAAAATCTCTTATCTGTAATACTGACAATCCAACAATATTTGGGCACTATTTAAAAAATCACTTGCCAAGTAAATATATAGGGTACATGAATAAAACATAAAGAAGTTACTCAAAGTTTACTCAAGTATGATGAAATCAGAGGGAGTTGACCAAGCTACATTTCATGCACTAAGTACCACCAATATTGTCTATACTCCATAAAACTTCAGAGATCATTAGAACCAAGTGAATAAGTGTCAATAAGAACAATGAAGATCAACTTGTGCTTTCTTTTGTTTGGGTTAATTTACCATTAAAAAAAAGTCTACAGATCTTTAACTTCCAATTACAGTGCCATCTTCTGGGAAATATAGAAGAAGTGCAAGACTCATTATGGAAACACGGTAGTGAGAATTTAATACACCAATATACAATGTTTAGATTAAAGTATTCTAACTCTACAAGGTAAAAAAAGCTCTGTTCTATATCATTAGGATCCAGCTAATTCCTTTAGTATAGAAAGAAGGTAGAATACTAATGTCTCATTGTCAGGTTGCAGCAAGGAAGAAAACATATACAGAAAGATGTCTCTAGTGTTTGAATTAACAGTTCATTTTGCAGGTGATTTAGAACTTGCTTTGTTTCAGGCCAGTTATGGACCTGATCCAGAAAGCCAAAGGTCTTCAGTCACCTCAGGAAATCTTAGTTTTTCACAAGGTATTTAACTGGGGCATTGGTAAGTATTGAAAGACTTAGTTAAATTAGATCCCCATAAGTCAAAACTAGATAATATGCAGTAATAAACTTGTTATTCCATAATAATAAGAAACTCTTTGAAATATTAGCTGTCCAAAGGATCAGCTAAGAGGATCCTTATTTTTTGCCATTTTGGTATTGTTTCTTTTGTTTACATCATATTACTACATGATCTCTAGGTTAATATATTCACATCACAATCTATGTGACTTCATACCACACCCAGCACCAGAGTTCTAGAGCCCATCACCACCACCATTTTCACTTGGGATGAGTAAATGTTACTAAATATGTTAATGGCAGAGTAGAGGATATGAATAAAGGATCTGTAGCCAGATGGATGGAGCTTAAATCTAGTTCCTTTACTTTCTAAAACCTGAGCAAAAAATTTCATCTCTGTCTGAATTTCCCAACCTGCAAACTACAAGTTGCAATAATCCTCATCTTGATGGGCTGCAAGATATTCAGTCTATGTCTCAATTTCCTAACCAGTAAGCTGCAAGTTATCATAATATTCAACTTGATGGGTTGTCATATAGATTAACTGAGCAAAGTGATCAGATAAGAACCATAGAGTGAGCATTCAAAAATGTTAGTGATTATTATTACTCAAGGTCACTTAACAGTGGTAGAGTCAGAACAGGAAATCAGACCAACCAACACCTGGACTGACTAGCCTCCCAGCATTAACATACCTTCCCAAAGACCATAATTACTTCAGTTTTGGTGAGAGTAATTGGTAAAAGTAAGGTAGAATAGAACCACTACCTTTCAGGGCAATGAAAGGCTTCTCATTAGTATTCAGATCTTGGTTGGTTCATTTTTAAGGGAGCAACAAATTCATGAGGAGTTTAGGAGCAGAAGATGAGAAAAGAGAGACTATTTTATTAGAAAAGCAAAGTAGAGTAAATAAATTTCTGTTCTAATATAAGCAACTAACTCTACCCTAAATTACATGATATTCAAATTATCAGTCTGTGTCAGTTAAATTCAGCTCTATGATGCAATAACCCAAAATTACAGCTGCTTAAACAAGACATCCACCTATTTCTCTTACATTACATATAAGCCTGGACATTTGGTGTCCATGGCTTGTAAAATAGTTCTTAAAAGTTGTTCTTAGAGCCAAATTACTTCCAGCTCACCTCACAGCCATTCAGAGAGAACATCCTTCTTCACAGTCCAGGATAACTGCTAGACCTGTAGCCATAATATCCACTAGCAAGGCAAGAGGGTAAAAAGGAAAAATAACCACCTTTTTGAATGAGGACCTGGTATAAAAGTTTTATGCTGAAAACTCATCTAATCTTTACACAAACTTTATGAAGTAGATTTTGTAGTATTCTTTAAATACTCCCATGCATATCTGCTTTCATCTCATTGATATGAAACTAATAGCTTGGTCATTCTTATGAACAAGCAGAGTTGGTAGCTATAAATCTGGCTGGATTTTTACCAAAAAAGGAGAGTGAATGTTAGAGACAATGAGCAGACTCTGCCTCAGGAAGGAAATGAAATAAACTAGAATAGAAGGCCTTACAGGTGGGCAAGACTTTGATTGCATTGATTATGAGTAGGTGGGAAAAGTATGAAGTAAATGGTATGTAGCTCTGTCTATACTGTGGGTTGACTGAGATGTGGATCAAGTGGACTGTGCTTTGATTATGCTCATTTGTACCTTTCTGATGAGGCATCTAGAGTTTGGCTCAAAACTGATTTTCAGGGTCCAGTTATCAGTCATAGTGCTCAGGTGACACACCAAACCCTGCACAAATTTAGATGTTCACCTAGAATCAAGAGTTCCAAGCTAATCCCATGTTCTCAGTTAAAATACACAATTACCCTTGAACTCCAGCAATAGGTCTTAAGAAGCAGCATAATATCATAGTTAGAAGTACAAATTCTGGAGTCTTATTGCTTCACTTGTAATCCTGGTTCCTTTTTTTATTAAAAATGTGAGTTAGACAAGTTCTTTAATGCCTCCATATCCCAGGTTCTTATTCAGGAAAGAAGAGAAGATCATAACAAAATCTAATTCACAGAGTTGGTATAGGATTAAATTAGTTCGTAGATATAAAATACAATCAGGTGCTCATAAAATGTTAGCTCTTATCACTGCAGACTTGTATTCAGGAAAAAGACAGTGCACTATAACCTGCAGCCATGTGGGTGATTGCTAAAAGTGAAAACACCAGACTGAGGAAGTCTTTGATGTTAATGGATGGGGTGCAGTGTTGAGTTTTGCCATTCTCAATCTGTAATTGATTCTCCCTTATAACCTGGGAGGTACTGTGATAACTTTATATGGCCACAACATAATTCGTAACATTTAAATGAAAATGATTCACTATTATGTAGAAGAACACAGATATAGATGTCAGAGAGTAATAGTTTCCTACAAAGAGAGTAAGCATTGTAGGACAAAAGAAGTGGTAGCATTTTAAAATTGTGGTAACTACAGAAAGAATAGCCTCAAGTTTTACACAATGAAGAATGAGGATAGCTGGTTTATATAAATGCACTTGAATGGCAGTTTTCTAAAATGTGGCCTTCAAGTACTTTCCTGTGGATTCTATGAAGCACTTATGAGTGACCTGAAGTTGGATTGATGTGTTCAATGTGACAGTGTTGGTGAGTCCTACAGATCCTGGATTGCAAAGCATCACCCTTACATTTCGTTTAGCCATTGAAGGACTTTTACTAGAAAAGATTAAAATTTATGATGTCTGCAGCATTCTATATCATTTGCGATATATTTTCATATCAGAACCAGATTTTTTCTTCAATAAATTATATAATTTTCATCTCATTCTGTTACTTGATAATACTCATTTTATTTTGGTGTCATAATGTACAGAATTCAATAACTTCATAGGTTTTGTTCTGAACAACTAAATTGAGTCAACTTCAAAAGACAATTTCACTTTACTGATGCCCACAGTGAGGGCACAAGATGAGCAGTATCCCAAACAGAAGGCTGCCTTCAACTGGCTGACTCACTCTCTAACTATGCTACATGCAATATTTCTTCTGTGGAAAAGTGAGAAAAAATAATTTTAAAAAGTTCTGTTTTAGTAACTCATATATAGTTGCAATGTCTTCAGAATTTTCACTAAGCTTTGTGATATAAGAAGAAAATGTGAATATGTTGTGTTCTTAAAGCATTTCTCCATATTTCGCAGAAATATATTTCCTCTTGAATCTATTTGAAGAGGAAAAAGACATGGATGGTGATGGCTGGGTCATATTTATATCCAAGAATAACAGTAGCAAAACAATATGCAAAAAAATGTTTTAAACATGATCACAGAGAATAAAAAAAGAAATACGTAAGATATATATTATAAGGAAACACTTAAGCATAAGTAATTTATGCCACATTATTTCTCTAGATTTCTTCAGATTGAAATATGGGTCTTATATTTATAAGAATAAATGAACACAATTTTATGTTTTATGTAGACCAAGACAAGCTATCATATGTGTTTCACACATTCATGTTTCTAATTATAAATTACTTATCAGTATTCTAGTCAACAAATATTTACTGTCAATCTTAATGCCAGGAACTATTTCAGATGCTGGAGAAATAATGGAAACCAGAACAATGGACCTATCTTCCTGAAATTTGCATTCTACTTACTTAATTTGTGTAAGAATCATGAAAAATTTCTAATGAGCTAGAACTTACTATTTAGGAAATTAATTATGGAATCCTTTGGCAGTTCATAATTTCTAAAGCAAATGTATATTATCCAAAATCTCTAATTCGGGAAAGTCCTAGCAGAATATTAGAAGCAGGAGAACCAAGGAAATACTGCCCCTTGAATGATGAGAAAGATTAATCCTTTCTCCTAAAAATGAAGTCAAAGGAGTACCATCATTCTGAAAAGAACAAGGCTATCTCTCACATTCCAGTTTCCACTCACAAGAGCCACCAATGAGCAAACAGAGACTTCTTGTCTAATATGTGTCCCTTTTATCAAAACTACAAAATCTATACCCATTATCACCCCAGCATACATGAACATTATATACACAAGCAAACACAGAGAAGACTGGAAACTGAAAATCCACCAGTTAGAAATGGCATGGGGAAGATGGAGGAATTCACACTCTTAAGAAGAATTCAGACTCTGGCTACTTACGTTCCCTCCATAATCAAAGCATCGCATGGACGAAACTATAGTCAAGTCCTTAAAATATGATTAGAGATGAATCCTGCCAGCTCAGGCACAAAATACACTTAACACCCAAGGACTGGGATTCATGATTCAGGGGATGGAAGGGGGAGAACTTCATCAAAAAATAATGAAATAAAAAAGTGTTTCTTCCTCCTTCCCCTTCCTGCCTGCCTACCTACTTGCTTTCATTCCTGCCTGCTACCTTCCTCTTAAAAAATCTTCTTAAAGTGATTAGAGTTAGGAAAACACTCTTAGGGGCTCAAAATTCTGAAGAACTCAAAATACTGGGTAAATGACCACCAGACATGGCTCACTAGCCCTTTACTGCCTCACCCTGTTCCCAGTTCCGGTCTCACTGCCTTTTCTGCTCCCAAGCCAGCAAGGCATTGAGGATGTAGGTTGGAGTGTCCAGAGAGAACCAGCTTGGACTTTCTCCATTACAAATTGAATGAGAGTTTGGAGACCAACATCAGAGAGTCCTGGAATGAGGACCAGACCAACACTGGAAATTTGACACATATGAAAGAATTGTCACTTGGATCACTCCAGGAGAAAAGATTTGAAAGCAAATTAACGTATCTACTGAACCTAATGTCTGAAAAGAGGGAAGGAAGAATAAATATAGACATGCTGGTGACAGAAAACCACTGGTGAAGACTGTTGCTATCTTCACAAAAAACTATAATCAGAATAACAGAGGAGATACAGGTGTGATGCAATTGCGAAAAGACTTCCTGGTAAAATCAATATTGAATAAAATAAATTCGGATTTCCAAAGTAAAGAATTTTGTAGATAAGTTTAAAGAATGCTGTATCTTGTTGAGATTTGCTTTAGTATCTTGAAAAATCAAGTAAAAGAAATACATCAATAATGGAGAGAGGATATAAGGAGACAAAAATCATAATATACATAATATATTCCAGTAAAATACTAGAGTGCACCAGTTGTGTGTATGTGTTAATGGAAGTGATGTGAATTAGATATGGTGACACTGCAATAAATTTAGAAAATGTTGAACAATCTTAAGCTATTTCAAACAAACAATATTTATTTCAAGCAAATAAATATACTCCTTAGATAACTCCTAGATCAAATCAGAGAGCAAAACTAAAGTAGAAACTCTATGAAAAATACATGAATACATGAACACCATCTGAGAATCCACGGGAAACACCAAAACTATATTGAGGAAAACAGTCTTAGTGCTTTTATTATTAAATATGAAAGCATATAAACATAATACTTTCCAAAAGAGCAGAAATAGTTTCAGCAAGATTTATTAAAATTTTGCAAGAGGAAATTAATATAAATCAAAGCAGAAATTAACACTTATTTTGCATTTCTATTTCTATTCTAAAGTGTTCAGTTATAAATGCTTGAAAAGACTTCTTAATAGTACCAATATCCATAATGTTTTTCACTCCACATGTGATTCCCAAAACACCAGTATACTGTCTTACCAGGCAACAAACTATATAGTCTGTTATTATTTTAAATTTTTCCGTGTTTTTTACTTTTCATTTCTCTCAGATAAATTCTCTCTCTATGGATAGATTCTTGCTTTTCCTAAGACTGTAGCTCTCCTCTGAGGATACGATGATGGAACAGTATGTTCATAAAAAATTAATACGCTTTAACAGCAGGAGGGTCATGGCCAGTTTCAGGACAGTGAGAGATAAAAATGACTGGATTTTCTTATCCAGATTATCTTCTAGATCTGAAAATTCCATAGGTCTACATCACACTCAAAAATAATAATCAATTTTAAGGAGAGAAAATTTGCTCTAATATATTTTAAATAATTGGTTGGATACCTATAAAGATAAAGGCAGTGAGTAATATAATAGGAGAACTCATGGTTCTGCAGACTATTCTAGCACAACTGTGGTTATTGAAGAGGAAATTGTGTCAGAGAAATGGACAAAGATTCATAAATTGGTAGGCAGAAGAGCAATTAGGGTGCAGCCAAGTGACTAGAAGAAGTTAATATTTGATATCTATAGAGTAGAGCAGTACCTACTGGAGAAATTTAAAATGCTGTTTATATAGTTTTATTTATATAAAACTAGATCTGGCAGTAAGATAACTGCACTTTTGGCACTCCCTGGTGGAGCAGCAGTTAGGTCAATCGCCTCTGATGAATACAAGTCACATACCTCTGGGTTCGAGTCCTGTCCAGGGGGGAAACACACTCAGTGTGAACAACTAAAATGAGAATCAAATGAAATGCTTCTTTCTCCTTTTTCTTCCTGCCTGCTTCCCTACGCGCCTTCATTCCTGCCTGCACTTATCCCTTAAAAAAAATAAGAAAAGAAAAGACCTGATAAAAAAGAAAGGATAACTGCTCTTTTTTCTGACGTAAATATTGTTTTCAATCAAACCACATAGTTCACTTATTAATACATAGAGATTAAGATCACAGATTCTGGAGTCAAACAAAAGACTCCTAATCTTAAATTCTCCACTTACCTGCTGTTAACCTGGTAATCTACTTATCTTCATTGGGCATTTCTTTCTTCATCATTAAAATGGGGTTAATTATCATACCCACTTCATAGACTTTTTGTAGGGATTAAATGTGAATACATGTGCAAGATTTAATACTATTCTTGGCACATATAGGTGCCAATAGTGTTAGCCATTGTTATCATCTTGCTTAGTCAACCAGAATATATATGAGTGTCTACTACGTGCCAGACGCTATGTTAATACTGGAGATACAAAGGTTGGTAAGAAATATAGCCATTACCTCAAGTATTTTAACAGGGAAATGGAAAGTCACCAGAAATTATTGTCATATTGTCACAACTTCTGTTAGATATATACAGTCCTTGGAGAAAACAGAGATAGCAATAAGGTTTAGTTAAAGTTAAAAAAAAAGGAAAAGAAAAAAGAAAAACAACCTTTTAGATGTGAGGGCTGAGATAATATTAAAGGGAGAAAAAGTACAGAGTATAGCTTGTGCAAGGGTTGAGAGAATAAAGCATCACAGTGCTAAAGAGAGAATCTCAAGTATTTTTGTAACAGCTGGGGGAGAGTGAGGAACATGGGGGATGATTCCAGTAAATTTGTGAAATGAGAAGTGAAATAAGGCAAGTTAGATAGGGCATTGTGTGTCTGGGAATTTGTACATGATTCTGAAAGATTTTTAAGTCAAAAAGTGACAAGTTTAGATTCCCATGAGCTTTAGATCCAGAACGCACTGGACAGGGTGGCACTGGAGACAGAGACCACTTGGACATGCCATAAATTCAGGTAGAACTAATGAAAGCCTTTTCAAAAGCAATGTCAGTGGGGAGAAAGAAAAAAAATTGCAATAAAGGAAACAACTTTTTAATGCTATCCTTACAATATGATATAGAAATTTGGGGAAATAAATCAATCTATGATAATTTTCCAACCACTGAAATTTCTAGTTCATGGAGGTGGAAACTGGTGCAGCCATTCTATAAGGTGGAAAGAAGAACAGATTGGGGAGGAGTCCACTGTGGGAATGACTAGTGACTTGTCTGAGAGAGACCCGAGAACATATGGCTTGTGTGTAAGGAGTTAGGTTCGAGACTTAGATGAGATCTTAGACTAGAGGTAACAACTGTGTACATGTATTATGAAGATATATAGTATCCTCTAATCTCAGGAAAAGAACAGAGAATCAGAAGAACAAAGGATAACTATGGGACATAAATATTTGAGACTGTAAAAATATTTGCAGAGAAAATTCTAAATTTAGTCAATATTTTAATGAAAGACATATTTTCTCAAATCTGAATAAGGGAAAAACAATCTGTAAGTTGTGTTCTAAAGCAACATATCAGCAACACCGCAAATATATATCTTTGATCTTGACACCAGCCAAGAGCGTTTTGTGTTTTGTGTTACCTTTTGTGTTATAATTTCCGCAGTTATGCAAGGAGATGCCTTAAAACATTAAAAAAAAATTAAAGGAAAAGGGCATTCACCAAGTTAAGTGTGACAAATTTGTTCTTCAGTCTTTGTCTATTTCTGAAAGCAGCAGCCAAGTACTAAAGATAATATCACAATGGAAGAACAGAGAACACATGCAGTTGAGTCAGTATACTCAGTCATATGAAATATATTTAAAGAGGCAAAATAAATCCTTAAAAAATTAAATGTGAATTCACATAATTCACATGGTAACACTCAGGTAGAGTACAGTAAATCACAAAAGATTCCCTGTTTAAGCACTCTTGACACAGAATAAGCTTTTGATTAAGATTTTTTCCCTGGCAGGATCACTAATGCATTTTCCACTATCTTAGGAACTTAAATACATGTAATGCACTGTGTGTTTAGAATTTAAATATCCCTTAATGATTTCCTTAGCATTCTGCATCATTACCTGATCATGGGAGAAAGGGGACATGCCACCCAAAATAAAGTTCTGTCCTTCAATTCCTGGAATAAGAGTTTTAAAATGACCAGAAACAAATCAGATCCTCATTACCATCAGAAGCTAACAAATGTATTTTGGCAAAAGAAAGCTTGCTTGACTTCTGTGACATTCTTTCACTTATGGGAATTGGCACATATGATTCTTTTAAAATGTATAACACTTTCTTGTCCAAAGTATTAAAATAGTACCTATTTAAGTTAAGATATAATAAAAGTAGTCAAGGTTTCTCCAGTTCATGGTGAAAGAAATAAAGAAAGGAAAGAAAGGAAGGAGGAAGGGATTGAAGAAGTAAGGAAGGGGAGGTGTGGAGAGAAAGAGGAAGAAAGGAAGGAAGGAATAGAGGGAATCAAATTAATGACAAAATTGAAACGACTTGGAGGTCCCATTGATTCATCTAACATTTCCAACACCTCCCCAAGGGTCTCCCGTGTTTCTGGAACTTGTAATAGAGGTGCCTCGCAGGAGCCCACTAACGAGTCTGCCAGCATCCGGTGACCAGACAACACCAGTTCCTCGTCTGCTCCCACCTCCACAGGGTTGGCCACATGGAGGCCTCTGTGAAAAAGTCAAGTCCCAAGTTCCTGCCAAGGGCCTCTTCACCTTCTGCTTCTAAAACCACTTGATTGCTTTCAAAGCTGTGAGAGAAATGAGAGGAAATGTCCTTTGCACCTCAAATCTTCTTTTGTCTCCTGAAGAGTAGTGTGTTATCTCCTCAGCGGCCACAAAATCTTTCTGGAAAAACAGTGTGTTGGATTGCAGTCTCCTCCCCTAGCAGGTAGGACAAACCCCATCTAGGGAACAGGGTTAGGAATAGATGTTTTTCACACTCCTCCCTACCCATCGCTCCATCTCTCACTGGAAGCTGCTCCTGTTGGAAAGCACACGTGTTTAAACCCCACCCTCAACCATAAATTTATACCTCCATATACTTCCAACTATGCTAGTTACAAAATTCAGGGTTACTAAATCTGTCATCTAGAAAATAAAGCTGATTTCCTTTCCCCTACAAAGACATGGAACAGACAATGTTCAAACGTGAAGATAGAAAGCTATTCCAAGAGCAACGTAACAGATATATAGAACTAAGGACTTTGCATAGAGATAGTAAGGGGGAACTCAGAAAATGCAATACTAACTGGTACAGGGTCGGATCATATCACATGAAATACCTGAACCCTAACTGGCAACAGAGCTCTCACCTCCAGGGTTTGCTCAAAGTCCTTGCTATTTTCCCACATTTTGAGAAAGAAGCAACTACTAACCATTAAAATTCTATATTTGCTGAAAAACATAAACCACAGCTTTTCCAGGGATAGCCCTCAATAAAATGATGATCTGGTTCTACTGAAGCAATTTTAAATATTGCAGACATATAAAAGGGCAGCCATCCTGAATAAAAGCTTTACTTTTTTGTGTGTGTCAGATAATCAAGCTGCTTGAAAGTGAGATATTTGACCCTCAGTAGCCTTCTGATGAAAGCCTTTTTGAGAAAAAATTTATTAGTCCTTTTTATGTCATTAGTTTATATTTATTTTATAATCTTTTCTTTAAAAAATTATATCTCCTCTCAATTGAAATGACATTGCTTTTTATTATTGTAATTTTAAAGATTTTAAGGTGGCAAAGAAAGAGGAAAACAGTGAGCCATTCAAAATAAGTAGCATAAAATAGTATAAAATGTAAGAATGAATTACAATGAATAATCAACGTCTTGTGAAAGAAAAAAGGAAACTGATGTGAATAAAACATTCTATCTACATATAATATAATCTATCATTCTCAGGACAAATTTTACGTACACTAATAAAAAAGAAATCTTCCTCTAAATATTTTTCTTACTCTTTTCTATTTTATTATCATCTCTTTTATGTTTATTTAAACTCTAATCTGTCTTTATTTTGTAAAAAATTAAACATATACAATAGCAGAGAAGACAATAAAATGAACTCCCATGTTCTTATCATTAAAAAATAATTTAGACATGTCCTGTTAGAGCAGCAGTTAGGTCTATCATCTGTGATGGATGCAAGTCACATACCCCTGGGTTCAAGTCCTGGACCAGTGTGAACAACTGAAATGAAAATAAAGAAACTTCTTCCTCTTTTCTCCTTCTGTCTACCTTCCTGCTCACCTTCACTCCTGCCTGCACCTTTTCTTGAACAAACAAACAAATAAAATTAAATTGGTGTGCCTTTATGGAGTAGCAGTTAGGTCAACCAACTCAGAAGGAGAGCAGTTCACGTACATCTCAAGGACCCAGGTTTGCATCCAGGGTCAAGGGAGAACAACCACTGTGAACAACTACATAAATAAAATAAAATATGATGCTTCCTCCTCTTCTCTCTTGCTGCCTGCCCGCTTCCTCGTCATCATCCCTCCCTGCAACTTTCATTACAATAGTAATAATAACTACTATTGCTCTTACTATTATTATTATTACTTGAATAAACATGTGGTCCTGTTACCCAAATGTTTGTTTAGTGACAGTATTCCAGGATCCCTCAGAGTTCATTGTCTCTCAGAGCATTCATCTCCGTCCTGGATTTCCTCTTATTTCTGTCTCCTTTTTCTCCCTTTTATTCTTTCCTTTCCAGTCTACCTTCTCTTATTCTGTCTGCTTCTTGAGCTCATAACAACTAAAACTGGTAGACAAGCAAATAGAAAGAGAATACAGACTGATGGCCTGGAATATCTCACTGTCATATCTTCATTTGTCACTTGCAGGAGGCCGGATTTTACATCTTATCCGGAACACAAATGGCCGTTGTTTTGGTTTTCAGGTCCTTGAATCTTCCTGTCTTACCTCCCGATTATTTATTAAAAAAAGCAATTAAGGGATTGATTTTAGAAAAAATGACTATTTCAGATTCATATACCATAACCTGTATTAGTATAGGTTGCCATTCTACTAAGATTTATTCCGGAAATGGGGCTCTCAGAGAATAAGACATTGATTGGTGATGACAATAAGGAACAAAGGTAAGTGGGGTGATAGCAAGTGGCACTGTGGCAGGTAAAGAGCCTGGGTTCCATGTGTCACCATGTGTCCTGGAGGCAACATGCATAAATGGCTAGGTGCCAAGATGTATAAAAGATCAACTTTACTGGATTTTGAAACGTACTTTAGGGCTGGTCTTGAGCACCAGAAAGAAAAGCCGCAATTTCATCACCTCAAACTCAGCACAATTAGTGCAATATTTTGACTGCATCTTGATTAACTGGGCTTCTGTGATGTAGTTTGGATGCCAAATGTAATTTTGAGCGAGACAGTCTACAAAATGATTTAGAAAAGAAACATCTTAATATATGTGTTTGGAATTGACTATATTAAGCATACTTCTGTTTTTGCTAAATTTAGGTAAGATTGTGGTATTGTATGTATAGCCTTTAAAAACATTTCTTTATTTAAAACATATACCAAAATAGATGAAAAATATAAAATGTCTGAGATTTGGTTCAATATAATCTGGGGCAATAGAGGTTTGTGGAAGAAAGACAAAACAAGATTGGCCATCATTGAAGCTGGCAGTAGAAACATGGGAATTAATTTTATGTCTCTTTGGCAACTGCATATATCAGATTTTACATAATAAACATAAAATGTAAGGAGAATATTAGAAAGTGATGGATATATATAAACATATATATGTATATATATTTTCTTTTCCAATCACCAACTAGGCAAACTTAGTATACTACATAGTATTTTCAGTAGAACCCTTTTATTTTCTACTTAAAACAAGTACTTGTAGAAGAACACTTATTTGTTCAGTGAGAGTTAATGAACTTGCATTTGCTGTACTGAGAGACAACATTAGTATCAAACTCATGAATATAAAATGCTGAGGCAGAAGGTTCACAGCTGTGAAAGGGAAGATTTTTCTAACCAGGATACCAAAGGGAAAGAAAGTGCTGTCTTCTTGATATATGAGAGATTAAACAACCATATTGACTATTCTGAATATTGTCAATATACCTAAGGAGGGCCTATGTCTGGTAGGAATGGCTAGCAAATAGCAGAAAGTGGTCTAATGACAGTAAGGTAATATCGATATTTGGGTGAAGCAAAAATAATGGAAATATTAGCCAGAAAGAATTTTGTCTTTCAGGCAGCATTCAAAATGTACACTATCTATTGTGAAATAAACTACCAGCTTCAAAGGACTCAAGGACCCTGCCATCATTATTCATGAAAATTATTTTCCTTACTCCATTTATTTTATGATCCATACAAAGGGTTATAGCACGAGTTACTTTTTGTTTCTTTCTTTCTAAAGCAAATATTCATATTTTAAAAAATGTATCTTGGAAGCAGTAACCAATCTACTGAATGAATACTTTTTCGCAGTAAAAATTATTTGTATTTATATTAAGGATACATTGCTTTGAAAGTAAAATGTGTGAATCCCATCATATAAGGACTACCTTCTTCTCATCCATTTTTTTTATCACTAACACCTTAGTGATAGTTTCTAGTAACTGACTTTTTAAATCACTTATAAGAATTATATTTATCAATCTTTCACATTAAGATTCAAAAAACTCCTTCAGAAAAAAAGAAAAAAAATTGAACAGCAATTTGTGGAACACTTGGTGCTCATCATGATAATAGTCACGACTGACTAATCTTTCATCCAGAAAACCAAGCGCCTGTGTGTATGAGCTGCTGCTGCTGCTCAGCATTGTTGAATATTAAAGTGAAGGTTTGGGAGTGGACACGTAGTGGTGACCATAACTAATTATATACAGATGCTGATTTATAATATGTACCTTAAACCTATATAATGTTATATTACAATGATACTTCAATAAAAATTCAAAACTAAAATTAAAAAATGAAGAGTTCCATCTTCACTGATAAAATTTGACTATTTGTATATTTCATCTTATGTATAAAATTTCTTTTAAAGAAAAGGTGCAAGCAGGAATGAAGGAGAGCAGGCAGGCAGGCAGGAAGAGAGAGGGAAAAGAAGCATTTTATTGTTTTTTTATTGATTTGTTCACACTGGTTGTTTCCCCTAGATGCAGTATGGGAACCCAGGGTGTGTGGCTTGTGCTCTGCGGACCCAGCCGCTGCTCCAGCAGGGGGCGCCAATATAGCAACACTCTTAAATGAGAACTTGAAACCATGTAATACAATGTAGACTTACTGACGATCTACAAAGCAATTAGTTTAATACACTAATACACAGAAGTGAATTTGGAGTCTGTGAGTCATTTTTCTTCCTGTTCCTGCTACTTAAGTACAAATTCTGGCAAAATGAACTTCTTTGCTCACCCATTTGCACACCTACAAAAGGGGATCTAAAAAGAACAAAGAACACCCTCATCATGAACCAATCTACCCAAACACTACAAAGTAAAGAAACAAGATTAAACTAGAAAGTCCTTTGCTATTTATTTTTTAAAAGTTTGGTTGTTTCTAACCAGTCAATTCATTCATGAACTCATTAGCTAATATTTCCTTTTGACAAATAGCAACAAAACACTTTTCAAATGCTAAGCATTATGGTACATAATAAATCTATAATTAATAGGCCTCAGATTTAAATTGTTTCTTAATTCATGCATTAAGCATATGTTACTTTGCTTCCTCACCACTGTACTGTGAAGTGTTCTCAAATGCAAATATTAATACAAGGACTTGGTTTCTCTCATACCAAGTTTTGTTATTTTATCATTTGTTGCCTTTCTTTTTTCCAAGAGTTTTATTTTCCTCATTTTTGCCAACACTAAAGTATTCCTCAGTTCCAGAACATGACAAGGCATTATAAATCTTGGAAACTCTCTGAAAAATTTAATAGGAAATATACTAAAATCTGTTTTAATGATTCTAAAATAATGAAGTCATTCATAATGCCTTGAATAGTAATTGAATAAACAAGTAAGATCAAGCATTATATAAATTTTCACATTGCTTTTTAATAATACCATGAATTTTATCAAATCAATGGTTTTGTCCTGCTCAGACAAATCACCATTCTGGTTGAGAGTCGAAAAGGCAAATGTGTGGTGTATGAGCACACATTCCCTTGGGCATCAAAGAATTTGTTCTCATTAGTTCTGAGGAAAGGAGCTAAGCAGACCTAAACAGTTAATGCCCTAGATATATCAGGATACAGAAAATGAGTCTCTTAGGAATAGAGCTCAAGTAAGAGACAATAAAAATACTGGGATCACGAAAATTTTATATGCTATAAATATAGAGAAGTTAAATATATTATTGAAAAGGTAGTATCATTGCCATAATAAAAAAAAACCCCATATTTAATAAAAAAACAACAACTATGTTTTATTATTCTCTACAATCCATTTCCTTTTTAGAGACTATGTAAATTGCATTGTTTGTATGCACTTAGTCATTTTAAAAATACATATACATCTTTTGCCTCTTGGTATCTCTTGTATAAATGCTGATATACTCAAATCCATGTGTCTATGTATATATGCTTAAATGTAAAGGCTTAGCTTTTTACTTTAGAGGTGCTGCTCAAATATTTTAAAGGAAAGCTTCACTGTGTATCACTTAGCACTCCTACTTGGCACTGGGATGAAAAATGTATTGAATGAATAAATAGTGATCTATTTACTATGTAAATTATAAAGATTTATGCAAAGAGCTATATATATATATGTATATATATATATATATATTCTAGAGATTTTCCTAATGCCTAAATGAGTCAGAACTATCCCTCTTTACGTGTTTAAGAAAAAAATGTATATACAAATCAAAATAAATGGGTTATATATGTTAAAACATGTCTTTTTATATGCTAGATATATATTTAAGTTCCATTCACATTTGGAATTGCCCTCAAAATAAGTGTATTTTGGGGAGGAGTAGGTTTTTATTTGCTGGGGTTTTTCATGTTTCTTGAACTGAGTCTAGAACACACTAGATGCTCAATATTGGTTGAATGAATAAAGTAAGAAAACATAAAAATAAATTGTGAGAAGCAGCTTAATTGTGGACTAAAATAAATAAAGAAATGAAACACAGTTCTAGAAAGTCTCTTCTGAACATTTCTGATATTTAATTCATCCCTTTGCTTTATGGGAGATAACAGACTTAATGCTTCCTTCCAAACTTTACTGAAGGTGGTTGTCAGTGGGACATGCACAACTGAGAAAAGGCCTGCAGAGCTAGAATGATGAAGAATTGGGTAAGTTCTGTTCCTTGTCTAAAATAAATGTCTCTTCTAAGCAAAGAGGCCAGATGTTGTTCTTTATCATCCACGCTTCTAAGGGGCTTGCTGTATCTTCTGTCATGTTAAAGAATGATGTTGAATTTATTTCCTTTGCCTATTCTTAGCTATTTTTATTTTCTTCTAAATTATCATACTCATAAAAGTCAGCTTATCCCATTTCCTAAAATGGGTTAATTATTTAGTTCTTGTATTTCTCTCTATGCTGTGCTGTTTTTTTCCTAGAAGAATCAAAGCAAATTCCTAATCTTAGTCCCTAGAATGAAACATATGATGAAATTCTTAACTATTTAATGGGGAACAACACTAAGGAAAATTGTTAATTATGAGTTCTATATTCACTAAGGAGTTCCTGTACTTCATGGATTTCAATTCAGAGAATGTGGGTGAAATTAGAAGCAAGAAAGAAAATGCTTCAAGAAATAAAATTTTTAAAAATCCATTTTAGAGCTAGTTAAAGCAAAGAGAAAATGTTCGTGTCTATGACATTTACTACAATTTATTCTGTGTATGTATTTTGTCAGCATACATGTTTAAAAGGTTATCCCTATCCCTGACTCTATTATATTAACCTCTAATTTTTTTTATTTTGAGAAGAAAGGGTAGGTAGAATGAAATGATAGATTAAATTAAAGGAAAGAGAACTGAACACTTGCCGGCCTCCCCCCTCCAACCCGTGAGAGAGAGAGTGTGTGTGTGTGTGTGTGTGTGTGTGTGTGTGTGTGTGTGTGTGTTTTGGAGAGAGCAAGGGGTGGTAATTTGAATTTTTTTGCAATTTTTTAGAGGAGGTAGAAGAGGGAGAGATAAAAAAATGTCTAGACATTTTTCCCAGTAATGGTCATCAAGAGAATGTGCCTAGCTTTTTTGGTAGAAGATCAATCTTACTTAAAATGTATATCTTGCTCAGTAGACCAGACTGCATTTTAGTGTTGATTTATAAATTGCTTTTATTTGTGGAAAAAGGAAGGAAATGGAGTTCATAGTGATGTATTACAATGAGAAATGATAGAGGTATGGTCTTTATTTGACTAATATTTATTTATAGGAACAAGACTCTTATAACTTGACCTCAGAGCCATGGTACTCTTTACACCACAAGGGTTTAATAATATAATTTCTAGAAAGAAACAAAACTATGGTTTTAGTCATATGTGACCATGCCAGGGGATGTTTGGCTAATTTTTTACACATTCACAATGATTTAGTGAAACAATATTCTATCTCACATGCTTCCAGATACTGGAAATATCATAAATAAGCCAGACAAACTCCTTGTATTAAAGCTTCTAGTGAGGACAGTTAGTTTATGACAACCAAACCTGCTTTGAGTTTCCAGCAGTAAGCAAAGATTTTGTATATCAGAAGATCTTCTCTCTGGAGAAGTTTAATACTTCCTGACACACAGGAGTGTACTGACACACAGAGAATGGAATGGAGTAATGCTAGAGGAGAAAAAGCTCTCTCTATCTGAGTTGTCGAATCAATTCTGGCAGTCGAACTACTATCAGTTACTGAAACAGTTCTGCACCCCCCAACCCAAGTTCATGTTTGCCTTCATGGTATTAATCGATTGTGCCCTGGGAAAAGTTGACATAATAGAGTCATTTGAAATGGAGCTGTGACAGCCAGGTTACAGAAATCATCTTAAACAGATTGGGGCAAACCATCAGATTTCCAAGAAGCTAACAAGGAAGAGACTATACCGTTTGAAAAGAATGAGTGAACTCTTCCCTCTTTCACCTAACCGTTTTATCTTCACTTGACCATTACCCCACCCTTTTTTCTTCAGCCCTCTCCATAAAAACTGTGTCTTTCATTCATTCTTGGGACTTGCTTTTAAATTTGCACCTAAATCTGTGTACTCTGAATTACAGTTCCCTGTTATTTGCAAGTAAATACATTTCATCTTGCCCACTAACATTATTGTTCTCTTATTAAGGATTATTACCTCTAAAAACTATACTAGTGACTGGAAAAAGTTCATTGTATTTCTCAAAATGCTAGATCATATATGAAATACAGAATATTTTCTTGCTCAACTTGAATAGGAGCAAAGTTGGAAATAAATACAAAGACTCTGCCTTCTCTTTCTCCTAATTTCCAACAATATTATTAAAATGAAACACAAAGTTAGTAACCTAAAATCATTAGCAACTAAACTTCTCCCATTCTGAAGTATCCCTTTTCTACTAACAATTTAATTCAGAACAACCAATCTTTACACAAGAAACTATGGTGACATTTTCTAGTATCTCCTTTTTAGAATATTTCCCAGTGTGTGTCCAATATTACAGTTTTTATGTCTTTTTATAGAACTCTATCTGGAATTAATGCAATTTTCAAGAGTAAGGGTTTTCAAGACTTCAAGTACTCTGTAATTTATAGAACTTGAATATCACAATCAGAATCACTGTATTTACAGGGATGTTTTATCACTACATAGCAGTTACCTATAAAAGAATGTAATATGAAGGGAGAAACAAGAAGGAAGAAGGGAATATTTCTTTAGCACTTGAGGTAAAACAGAAAATTATCTGTAGTGATATTTCAAATCTTCTTTCTTAGGATACCAATGTGAAGTGAAATATTATGTCATAATTAGAGGAGGCCAGTCTAATATTCTTCTTCATACATATGCTTACTGTATCAATTCCCTATTGTTGCTGTAATACCACAAAATCAGTGGCTTAAAATTGCAAATTTATTATCTTACAATTCTTAAGGTCAGACATGCAAAATCAGTTTCTCCAGGTTAAAGTTAAAGTGTCAGACGGGCTGGTTCATTCTGGAGATTTTGAGGCAAAAATTTTGCTTCCTTTTTTTTTCCTTCAGATTCTAGAGGCCACTTGTGTTCCTTGACTCACAACCTCTTCTTCTGTCTTCATAGACTACCCATCACATCACCTCCGCTTGTCTCATCACATGTCTTTCTCTAATTCTAATTCCTCCTGTCTCCCTCTGATAAAGACTGCTATGATTGCAGCTGATTATAATTAGATTATCCAGATAATCTAAAATAATCTCATCTTCTCAAAATCCATTATAATCACATCTACAAAGTCCCTCTTGCCATGTAAATAAACATTCACAGGTTCTGAGAACCAGGAAGTGAAGATTTTTCAGAGGGGAGGTATTAGTCAATCTACTCTACTACTTAGGTAATATAAGAAATGGCAATAAAATTATAATACAATAAAATATATTTAGAAAAATTGACTATAGCTTGGTCAATTTTCAATGTAGCAGAGTCAGAATTCTACAGCAAGAGGCATTTTAAAAAATGAGTGAGTTATCATCTCATTGGAGGAACTAAATCAAAAGCCAAAGATTCATCAAACCTAAACCATTTTTCTGTCCTCCCCAATATTGACCAAAAATAAAACCTCTAACTAGGCAGTAGGTTTACACAAAATAGATTTTTTTGATAAATACTTTTTCCCTCAAAACCTCGGAAGAAAAAACACCCATTTTCTGGAAGGGATCACATTATCAGGAAGACTTTGCAATTCTCCCACAAATCCTATCACTCCTTGGTACTCAGGTAACAAGTGGCAAGGTAAGAATAAGAGTGAGAGGGAAAGACTGCAGAAATTATTTTTCTTGACTAAATAACGTGCAAGTTAAATAAGAAAAACTCAACTAAAATTGGAATTGGGAGACCCTATAGAGGGAGTCCTCACAAGTAATCACTTCATGGGTGTATACTCATGCATTCATCTTCATTGTGTACCCACCAAGAAGTAGTACACCCGTGTTCTCCCAAACAGAGTCTGTCTACTCTCTTAGCCTCTTTTCATGTGTATACATTAGCTCATCTCCTCTACACTTGGAATGCATTTCCCAAACTGCAATTCCTTTGCTATTCCCAAATAAACCCAAATTGCTGGCAGGTATATTTTTTAGATCAGCAATAGAAGATGTGTCAGAAGGCATAAAAATATCTCCCACCAAAATCTGTGTGTGGAAGAGTTAGTTGTAATGTACAACGAGAGCCTACTGTGAGGAGTCAGAGCAGACCCGTGGAGCCTTCTTTGCTAGAGAACATCAGCTCCTTGTGATGAGGGACAGCAAAGGAAATAAGGAAACAATCTAAGTAATAATAAATGCAGAAAGAAAGATAGGGCCACAGGATCCATTAACTGCTCACTGTAGGAGTTCAGTAGGATACTTTAACTCCTTACTGCAGGAGGTAGCCAGGAAGGGACCTGAGGCAAGGCTTAAGAACAAGGAGGCAAAAAAAGAAAAGTAACAAATGTTCAAACTGGACAGCCTAACCACACGCTTGCCTAAACTAAACTTTTAGGTTATTAAAAGAGTGTTAAAACTTTCTCATGAATCTGCAGGGTCTTGACTGATCTCACTTTGAAAGAATTCATGTGTCGAAATGATAGATATTGGGGAAGCTTGTTGTGACCTTCTTGGGGGTCAGATCCTTCAACATCATTTGGGAAGAAAGCCAGTAAATAAGGTCAAGTTATAAAACAAGTTATAATTAGATTAGTATTACCATCATCCCCAGTAAATTAAATCTGTTTTCTGGACATTTAGACAAATTCAGCATAGTTTATTAAATAGAAAATGCTATTGAGTGACATTTGTTATTTTAAGAAACAGGGTTTTTTTTAATTATTATATTATTTAACATTCAGCAGTAGGTCATTTAAAAATGCAAAAAATAGAAATTTTAAAGGAAGTCCCAAAGGTCACTTAGCTTTTTCCATGTCTTTTTTATAGCAATGACATTTTTAAAAATATTTGAAGAAATATATTATGCTAATATATTCCAATTATTAATCCGCTTAAGAAAAGAGTTTCTCTAATTCCTCCAGCAAACTTAACCTTAAGTTACAAAACCAATGATTTTGTTTTGTTCTGGGGACTCCAAGCAAATACTGCAAGTGAAATTGGTGTACTTAATAGAAAAGCAATTCTATTCCTTTGCGCCAGCTGTTACAGAATGTTCAAAAGATGTGGACATTCACATTGTGCCTTTAAGCACTCTGTTAGCTCCAGTGATGTGTGTCATTGTGTCCGTGGTGGTTCTGAGAGATAGAACCATCATGAAATGATGCTCGGGGAGGAATTCACTCTCTCATTTAAGCTGTTTTCAGTATTGTTGTCTGATGCATTTAAAAGCTCTAAACAAACTTCAGCAGGTCTGTTTGAAGTAAAACCCTTCAATCAAGTAATTACTCTACATATAGAGGTAGATCCTTTAGCCGCTTCTGCAGAGACTCCACACAGATCACCCCAAGACTCTCAGAATGGATCTCTGGTAGAGGCACTGCTTTGACATGCAAATTATTTTGTGCTGAAAGAAAAGGCAACTGGAGAAACTCTTGCCATTCCCTTAACCCTCTATCTTTTCCTCAGTCAAAGATAATATCATTGTTCTGTTATCCCTTAGAAAAAAGCAACTTGGGAATCCAGACGTAATTTGACCTATGGACATGTCCTCTTCATCAGAGAAACCTATCTTAAGGCAGACAAAATGTCTAAAAGTGAGAGAGGTTTTGTCACAGGAGAGCATTCTCTTATGTGAGGAACCTTGTCTCTTTCTGACACCCCAGACATCATTCCTTATTATTCAGCCAAGAATGTGTCTCTAGTGTATCCCATTTACCTCAAAACTTACAGCCATGTAAATTCCCCAAACATATGTCATTAAATTTGAGTTCTCCTCCTACTAGTCCTGTCTGATTTTAATTTGCCCATCCAGACCACAAAGAACCTCAGAAGGATGGGGATATTTTCCCCCTGACAAGAAACATTTTCTCAAGTGTATAATGTTCATCTGAGATCCTTTCTCCTGATCTGTTGTAAGCAAATCATGTAATCCATATCTATATTCTATGAATACTAAGGCGAATATGCTATTCAACCAACTGTACACACAGCAAAATATTACTATTATTATTATGCTGCAATCTCAACATACTTGTCCTGGTATGAAATAAACGAGGCATCCTCTGGATCTTTACATTTTACTGAAGTAAGTTCTTTGTTGTGGCAATGTCTATTTTAAAAACGCATCCTTATAGTGATAGTGTTACAACATATGCTCATACTTTAGCTCCCTCATTTAAGTCCTTCTCTGAAAGTCACAGACCACTAGGAAAATGACAGACTGTTGTTCTCAGACTGTCAGAGTTCCAGGAGCAGAGCCCAGAATTCTGGCTTTTTAGCAGTTCTACAGGTGATGGTGTTTCACACCAAAATCTGAGAACCTCTGATATCTTTTTTAAAATTAAAAGTCTCATTATTCAGTGTCATATTGTAGGAACCAATGTGAGCGCAGCCCCTTGGGACCATGCCTGACAACCAGCCTGCCAGGTGGGTATTGGGCTCCTGCAACAGCAGCGCCTGCCCCGACTCATCTCATTAGTTGTCCCTGTGCAATCATTAATTTGAGCATCAGAATGAAGTCTCTGTGACCCAGCAGAGTCCCTGGCTTTCCTCCCACTGGCTTTACCTACAAGATAAAAGCTTCCAGCTTTATATTTATTGCAGGTTTTGCAATACGTTTAACACAGCAGGTGGCTGCTTGTGATACTGTCAGGGGAAGGATGGCCTCTCAGGCAACTGGCCTCCTGTTGAGTGAAGATGGGGGAACCCTAGTCTCCAAAGAATCCATAGCATACACTCCTGGTATTTGTAGTTCCTTATGTCTCTATTATTTCTTCCATTTAAAGAGGTTTGACAAAGAAGTGCTTGCAGGAAAAATGGGAGAAAATGAAATGCTTGTGTGGCTAAGGTGTATGGTCATACTCAAACAGGAACACGTGTATTCCTTTATTATAACAGCATTCTGGAAAGCTGGGGCTCATTTGGGTATATACAACACCCAGGGGGTTGGTTAAATGTCAAGGTCTCTGACCACCCAAAGAGTTTGTTGGGGTAGGGGGTACACTCTGCCTTTTCATAGTCTCTCCAAAAGATTCTGATCCAGGGAGTCCATAGATGTGCTTGGAAAAACACTATTAAATGCCTTTTGATGCTATTCTCACTGTAATGGTATCACTATTGCAATGGAAATCATCATTTTCATATACTTATTATAACAATAGCTGGAAGGTCTTTATAACACTGAGTTTTGTAGAAACAGAAATGCTTTGGGACAAATATCCAAACAAACAACTGCTAGTAGTTAACTTAAGCAAATACAAATAAAATGAACCTAATGATATGCATTGGTCTGGTTCGCCCCAGTCCCCACCCACTCTCTGGCCCCAGCAGCATGTATCCAAGTCATTCCTCAGCTTCCAGAGCCTAAACCATAGAAGGGAGCATTGCTCTAGTCTTACTGATCATTCATTCACAAAAAGAACTAATGAAACACTAAACACAGCAGACTGATCCTCTATCTCTTTGAAGTTTTATTGCTAATTTTCTTCTATGTACTATATTTTATGTTCCACACTTGCTTTTTTTAAATAAGTGTTTCCTTATAGATCATTTAATATCAACTTCAAAATCCTTATTATTTTTGTCTACAACTATTCAAACTTGAAATAAAATTATATCCTTGATCAATCACTGTCTGTTTAACTCCAACTGTTGTCACACTTCTTAATTTACTAATATATGAATTGGTGCAATATAAATAATACACATCTACAAGGAAACTAGCGTCCCCATTACAGACACTAAAAAGTAGCTGCAGTATTTACTGCAATTGCTACTTATCTAGGAACAGACTCAGATTCTCTCTCTTTCTCTCCCCTTCCCTTCCTCATTTCCTCCCTCTCCCACTTCCTTGAATTTTGCCTCTCTGATGATTCTCTCATTTTTGTTGACATTCATGGAACTCTAAGTCATGTCTGTATTTCACTACAACTGCTTCTGATAGGAAAAGTTGAATGAATATACCCAAAAATATCCTTCACCATGACAATGTATTGTAGTATAATCAATGTAATCATCATCAAACTTTAAACTTTGGCATGCTTTTCCAGGTTTTCCTTTTAGCAGACTTTTGAAAGATAACTTAGTAAGGAAGGACTTTGTCTTTAATATTGTTTAAAAAAAACTGGCGCCGAATGGAGTTACTCAGGGAAAACCTAGATCATCACATCAAGATTTAATAACTAACTTGCTGATTCAACTCCATCCAGGAATGATGACTAACCCCAGTCAACAACAGCAGGTCACTTGTATGCTAAGATCTAAAATACCCTTGTCTGCCCCTAAGGAAATGTGGCTTTGCTTGAAACACCACTAAATAACTTTCTTGTCCCACCCTTTCTATTCATAAAAATTTCCATTTTGTGAAAACCCTCAGAGCACCCTTCTACCAGTAGATGGAATGATACCTGATTGCTTAGTCTTTTAATAAAACCAATTAGATTTTAAATGCAATGAGTTGAATTTTATTATTTTAAAATGCATACAAGTTTTTTGAATGGACTTCAAAATTACATACACAGCACTGTACTATAAAGACTATGGAGCTAATAGCTTAATTTACAAAAAGAAATACTATTTTAATCATGTAACCCTACCTAGTTGGCCCAAAGCTATTAGCATAAATCCAGAGAGTTTGGGGTACACTAAAATTCATGGGTTCATTAAACATTTCATTCGTAGAATTCTAAGATTGACTTTTCATTTTTATTTTTCAGTAAACACCAAAGGATTTTATTGCCAAATATGTAGTTTGAATTTAAGAAAATCTAAGGTATAGGGATAAAAGATACAGTAGGTGAATAAAAAAATCACTTATGGAGAAAATCTTTTCAAAGGAATAATTAATAATATCTAAAACTGTGGACAATTATGTGTGTGATTATCTTAAGACAGAGATACATATAATTGAAAACATTCAATCCTTCAAACACATGATCAATTCTATTCTAATTTTAAAATGGTCCACTCTATTATCTGAACTACTAGAGGAAAACACTGATCTAGTCCATACCAGAAGAATCTAAATGAACAGTTTTTTTCATTAGCACTAATGTCTATGGGATTTGAGTCCAAGAGGCATATGATACAGATGAAGATCAAAGCCATATGGGAGCAATAAAAAGTTCTGCCCTATCAGTGACTTTGTACCAAGGTTTGAGAAAACGAAACAAATTGAACTGAAAACCAGCACATTTTACCACTTAGAGGAGGTGAGCAGTTTTCTTTTATAACACAAAATATAATAAATATAACTGAGTTTCATAGAGTTTTTGTTAATACTTAAAATTTAAATAACTATGGAAATGCATCAAAATCTAGTCAATTAAGACAGGTGAAGAAAATATCAAAGATATTAAATGGCAAGGAATTTGTATAACAACATTTAACACATTTTTGTGCAATAAAGACATAATCTTACCTAGGGATAGAAATTCATCAACAAATAGTATCATCTACAAATAGTTGTTTCTTCATTCCAGATTCCCTCTTTGATATTTTATTTTCTTGCAGTGACAATCCTACTAGACTGACTCATTTTTGTTCCAACTGTTTTTCAGCAAATGTGTTTTTCTATAAAACACCACTGTTAGAATTATTTCTCTCAACACCTAAAACATTACTGATCAAAATACATAGAGACTCTTGTTGCATACACAACTGGCATAGTCTAACAATTCAATACTTCAGCTGGTAAAAGTTTTATTAACAGCAAATCCCAGAAGAAAACAATTTAGTATACATAAAATGTCTGTGTTCCATTCTATGGTAAACATATATGTGACAAAAATTTACAGAAACAACAAATGGTTCAAGAAAAAACATTTCCAGATGTTTCAAAATTTTTGAAAATGCAAAATATAAATAAAATATGAGATTAAATTATGGCAAATACTAGATATACTTAAGACAAGTTAATTTTCTTTCCTATGAGAAGAAAATCTGAATATATGAATATTCAACCAGTTTAAACTAATAGAAATTAATCTGTCTTTGAGGCAAGAATCTGGCATCTCAAAACCATGACTGGCACACTTTTTGGTAGGTGGCTAGAAATGTAAGAGGACAACAGGCATGAGGAGAATGGTTAAAAGGTATCCACAGAACCCTATCAGTAGAGAAATCATAGAAGCTCAACCCAAGAGTTCTAGGGCATAAAACTTTGGAGAAAGAAAGAACACAAGTAGAGTCACGGCTACAAAACAAACAGAAGATTTTAAGGGTATTGGGTTTTCACTTCTGAGCCAATCAGTTGTAATAGGTATATTATTGTCAAGAGGCATATACTCTGTGTATACACCACACACCACCTCATTGATTCTCCTGTTGAGTAAAGAATGTGAAGTCCTTCTGATGTTATCAGTGCCATACAACAGCACAATAAGGAAGCTCCTAACGCAAAAGAATGTTTTCTGTCAACAATTATTAGGACAAAATTATTAACTTTTCTACACAAGTTTCTGAAGGTGAGTAGAATATGCCACACTAAAATGTGCCATTTTGGCATGTGTACTATTTTGAGTTGAAGGTAATCCAGACCTAACAGACACAGGAGACGTTAACCTCTCCTTCAACTGCCTAAAAGAACTTGGATAGGTGGCTGGCTGTTACCAGAGACAACTTTTTTTATCTAAAAGATTATTAACATGGCAGGACATCTAATTACCAAATAATTGCTATCCCTATCCTCCCGCGAATTATCCTTTTCTCCATTAGAAGGCCCAGACTCCTAACTCCTTCCTTAGCTCAGGATGACATGGAAGAATCAAGTGCCCAAGTTACCCTTGATTTCACTTCTTTGGGGCTCCTGTATGTACAAAACAAAATTAAATTTTCTCTGTTCATCTGTTTTCTTTCAATTATTAGACCAAAAGGAGAAGAGGGAAATTTTTCCATCCCTACATTTCTTATTTATAAACTTATGGATAATACCTCTCTATTTCATAGGTGTTGTCTACTCCACTGAAAAGTCCAAAGTTTTATGCTTGATAATTATTGTGGTCATGCTAAATGGTGGGCTCTAATGATATAAACATAGTCCTGGCTTTTACAAAACTTAAAATCTAACAGAAAGACCAACATATAAAACTTTTTATTGATAACTACATTGAATAACACATCTGTATATGATCTTTTAGAAAATTAAATGGCTTAAATGTAGATTAATATTGTATAGTTATTTGCCTTTTCTAGTTTTGCATATATTCAAGTTCCTAGGAGGTAGGACCTTACCTTATATCAATAGAACTGACCATGATTCTTCTATATAGAAACATAACAAAGCTATAATTTTTGGAAGCATTCTATTAAAAAGATGATTGAACAATATTAATTACCATTTTTTTCAAAAGCAAAACAGGAATCCACAATTGTGCCACTATAACAAAACCTTTACGTTTTTGTCAAATACTTTCTAGTTATCTATGTAATCTCATTACTAGTGTAAGCATTTTAGTATGCTTCATAGTCCACTGAATTTTAATGTTATATCTTTTTATACATAAACATTTTACATGTTTATTGAAATTTACACAGTATTTACATCTGCAATAAAATAAGATATTTTATTTCTATGTGTTCTAGAGTAGTTCAATTCAAAATAATTTCATCATTACTAACTCCAAACACTTAACACTTGTATGTAAATTTAAATCACCGCACCATAGAATAGTTGCACTATTTATTCATAACATAAATTCTGTATTTCTTCAGTTATTTTAGGCATAGTCTAGCTACCAAAGAGGGAAAATCTTTTTACAAAATGACATCTGTTCAAAGAACCTAGCACCACAGGGAGGGATATTTTTTGCAGGAGCCACTATATACACTATACAAATATAGTCATATTTTGTATGATACATTTCTCTGCTTCTGTTCAAGTTCCTACTTATTACGCTTTCTTAACTTTTGATTGCCACATCCAGAAAAATACTAAATAATAATGGTGATAGCAGCACACACTGGTATGTTAGATCCGCTGCCTCTGGTCAAGAGCACAGTCCACAAATATCCCAAAGACCCAGGTACCCATTCCAGTGCCAGAGGGAATAAACATGATGAAAAACTAAATATAAATAAATAAAATGTTCCTTCCTTTTCTCTCTTCCTGTCTGCCTACTCACCTTCATTCCTGCCTGCACCTTTCCTTAAAAAAATGTTTAAAAAGGTGATGGTAGAGAGTCCTGTATTATTTAATTCCTAATTTTTCACAGAAACATTATGAAGTTAATCATGTTAATGAAATTGTCTTCTATTTTTATTAATGGTTTTTAATCAGAAATGTTTTTGTATATTTTCAAAAATTATCTGATCAACTACTGAACATATTTGGTGATTTTTATCCTTAATATATCAATGAGCTATATCAATAGGTATTCCAAAATTAACCCTTCATTATACTATATCATATAGATAGATAAATACAGAAATAATCCCATTCATAAATTGTTATTATTTTTATTGTGTACATATATTTTTTCTTGATATTTTGTTTTAAATTTTTGACACCAATATCCATTTGGTAGAAATGTCCAACTTGTCAGAACATAAAAGCTCATCATAGTCTCTTACGTTCCTTCTGTATTTATGTGGTATAAGTTGTAAGATTTCCTTTCTCAACAGTCATTTTATTTACTTAAGTCCTCTTATTTTCTTGATTAATGAAACTGGACTCCTATCTTACATCACCCACAAACATTAACTCATAATCAACATATAAAAATCAATATTTATTACTAGCTTCATGTAGAACATATATCTTTCAAAAATATCTCATTAGCAATTGCAGTAAAAGTACTGTTAATCCCTGAACAAATCTCAAAAAAAGCTGAACAAGGTCTAGAAAAACATCTATAGCATCATTGAAGTACACTAAATAACTAGATAAATTGAACTATGTAATATATATATATGTGTGTGTATACATACACACACACGGATAAGAAGGGTCCATTATAAAAGCAACTGGTCTATCAAATCATGTAATAAAATCAATGCACTTCCAGAAACTTGGGAAAAAGAGATCATCACACTAAAGGCACTAAGACAGATATGAGATAATAGTTTTAAAAAGAATGTTTTTAGGCCCCCCCACCCCACGCCCTCGTCTTCACTCCCACAACCATCACAAACTCTTAGGCTTGATGGGATTCTAGAAACCCAGATGGAAATAGAATTTTGTAGTAGGAGTTGTGGGTATAGAAGTATGCATCTGCTGCATAATTGCTAAGAGGCAGACAGGGACACATTTCCTTACTTCTCTCTCTGTTTTCCCCACCCTGCAGATGTCTTCCATTGGCCAAACCCAAGCAGAAGTCAAAAGCCAAAAATCACAGGGGATGCAACTCCATGGAGAATGTCAAAACAGCAACTAACCACTATAGAGTAGTTATCAAATAGAATGTCTGATTAAATTTAACGGGCAGATTCTAAAATAATATGGAAAATTTTATAAGAACAGCCAAGATAATTTTGAAAAGTAAGACTAAGAATGGGCTTCCTAGCAGATATTCAAACTCTTTATAATATTAAAAGAATTAGTGAATTGAGTATTGAATTTTCACATAATTAAATAAACCAATGGAGCAAAATAGAGATCCAGATCAGTATTAAATATATTACACTGGGATATGCCCAAGGTAGCTTGAAATCAATGGGAAACATTAAATTAGAACAACTAACTATACTATAGGCAGAGTGGAGATAAAGTAACAGAGAAGAAACTGGGACACTACAGTCACAGGAAACATGAAATCAGCACACTTAAAGTACAGCCTGCTTACAATGTTTGCCACAGTCATGGCCAGGATGATAAAGGGGGCTGAAAGGATGCAAGGCAGGACCCATGAGTCCTGCTCATCAGTATCAGCCTCAAATGAGTCAGCCACACTGTAGTACCTAATGTACCATTCTCATCATGACCCAGTGAATTTCCTATTATACCTCAGGATGCTAAATGGAGGGCAGGCAAAAGAGTTCATTCCAGGCATTATATTTCCTCTTGATGGTCAGTGGTTTCTAATATATTCTATAAAATGCATAATTACTTAAAATAGAATTACATATTTTCACTCACTTTAAGTAGCCATCCATCACTAACCAGCTCAACAAAAATTCTAAGACGATCCACAGAAGTATAAAGCCAGTAGGTCATACTTGAGGTGTATTGTTAAAGGCATTATTTTTCAACAAAGAACCACCATTTGCAACATTCCTTGTGGAAGAATGTATTCTGAACTTCATTCATATATCAATAAGAAAAAACATGATAAAATATTAACTTATTAACTTTGATATGCATGTGACAAAATATCAATATGTATCAATTGATTTTTAAGAGAACAATTTGAAAAAAAATGACAGTTATTTCTAAGAAGTGCTCCAGGCTTCCCACTTTGTTCATTGCCTATAAGTGACATTTATTTGTAAATTGGGATGATTTTAAAATCATGGGGTGCTTATGTCCAGAAAAGTATTATTTTCTCATACACATGTGAATATATTGTGCATGTCTATGCATATGTGTGGTGTGGATCACTCAGACAAAGAAAAATTTTGCTAATTGTTTGTTTGGTTATTGTGAATTTAAATTTTCTAGCTATTTTAATTATTGGTTTTCAGCATTGCTGAGTTCTACCTCAAAAAGGAAATAGATAAACTGTGTCAAAATTAAACTGTGAATAACATAATGACAAAATAATTTGGTCTTTTTAATAAAAATCCTTTCTAAAATCAAATGGACTTGAAGTTAGCTATATTATCTAAGAGCTAGGAGAATGGGATTATAAATGCTACTAAGTTTTATCATCAAGCCACAATCTTGTATCCCTGTGCGTACATTTTTGCAATCAATGAAAAATAACAACCCACTTTAACTGACAGTTATAATGGAACAGCTGAGAGTAGACCAACATTTCCACCAAGAACAATTAGAAAAGCAGACAGAAGAAACAAAAATTTGGGAAGCTTCTGAAAAAAGTCAAGACTGAAACCTTCACAAGTCCAACGGAGAAAGCATCAAAGAGGAAAACAGAATTCTGATGGTGCTTTCACCTCCTGTGATGGAGAATGAGGGCATTTGTCAGTCTAGATACCAAACAGGAGACTGGGAATATAGTGTTTGTTCCAATAAAGGACCACTGCTATGAGAATCTTGCAAGCCTTGAGATAAACAATTAGAAATGGAGGAGCCAAGATCCTAGCTAAAATAAATGATAAAGCATCAAGCTGACACATGAGTTCACCCACATGACATTCGCAGACATCTGAAATTGTGATGTGATTAGAGGTTAAGACACAAGGAAGAAAGTTTCTGAAAAGAGCAGGGTTCCCAGAATTGTGGTTAGTACTTGCTAATATATCACTAGGAAAGTTACGTCTAAGTGCCTGGGTGTCCCAGTGTCAAATGGAGTCTATCAACACTTGAGTCAAGTCAAACCTTTGATTGAATTATAGTGACTAGCTACCTATCTCCTTTATATGCCTAGAAGAAATATCAACAACTTTAAATTTGAATAAGTCATCTGGAAGAACTACAGTTTTCTTGCACAGTTACTAAAATCAATAGTTAAGAGAGACACTGACAAGAAGTTCATGGCAGTTCAGTTATTGATATTAGCAGACACAAACTTTGAAATAATGCTAATATGCTTATAGTAAAAGAGGGAAAAAGGATGAAGAAAATAAATTGGTATCTATAAGAAAGAGTAAAATGCATTTCAAAGTTGAAGAAATGCAATAAAACAATAACCCACAGATAAATGTAGAAGGCTATTAAGCTGAAAGAAAAAAATAGAAGGAAAATAAAGAAGCAGAAAGAAATGAGTGCAGAATAGTGAAACAAGTATAAAAGGCAAGTTGGACATAGTGAAACCATTTATGAAATATATAATTGAGATCTTAGTAAAAACAAAGAAGCAGAAAAGAGTAAAGCTGTATCAAGATCACCACTATATTGCATCTGATGAAAGATACCAATACACAAATTCCAGAAGCTCGGAAGACTCTAAAAGGAGACATACAGAGAAAACTATACTTAGGACTATCATAGTAAAATGGAATAAAAATACATATTTTAAAATCAATCAGGGACAAAGACACATTATTTTCAAAGGAATGATGAGATCAAAGAGAGGTCAGAATTTAAAAGAATATCAAGTTATGATATTAAAGAAATAACTGTTAAACAAAAATCGATACCTAACTTAAATTTTTTAAATGAAGACTATACTAAAACATTTTAGAATACACAAATGAGAAAATTTGTTGCCAGCAAACGGACAGTAAAAAAGATATATAACAACCTACTTCACAATTTTTATCATGAATTATAATAAATGATCAATAATGTCAAAAATTAAAAATACCAGAAGTTTAAAATAGAAATTAAGAGCTAGATTTACTGCTATATATTTTTACTTCTTTAACTGAAACTCCCCAGAAGTTAAAAAATTAACTAATAGAAAATATTCATTAGTGCTTCAATTATCTCTGGAATCACTTAGCACATCAGTTCACTTGCAATGCAATATTCTTTGTGAAAAAAAGGTAGCATATATGCTAAAATATTGATTTTATATAAAATGAAACCAATGTTCAAGAAGTTCAGAGACTTGTCCTCCATTGATGACCAAATTAAGACTAGAGGACATGTTCCCTACCCAGTGCTCATCATTCTGACACTGAGAAGTAGAACATGAATCAGTAGAATGAAAGAAGATTTTATTAAATTGCAAAATATGTACAATGTAAAACAAAGAGAAAAGTTTGGCTTTTGGAAATTTTGTTTAAAATTTTCTTTAATTTTTATCTTTAAAACCCATTTACAAAATTATCTTAACACTCTGAATAAATATCTTCCCCATGGATAGTTTCAACAATCCATAGATGTTGATTTAATTACTTTCAGGAGCAACTGAGATACCAAAACTTTTCAACCAAGAAGGTTTTACTGATCAATTTCTCTAGCAAAGGTATACACAAAAGCTAAAATCACAATGTTTTATAAACTATTAAGCATACTAGAACTAGAATTTGAATTACACCATGGGAAAAAAACACTCATAAAACAAACTTGTGATTGAGTTCAAGTTATCTTTCCCCTTCCCCAAAAGATAAGGAGAGTTTTTACCGAATCACAAAGATCGTGCAGAATATATTCAAACCAAACAACTGAATCATGAGAGCAGGAGGTCACCAAAAGTATAAACTAATATTCATAATATTTTCTTGGAAATCTTTCAGTGTTCTGACATAATGCACTGCTCCACGACCTTGAAATATTATTATTGCTTACTTTGGGCACCATACTCTAATTTTAGTTATTTTTGTCTTATTTAATGACTTCTTCCTCTTCTGCTCATCTTCCCCAATTATGTGTGTTTGTGTTATAAATGACAAAAATATACATGGATACACTAAAGAACATTATGAGAGTATTCTTTCATTCAAGGACATCATCTTACTCCATGTTTTAAAAATAATATTTTATCTGCCTATAAAATATATCATCATATGTATTTGTAATGTGCTTAAACTCTCTGAAAATCTTCCTTACACATTCTAGTGCATTTGCACTGAAATACCAGAGCACTTTTGACCTTCTTGAATAAAATACTTTTGAAATAAAAGATTTCAGACAAAATAAAATTATTATCCTTGATGTACATTTTGCATTCCATATAAAAGAAATAAAATGTCTTATTGTTAAAGGTAATATCAGTTGCCAAAAACCATGAGTCAAATATCACATAGTCCTTTTCTGGCTGATTAATTAGAAACACACACATATGCATTTTCGTGTCTGGTACACCTTATCCCAGTAGCACACCAAACTGAATGCTCACTACTGTGCCAGTTTTCAAAAGAGATTTTTTTTTTTTATTACAGCCTTTAAGCAGAGCGGGCAATATAAGCAACAGGTTTTCTAAAAACTCAATATATACAGCTTATTAAGCTTTAAAGGAGGTGAGTACAATAGTCAGAAATAAAAAAAAAAAAAAAACTTTTAAAGGAACAGGTGGAGTCCTTTGTCATATGAAGTCAGGAAACAACGAATGAGATACGAATGATTTTTGAGTCACAGAAAATATAACTGCCAATTCCAGAAGTCCCAGATGAAGATAAACTCTTTGGTCACAACATGGTCTCTCAATGTACCATAATTAAACATTTTATCATGTACCTCCTAGAAGAACAGACAAGCATATAAATCTACAATGTGCTTTTCCACAGTTAAGCTGATATGACATCTGGATACCATCTTAGTCCTGCCACTCATATGTAGTAAAATTTCATTGTATTTTCTCACTCAGCATTTATAAATTTTTAATACATCTATTCTGAAAAGAGCAATCACTGATTAAGAAAATGTAGTCTTTTCTCTTAGAAAAGCTTCCTTAGGCTCATTTATCTTTAAAGATTAAGAAACAACCTAAAGAATATTCTGCAAACACTTTTAAGAAAAAGTAAATAAAAAGAACCTATGAATTTATATCTGTAATTGCTATTTCTTATTCCCTAGATGCTGAAATACCACATTTGTGTACTAGAATCTCCTTTGTATCCAGGGATCATGCATTACACAGTAAACTTACAACATGAAATGACACCTACATTTTAAAAATATTTTAGATTACAGTGGGGTAACAAAACTCCAAAAGAGTGACTGAACTCCAAAGTAGGAAACTTTCACTTCCTTCCACCAAGCATTTCTTTTATAAATAAGTTGACATTAAAATCAAATATTCTAATAGATATGGCCAGTTCTCCGTGATCTAAAAAGTACACTCTTCCCACACAAAGGAAATTCATGGATAAGCATGTGTTAAATCCTCAGGAAGTGAGACACCGTGGGCATTAGCTCTGTAGCACTTACACAGGGCACAACTCTCATCTAAGATACCTGGGCAGATCTGAGATCTTTTTTCTTAATCCCACACAGCGTTATGCCTGCTTAACAGAATAGACACCATTCTTGAAAATGTTTAGCAAGCAAAGCTGTTCCAGAACTACTGCATTAGAAAAGCGATTATAAGAAGATGCTGTTATCCCTAACTATATACTGGTATGCCTCTAACTCCATCCACCTGCCAAGAATAATTCTCAAGATAAGCGCCTCAGATGGGGGCGGGGGGGGAGTCTCACTAAGTTTGCTCTTCCACTCATACCACTTGGGGACAGAAGTTGGATATCTTTCTACCTCAACTGGTCACTTCGCTTTCTGGAGCTTAAGAAGCTCGCTCTTTACCTAGATACCTGCATCACTCACCGGTAAGCGCAGGACCTTTCTGATGTATCTAGTCCCACCTCTCAGTCCCGCCTTCCTGAGGATGACAATGGTATCCGTCGCCCCAGCCGGCCGGTGCGGGGGGCGGGGGGAAACCCGATCGGACTTCACAGCTGTAGTGAGCCTGACTCAGGTTGAGCGCATCAGCGCTAAAACCAAGACAAAGACTGCCCTAGGCGGTCTGTGCTGAGCGCCCTCCCTAGGTAACGGTTGCCTGTCCCTGCTCAAGCCCACCCTGGTAGCCTGTGAGCCTGAAAAGTGGCTGTCATCAATTCCGCGCTTCCCGAGGGTGCGGCTGGGTGACTAGTATGAAGCTGGTGTAAACAGCGCTCAGCGCACTGGGGATCCACCAAAAACGAAATACGCACAGGGCGGCGCTTGGGATCCTACAGAGGCAACTACCCCTGGCAGCAGGCTGAAACAGCTTCCACCCAAAAAAGCTGCGCCTATTCTGGGAGTTAGTCGCTGGAAGGTTTGGTCCCAGCACCCGCCACGAACCCCGTGCAGGAGCATCAGCTCCTTCGAGGACCCACCGAACTAAGGCACCTGCTGCCTGCGCTTGAATCTAGAGCAGTGCCAACTCCCGCTCTGGGTCAGAAGTACAGCCGCCCCCGACCGTCAGCGGAGGAGGGTGCGGACTAGCAGCTAGGCGGACAGAATATTTGCTATCACTCACCCGCCGAGGGCGAAGTCGCTCAGAGCGCGGCTGAGCTGCGCGCATCCAGCCTCCCGGGGCGCAGGCATCCTCCCATCCTTTGTCAGTTGCGGGAGGAGCGCTCCTCCCCAGCTAGCTGACGTGTAGCCGGGTGGCAAGCAGCCCCTCTCTGGCTCAGCTTCTCAGAACCTCTCCCTCTCCTCTGCTACCCCTCCCCTTCTCCGTCCTCCCTCTCGGAGCCGGCACTCACTGGGCTCCCATGATGTCATCTGGTGGAAATCTGCCATGCTCAAAGACTGGAATAATCCAGCGCTCACGTGGAGAACGCAGCACGGGCGGAGGCAGCGGCAGAGCCTTCAGGCTGACCCAGACCTGCGTGGCCGGGATAACTGGGGTCAAGGACACAACAGAACAGAGGGTGTGCAGAAAGGTGGCTCCCAGGGTGTGTAGGTAGAGTGGACATGGTGAGGATAGGACTCGGGACAAGATCCCTGTCGCTGCTGCAAAGATTCCTAACTCATTGTTGAAACTGAGGGCAGATGCCACCGTAAGGAGAAAGTTTTTTTGGCTTCTCAGCAGCTCCTGCGCTCCAGCACCGCTGTGGACAGCTTTCCTGCAACCAGAATGGATAAACCCCTAGGAATCTGGATCCCCAGCCTTATCGAGAAAGTTTAGGATGTCTGGCCAGTGGCACCCTCAGTGACAGCAGCTAAAAGAATGAAGAAAGTCCTGTACTGTTTATGGGAGAAAGAATCTGAAGCAAGACATTGAGAAGCTAGAGGGCCTCTAAGACCTATGCAACTAACACTGAAATAAATACCCCTACTCCCAAATTGAGAAGCCAAGAACAAACATCCAGCACTGGTGTTAGTTCTATCTTTTTTTCCTTTCCACCAAATACTATTGGTCCCTGTAGAGGTGACTTCCTCATCCAAAGGTTGTCACAGCTGATGAAACTATTTAAATAAAGAGGTTCCTTAAGAACCATACAAGATGTTTATTCTTATTCTTCTTGTTTAAGAGTTTTATAATATTAATATGATTTTTAGAGGAATACGCAGTTTCAGTACTTTAGGAGATTTCTCTGTATTAATGAAAAAGCATGTACCCTTTGTTTGAGAATCAGTCCTACATTAAATTAGGGCAACTTCATGTTAAAAACTCGCACTCTACAGAGAACAGATTCCAACAAGGGAGAATTTGTGCTGAGATCAGTCAGTGCCTCAAGGAGTTTCTTGAGGTCCCAGGATTATCCAATATTATCACTCCTGGAAGAAACTCCAGGGACAGAGAATGCCTATATTCAACACCGGTTAGGCTGACTGAACCTAGAGTCGGGGTAGGAACACTTGTTAGAGACCAAAGGTCAGTCTATCCTCATCCTTTAGCAAGCAAAACCTAGAAATAGCATTTATAACAAACATAGGTACAATGAGAATCTCCTTAATCTTCATAAATGCAAACAAAGAGGACTCAATATAGTAAATTGAAAGCTAGTATAAAAATGGCATGTTAATGTACTATGAACTTTGAAATCCACTGGGACTTGTCTGATGAAAAAGTAATAAATTATGAAAAAACAGGATCAGAAATAATTTAAAAAATATATCAGAAAGGTCATGACACACAAAGTTTGAAAATAATGTAGGCAATCTAGAAGGGTTAAATTGCATTTATTTATTTTCAAATTAAAATATTTTAGATATCTCATACATTATCAATATATTGAAGATATGTTTTCAGCATTCCTGTTAATGTCCTTTCTGTTTTTAAAGATGAAAAATAATGTAAGATACCCACTCCTCCTTTCCTTCAAATCAAAGAGCTAAGCATGAAAAAAATTAGAAACAAGTAATTTTAAATATCAAAATAATGAAAAAAATATTTAAATCAGGGTAACTAGAAAATGAGCCTGGGGAAAAAAATTGAGAAGTAGCAATTTGATAATGTAAGCAATGACCATTTTAGAGACTAGACAAATGATCTAATTGCTTGAAAAAAAAAGTAATTAAAACTGCTAATGATGCTGTTCTAAGTATATCAGAAGGTCAAGTTGTAAACTTCCCTCCTAGATTGGTTCTCGGATGCCCCATCTATCTTCATTGCATGCTTATCTAGCTGTACTTCAGCATTCTCTAGATTAATGCACAAGTATGGAGACAAGAAAAAGGTCATAGGGAGTTAGCAGATCTGGGAAACTTAGACCAAAACCCAAAAAGATCAGAAAATGTTTCCCTCGGTTTATTTATTTATTTATTTTTATTATCGTCATCATGTCATCATCACTATTCTAAAGGGTTAAAACAAAACCTTCATCTCTTATTTTAAGGAGAACAAAATGCCTTCCTGTGTGATCCTTTATTTTGTCCTACGGGAAAGTCTCCAGTTTATGATTCTGACCTTCTTTGAAAATTAAAAATGCTGTGCTATGCCCTTCACACTGGCCCTTGATCTTAGAAAAGTCAATTTACTACATCTCTATAGAGTTCTTTCCTAGTGTGTTTTAACCTACCAACATCTTTGCCTGTGTCAATGACATCTCCCACTTCTAATGTCTGTATTTTTTCTTTATATGTAATTTTTAAGTTATGTTGTTTGAACATTTTATTTCACCAAAATAAATGCCTATAAATAGTTAAAACAAAGCATCTAATTAACACATTGAAAAAGTATCATAATTCTTAGAAAAAACTAACATCTGAATGCATATCTTGTAAACACAATTTCATCCTAACGCTGTTAAATGGTAAATATATTAAAGCTTGGAATTGAGGATTTAGAATAGAAATATTAGCTCTGCCACATTTATGATGCTCTGTTGCACTGCTTTCTTATTAGTACATGATTCTCTTCCCCAAAATAATGACTGTTTTGCTGGAGGAAAAAAATAGACCTATTGTAATGTTTTCCCTTGTGGATTTCACAAAATATAAAATATTTACACATGGGTTTTACCCAAATTAATAGATTCATTTTAGCTAGTGGCTTTTTAAAGACAAATTTTCCTAGATATCAATTTATTGACTATTGATACCTAATAAGCAGAATATTGTTACACTCTAATTATTTGCCCAACGCAGTGCTAAGGGCTTACATGCATTAGCCCATTTAATCTTACCGTGATTCACATTTGTGGTTTATTAATCTCTCTGGAAGATGAGGAAAAGCTACAAAAATTGTCCAGGCAACTAAACTAGTTATGTTGAAGCTAAGAGTTTAAGACACTATGCTTTTGTGAACTTTACCATTAGCTACTCAATACATTGCTGTTTATTTCCATTATCTCTGTTAATGAAGCACTTACAAATTTATTTACAAGAAAAAAGAATCACAGATCACCAAATAAATCTTAGTCTCTAATTTATCTGCAGTTTCAGACATAAAGTTGGGCACAGTGCAGATTTTTGTATGTTGAGATATATCAGTACAAAATGAAAGAAAAAAAAATTGCCATCCACCCTTAAGTAAAATAAACAAACAAACAAAAAAAAAGACTACCGCAGCAATGAACTTCTCTGTACAATTAATCTATTAGTTGGTCCAGGAAGGAAAACTATATCACCCATCCAAATGATCCAAATGAAAGTTTTCTTTTTCTTTTTCTTTTTTTAATAGGCAGTTTAGTTGTTCATCTTAATTGCTCCTGTGGGTCCCAGGACACAAACTTGGGACCTCGGGATGTATGCAAACTGCACCTAACCCCTACTCCACCAGGGTGCGCCTGGGTGAAAGTTCCTTCCATATTGTGAATGTGAAAAATCAAAACAGATCATTTTACACATTTATTTAAAGAGTCCATATGTTTTTATCACGGGAAGCCAAATTCTCTGGAGATAGATTTATGATCAGGCTTCTTTAAGTAGAAAACTTTAGTATAGGTCTTTTTCAAAATTTGTTTATTTCACCTATTTAATAACTGACTGATGTTCAGTAACTGCTAACAAGGATTTTTTGAATGGATTGGTAGAAAAGTTAAAAAGTAAACATAACAAATGATTCATTCTTTCAAGGTATACCGCTAGCCTAGATTTTTGTATTAATTTATAATTAATGAAGTAAATAATAAACAAGTAAAGGGACTCCTTTTATTCATAGGAAATGTTAATAGGAATAAATTAATTTGCTGCATACATGTGATTTAAATATTAATGCTATTTTGATTTTTGTTTTAGTACGTTCTGTCATTAACAGGACAGATGTTTCACACCTTATGTTCTTTTTCTAATTTGTTTCTCTGTAGTGCAGGTCATAGGCACGAATTTAGCTTAGAGATGTTCATAGTTAGCTGCTAACTTTTAAAGGTGAAGGAAAGAGTGAGGGAAATTTCTCTTGAAATGGACATTACTTTTGGAAGGAAAAGGAATCTATGCATAGTAATAGCAGGGTGGGAAAGTATACATCTATATAATTTTCTCCCAAAATATAAGCATTTGAAAAGTAGAGATGATGATTCACTTTAGTATGTCAGTTCCTCATTGTCTTAAAGTGGATTTTTTTAACCAAACTCCAGTAGTATTCAACTATAATAGTAGTATAAATGATATGCCTTCAATTACTCCACCAAGTTCTTGTGATCATTTATATATCCTCAAATTACTTCAATTATTTTGGCTCACCTTATTTTTAAGTATGGGATTAATAACAACAGAATGAAATAAATCAGGGAGATTATTTCTCATGTTCAAACTATTGTTCTTAATCTTTACAGCAGATTTATTTCCCAAGGTTTTCTCTTAAAATGTTATGTGAGAAGATACTGACAAATATATTTTTTAAGACTAGATCCTAATAGACATTCCTGATTTTCCAAGTCAGCTGTAAATCCTGAGGTACACTGAGAGTTACGGAAAGACATCAGATTGCTACAACCTTGCTTATGGACCTAACTTTCTTAATGATGTCTTTTATGACTTACAGCAATTCGTTTAAACTAGCCACCTCATCTTTCTCATTTATAAATGGAAGTTAATGATATTTGTCCTATATATCTCTTGAGAGGTTTTTATGAGAAAACAGAGAAAGTGTGATATAAAAGTAGGATAGGTTGTAAGAGATTTAAGGAGACCTTCTGAGTTCTGTCCTTCGTGTAGTTGATTATGGTCGTTAGGCGGGAAAAGGCAGGAAGGAAGAAGAGGAATAGAGGATCTATTTAGTTGGAGATCTTTCCAACGAGCTTAAAAATGCTGCAATGGACAGTGTGGCCTTCAAAAAGTTTCTAATTCCAATTTTGCCATTTATTCTACCTTGTTCAATATATCTTAATATCTCTGAATTTCACTTTCTTCTGTAAGATACAAATTTTTATTTTAATGCTTTTAAAATTGCATTGTGCAATTCTTTTACTTTTTTAAGAAACATTTATACTTATTTTATTTAATTGTTCATCTTAGTTGTCCCCCCGCTCACCTGACTGCCTTCCAACCCTTCCCAGGGAGTCCTTGGGATGTCTGTGGATTATGCTGGCTGGAAATGGCAGACCCCACTAGGGCTTGCCATTCTGATAGTGTCATTTCTCACTCCCTCCAAGTTTCTCATTAAATATGACTCTCAAATAAATAAGATACTATCTCAAAGAAGGAAAGAGAAATTGTTTCGTCAAAGAAAGATCTCAAGCATCCTAAACAGGACCTAGTGGTTAAAACTGGAAATGATTAGTTGAATCAATGATCAATCATTGGGTGATTTATTAAAATAACAAAATACAGGTAATACCTAAAATAGTAGTTGATTAATAGTTAATACAGTTCCAAATCCTGTATTTTGGGACTAATCACATTCTAAATTTCTGATTTATTTATTCTTTGATAAAAATATATAGTACATATAATGAATTTTGTATAATATCCTCACTGGGGTCTGGTTTATTACTCAGAAATCAAACACAGACATATGTTTACAGTGAAACATATGAATGCGCATATCAAGTGTGATAAAACAAGTCCCATGCCAGGTCAGTTATATGTCAAATGAGTTGTGAAAATTTTTTCAATGTTCAGAGATTTCTAGACTTAGAATTTATATAGGTGGCTGTAAATAATAATAGTTAAATTTACTGAGTACGGTGTGTCAGGTCACTACTCTAAACATTTGCATGTATTAACTGAAGGCATACAGCAACCATCAGAAGTAGGTACTACTAGCAATCTCACTTTGTCACTACATAAGAGAAAAACCTGGAGCACAGAAAGTTAAATTATGTGCTTTATTTGGTTTATGAACCCAAATAAATCTGGGCGAATTTGTGTGAAACACTATAAATGTAAATGTCAATTAAGAAGAATTTATAGGTAAGTATCTTAATAGGAATGAAATTTCTAAGACATAAGCAATAAATCTCAATAATATTTTATCAGATAACAACATATCTTGAATATCAAAAATACCATATAAATTTTAATAACTGGATTGAATATTTGAAACAGATATAGTTGACATATTCTATATGTAAAGTATACACATAAATCAGTAAAAAGCCTTAAGATCTCAAGATAGAAGAAGGAAAGAGACATAAGGAAATCACACAGAAAAGTTCCAGTGGCAAAACGTGTGAAAATTGAAGTCTAAAATTTAAATTTAAAAATGGAGATACAATATTTTAGTATCAAGCAAAACTTTCATAACTTTTAATGCTTACCAAATGCTTTAAGAATTCTCATAGCCTTGAGGTAGTGATTTGATTTTTAAAAGAATTTACCATAGAGAAATAACCAGAGATACCAACAGAAAAAATTATCCATAACACCCATTACAGAGTACTCTATAATATAAAAAAGGAAAACTCTGCTTTTAAGGTCCAAGGTCTTGATGGTGTCAATAAAACAACTTAAACCAAAAAGGAAGCAGAAAAATTGTGCGATCATATTTCAACACACTGCTGAGTCAAACAGAACTGTCGATGCTATAAAAATCATAGTTTAGTTTCCTGATATCAAATTAATAAGCTCTCTGAAGTTGTTGTCAGGGAACCTGAGACCCTGAAGCCATATATTTAAGGAGGATATCTGTCTCTGCAGTTGTCCTGATCAGGTGGGAGGGTAGTTTTCACTGCAGATATTTTTTTTCACAGTAAGTGATGCTGAGCTGTAAAATTGTTATGTATGCTGTCCCTATCTCCAAATAAGTTAAGACGAGGCTTTAGAGAAGTATTAACACTGAAGCCTTTGGGAAATAGATTAACACAAAGAGAGTCTAATAAAATAGCTATTTTTAAACAAAAAAACTGACCATCGGGCAACTTAACTGAATTCCTTTTCTAAACTCTAACTCCTGCTCTTATTTGTCCCTGACATATATATATGGAAATATTCATTTTCTTAGCAAATAGTTCCATCACTCATCCAGGTACTCAAACTAGAAATCTAAATGTTACTGCAAGATATTTCCTCTCATGTATACCTAGTTGGAATAATAAATATCTCATAATGCACACACAACTATTTTTTAAGCAAATTAGTATATTTTAACTAATTAAATAGAAATTACTTTAAAATATTGCTAGCTTTATGGTCACTGTCATTATTTGTTTTCTAATCAAATATTCTGCCATATGTTTTAGTAGATTCCAGTGAGATATGTGATAAACTCATCAAGTCCTATGAATCCTATTTTATAAAACCTCTTGTAATTATTCCCTTTTCTCCATGTTTATCACATTTAACCCATTTTTTATCTTCAATTGGCTATTCTCCATTTGTCCTAAATCTATTCTATATTCTTCATATTTCTTGGCATTCCAGAGGGCTGACTTCTGTGGAATTGTTTTTGTCCTCTGGCTTCTAATGGGTTTGACTTGGAGGTATCAGAAAGAATTGCAGAGTGGGAAGAAAGAGACGGTTGGATATATATTTTCCCCACTCCCATTCTGCATCAATATGTTTCTGAGGGATACTACTCTGCTTCATGATTTAGCTTTTCTCATGATTCTAGCCCTCAGCTAAGCTCTCATAATACTTTTGAGCAGTCAGAGTAGACTTGAAGGTGGTACTGCCTTTCCACTCCAGTTAATCTTAACTTAATTGGTTACTTTAACTCTTTCACATTTCAGTAACTATTCTCTTCGATACAATGACTTTTAATAAACCCCAACAGAGCTACCCTTTGTTTTCTAGCAAGACACAAACTATCATTTACCTTCTCCTCCATTCAAATGGCCTTTTATTGATTTCACACTTAAAAACCTCACTCTCTCGCCCACCCTTTTAAACATAATCTTCAATCGTAAAGAGAGTACCCTTTCTCAAATATAAACTTGACAATGCTATCCCCCTAAGCAAAATCTTCTGTATTCTGTATAACCTTTGACAATAATTCCCAACCAGGCTTGTTGCAAATGATATATAAATTCTTATATATCCAATGATTTTATGTGGAATAAACATTCTCATATACACACACTATTCTTTTTTTAATTGTGTTATTGTGCTTAATTAAATGCCAGTTCATTTAAAACATGATGAACTTTGTAGTGACTGCCATTACATTGTTTGTCAGGCAGTCAACTTTTTGATCACATATATTAAAAGAATCCTCACATTAAAAATAAAGACTGTACTCTTTCTAATTTTAGGGTTTACCCTTTTACTGCCCACCCACATACTTTTTACATTTTACTTAAGCGTCATGCTCCCTTTTCATATTTACTTTAGCTAATCTTCCTATTTCTAAGGGGTACCCACCGACATTTAATACCCTTTCAGGGCAAATTCCTTCTCACCTTTCATAATAAAAAAATTTATATTGAAAATCAACAGACTAGAGTTTAAGTACTTTATATGCGTTATCTCATTTAATTCTCATTACAACAGCTGAGATGAAATTTAAGACTTCAATTTAAGGCATAAGTTCACAGAACCATAAAGTGTAAAATTAAAACTTGAAGTAAGACAGGACTTCAAAACTACACCAAAAATACTAGATTATACTTTCCAATGTGATACTAGCTTAGAAGGTCAAAAATTGCATGTTATTTGAAATCTCACATGTTTCTCATTTTTATTCCCATGCCTAGAGTATGTGTACATCTTCATGTTGTGTGTCATGATCCAGAATGCATTTTGGTTCTTTCTTTTTTGCACATCAGTATTTAACAGGGCATCTATGTATTCAACATAAAATAATTTAGTAATCATCTTCATGTTTTGTAAAAATGGCACCAATTTTAATATTGAAATTACATGTATTAGGAATTGATACATATCCAGATGTGTCCACTTTATTTATATCTCTGATTTAATATTGACTAGATATTTGCATAGTGTGTCTCATTTGACTATCTTATTATGAAAACTAACTAGTTTTTTCTCATTTAGCTATTGCCTTATTTGCCCAATAATCATTAATAACCTATGTACTGAGAAACATCAATTCTTCTGTTAACTTTAATTGACTAAGTTCATATATGAATTCTGGCAGTGGTTACATTTCTGTTATTAATACGAATCATAAATTAACTGCACAGAATAAAAGAGACCACTTATTGGATGTCTTCATTTGTAATTTGTGTTGTTTTCACTGACTGAACTACACAGAACAAATTTAAAAGATGCATGTGGGGATGGAAAAGCAGTTAAGTCTCTGTATTTAAATTATAAAATAAATGTATAAGAAAATTAAATATTTGAGCAATGTCTTTTGGCCATAAATTTTTTTGAGCAAGATAAGGATTATCAAATCTTTGTAATTTAACTAATGCCATCAGACATGCAATCATGATACCCAATGTTTATTGAGGAATATTATGTGCCAGGCATTTTTCTGAGTTCTTGAATGCATTAAAGTATCTGTCACAATAGTTTTATGTTACAGGAATTATTGTTTTCTTTGTTTTATATAGGAAAAAACTAAAGTGCAAAAAAGGAAAATAACTTGCAACTACTGATGTCCCAGGTAGTATTTATAATCCAGGTGGTTTATTCTCTGAGCCAGCTTAGTCATTGTGCAATGCTGTTCGTATTAAAGTAAATGAAAATTAAATTGATCATTATTAGTGAGCACAAAAATGCACTAGAATTAAATAAGTGCTTTAACTCATATTACTAACCTGACCTGCCCCTGGTGCAAAACTCTTGCTCCACAATTTCTTAAATTCTTCATCCATAAAATAGTAAGAGACAAGTTTATAAGATTGTTGTGATGGTATCTCTTAATATATATGACTAAGTGTTAGGCATCTGTATTTTCTGGTTAAATGGAGATCGTCTATCCTTTTGGCAAGCAATTATTCAGGTTCTGTTTATATTAAAATAAACATTTATGTCACACCATTCAGAGGTTCTTGACCTTTTGGTCCACAGCTTTCATTGTGTGTGCCTTAACCACAGAGGGGTTCCACAAATTAATAAACTATTATTCCGATTTATACACCAATCTATTTTATACTGATTAAAATAAATTATCCAAAAGTTTTGAAGTATATGTAAGGCTGAGGTATGACATAAGACTTGCTTTGACTAATATATATATATATATATATATATATATATATATAAAAATTTGTGAGCCACTTCTAAGAAACTGGTAGCGGTTTCTTGGGTGTACATTTAAAATTCCTGTAATCACGCAGATGCACTACAGGAGAGAGTGCTTTGGGGTTTGCTTGACTCACGATTAGATTGTGTACTTCCATCACGAAGCCTGGATTCAGCACCTTGGACAGAACCTCATAAGCACTATACTGACAACAGCTTGATTTCTCAGAAAATTTGGGTGCAAAGAAACATGATGAGATCACAACTGGTATTTTCCAGAAATCTGAACAAGAACACATATTATGCAGATTTTTATTATATTTTATGTAGTAGTTTTTATTATTTACTCTCAAGAAATCAAGATCATTATAGCAACTAAATATGTCAAGCCAAAGTTAAATAAGAAAGATGAGAGAATAGTTAAAATTTCACTAATGGTACATTGTTCTCATATTTCTAGTTTCACTTAAAAGAATTCAGGGAGTACTTTTCTAAGGTTCCTAAAATTTTTTCATTACACTGGAGCTTATAGTACTGAAAGTAGAATAATTCACAGGATTCATACTTATTAGCAATAAGACTTTATGTCTTAGTTTCTTTAATAGCAGTTATGCACTATGTGAAATTTAAATTCACAAGATACTTTAATAATGGCTAGGTCTTCTTATTCTCTATAAGATAATTTCTCTGTGAATATATGCTTCCTGTCCCCCAAACGTTTGCATTTATATTTTCAATATGCTGTCTTAGAATTATAAAGTTTAGAATTTCTAAATTATAAAATATAAGTTCATAAATTATCTCTGTTGCAGCAGTGGAATTATTAATCTTACTTTTGCTTCCTTCTATTTAAAATAATGGTAATTAATCTCTGAATTTACTTTACCATTTGATAAGTTCTATCCAAGAAATTGGCATTGTGTAAATTCCAATAGCAGATAGATGGCTTTCTTTAGCAATTTTTATATCTGAACATACCTTCCATTACTAATTTCATAAGCTCTTTCCAGGTTCCAGAAAATTTTGTAAATGGCATCTCTACTACTTTTGGATATCTCCTGCAGATTCTGATTGCACTCTATTTCTAGCCAGTTTTAAATATATGCCTATACTTTACATTTACATGTTTCACTTTCACCTCATATGAACATTTCTTGTCCTGTTAGACATTAACTCCCTGAAGACAGAGACTGTATCTTCTCTACTTTTGTAATTTCTACATATCTAGCCTAATGCATTATACAAAGAAGATCCTTAAACAAAGTTTATGAAAGAGCCATTGAATAATTTGGATATCAAGTTATTTAAAAGAAACTAGGGTGAAGGTCACTTTGTGGTATTCAGAACATTCTTCTTTTGGTAACCATTAAGAAAAACAAAACAAAGTGCATTTCTATAAATACATTTCACTGACTGTTTATCAGGACTAATAATCAGCAGAGCAACAAACTGGTATTGTTATAATGTCTATTAGTGCTGTCTAAGAATATTTCCTAAGAAATACTCCTAAGATATGTATCATGAGGTAAATTATCTTGATGCAATGGCATCTTTCATATATCCTAGCAGGCAATATATCAAAGGCCACAGATGACGAAGTTTCACAGAACAATTAAAATGTTCAGATAGGTGTACTCTGGTGGCTTAAGCACTAAGCCTTCAGCTGAGGCATAAATCATGTAAAGTCTAAGGACCTGGTTTGTGACCCAGGGCTGGGGGGAAAAAAACAAAAATAAATTAGAAATAAATGTAAAAGATTCCCAAATAAGCACTTTGCTTAATCAATTAAAATGCGTAGTGAGAAGCAAAGGAGAACAGATGACATAGGTTAATGTACTTGAGATAGTGTACAAGAGTGAAATAGTGCACTACCTAACTTCTGGGTGCAATGCTAAATTGTTCTATCTATCTCTCTATCACCTTTCTTTTGAGCCATATTACCCTTCTGATGGTAAAGTTACAAATATCAGAGTTGAGTTTTGGGCATATAAGCTCAACAGACAGAAGCAGCCTGGGAACAGCACATTACTTCCTCTCCCAGAGATGCAGGGCAAATATGATTGACAGGTCACTGGACTCATGAATTAGCCCTATGAGACACTGTGGAGTTTGTTTTTGTTAGTTGAGTAAAAGGCACATAGGGCCAGAATGAACATTAATATTTGACCAAATTTAGACCTTATACTCAGTGGCTTGCATGTATTTAGTGCTTCATGAATATTATGTGTATTCCATATACTTAGGTACTATGACTATTAGGTGTCCTTTGATCTTTCTACCTATTTATGTTGTATGTTCATCTCAGACATGCTGTATTTACTATCTTATTTATCTTTACTTAGCTCGTCTTATAGATTATGCCAACATCTCACACGCTACCTGGTAAAACATAATGCATCCACATCTAACATTATGTTGTGAATTTTTCTACGCACCTCTCTTTTATGGTATATTAATGACTTATAAAGTTATAAAAACTTCCCTGTAGCAATATTAAAAATGTGCCATTAGGTTCAAAAGATATTGTGCATTTAAAACATCCAGAGGAAAGTAAATAACAACTTTAGCATGTGACAGAACTTGTTTGTATAAATACAAACACACAGACTTTCCAGGAAATCATATTAGTAGGAAAACAAAAACTACTTATAATTAAACAGCACTCAAAGGGGATGCACATAAAGACATAGGAAAGTAAAATGTAAGATTCTATAAATTAAAACTTATTGGTTAAGGCTGGTCAGGATAGGCTGTCATGCTATGTCCATGAACACTCTAAAATTTCACCTTTAAAAGCCTCGTTTCTCTTTTTTAATCTTATTTTATCTCCTTTGTTTACATTACTATATGATTTTCAGGATATTGAATTCACACCTCAGACTATGTGCACATCACACCCACTTTGCCCCCTTTAATATCAGGAATGAGTGAGCAGATAAAATTGGGGTCAACCTCTAGAATAAACTGAAATTTTTTGATTAACAAGGTTCCAAAAGGGTATTTTTCTTCCTGGGGAGAGTTAGGAGTCAATGAAGGACTCTAGAGAGACCTCTTGGAAAAGTCATAGAATTGGTCAGGAGTCATGAGTATGAGGGAGGGTCCTACTCTGATTGCAAGGTTTTCTCTTCTTGTATAAAACAAAGAAAATATTGTTAGCAAAGTCTCTCAGGTTAAACTTAGACGTTAATAATTTTACATTTTTTGTATAATATAAATCTGACTTCAAAAATGGTGTGTTTTATCTTAGAGATTAATCCTCAGAGAAGATCGCATCTGATCTCTTATCCTCTTGCAGATTTCCAAACTAGAGGCTAAGTAACTTCTAAGGTTTTCATTCTCATATTTGAGAATAAGTGTATGAGACTCCTGTCATTTACCAGCAATTGCTAATATACTTACAGTTGACACAGTTTGAGAGACCCTATGAATGCATTTCCTGATCTTAAATCTTCCCCCTTGCACACACAGTGGACCCATGGACACAGTGGGGACTGAAGTGGGCAAGATGGGTGTCAGAGAGTGGGAGGGAACTGGCACACTAGCACATCTGCATTATCTAAGTGCTTAGAAAATATGTTTCACTCTCGTTTTACTCATCTATAAAATAGAAATGCTATTAGTTTCACTTTTTCTCCATAACATATTATGAGGATCGAATGAGTAAATGTTTATGAAAAGCCTCTGAAAGTGTCAAGAGCTGATTTTGTCATTAATTAGTTATATTTATTATGTACACTGAATTGTCTTAATTTGTATTTACACTGTTTCTTTTAAAACAAGTCATTTTCTAGGGGAGTGGGATATCTAATCGTGTATGTGGGTTGTGTATTTTATCCTTAAAGAAAGTTTATGTTGTGTGATCATAACTCTTTCAGATTTTCCCTTGTAGCAAGCTGCCCCATCTGTAGATTTAGAAGGTAAGAGGGTTTATTTTATGAATTAAATCCTTTTCAGGGAAAAATACAGCATAACTTTTATGTTTTCAGGATCCTAGTTATTAATCACATTTTTGCTAATAAACAGTTTATTTTATTCATGCAATTATTCATAACACAACCAACAGCACTGTTACTAAATTGTTGTATTTTTCATAAAAATTTAGACACAGCTTGATTATATCATAATATTTTAGAACAATAACTGTAAAGCAGTCTCAGAAATTTTTTCGACCATGTCAAGGTAAAGTAATTAAGAATCAGAAGGTTTAAATTGTTTCTCTAAGGTTTTACAGTTAACTTTTGGAAGAATTCTGACTCCAACTTACGCTTTACAAAATAGTAGTTTCAAACTTTTGTAAAGAAGGTTTCTTAGTTTTCGAAAAGATATGAGCAAATAGAATAAATATATTTTACTTAAAAACAAATTAAATAAATTTTTTACTTCAAAATATCTACTTGAAATATGACTGTCATTAGACAAGTAGTGCAGCACTGAGCTCATTACTTCCATTTGTAAACAACAACAAAAAATCTCTGATTTTAAAAATTAAGATTGAAAAGTATGTATAAAATAGTACCTGAAACAGGTGAATTTACTACATGGAGTATTTACCTTCTAAATCAAATAATTTCTCTAAAAGAAAATTGGCTACTGGCATCTTTCTATGTGTCCTAAAAGTATCAGTTCTGCTTATATATTTATCTCTCCATCTACCTATCACCTACCTATCATTAATCATGATTGTTTATTCCATAAGATAACTGAATCAATTTATGCCCGATATAACTATTATTTCTTGGCTACTACATTTTTAAAGCCAAATTCTTTGTTTCTTGGTTTTTTAGATTAGCAGAGTACATTTTTTCTTTTCATGGAAAGTGATCATAATTCATCTGTCAAAATATCCTGTTGGTAAATAATAGAAAGGTAGGAAGAGATTCAATAAAATAAAGTGTTAATAGAATTTGATTTCATTTCACCAAAATAGATATTAGGCATTCTACGCAGGGAATTATGCAGGATAAAGCTTGTATAATATATATAACAAAGAAAGGCAGAATGTTAGCTATGTTTTCATTCAAGTTTTATTCCTTGGCATAGAATACATTGGAAAATCTCTTAGGAATAATTCACAATATGTGAATCAATTTCATGATATTGATTGAAGAAACCATAAAAAACTGAATTGAAATTTATCATCAAATTCTACCATGGAAAAAAGTTCATCACGCAGTACTGCATTTATTGACAAAAAAAAACAGAGTTATGTGAGCACCACTGTACCCTTCGAGAGACTGGTGTGAATAGCATCAATAAGGTTTTGACCTCTAACACTGGATGAAAGCCTACTATAGAACTGTGGTAAACCCCAATACCTTACATGACTGGCCACTCTGAACTTATATATGATATCACATCTTTCTTTTCTCGTGTTGGATATTTAAAGCACCAGGGTTTACTATACTCAAGAGTGTGAAATATCTGTACTCTTAGGAGCTCTCCTAGGATTTGAATACAAATTGAATGAGCTCCAACACCTGTACAAAACTCATTTATGATACTTGATATTTGAGAGCTGTTTCATAATGAGATTGTTAATTACCCGCTTAACAGAGAGATGCCTCATGCTGACATTGCTTTGAGCTACACCATTAGGAGCAAAGTTTCTATACAACTTCATTTCTAATCCTTATAGTTCGGCCTTTTCTTAATCACAGTTCAGTGTCAGATCTTCTATTTTTATGAAGGTTTGATTTGAAAAAAAAAAAAAAGATTGCATAGGCTTTCCTTACGGTTTGTAAGACTGTACTTAAGGATATTGTACCCTCGGTCAATGTTCTCAGTCCAAGGACACACTTGATAAATGTGTGCTTGACTTTAGTTCAACATAAAAAGTCTTCTTTACAGATGCATGTGCATGCCTTCAGCTGCCATAAGATGAAGGCTGTACTTCTTTGTTTTTTAAAAAAAAATCTTAGCTGAACAAAAACAGCATAAAATTTACTCACCAAATACTACAATTCTGATCTTTAAAATATTTCACTTTTTCTGCGAACCGAATGGTGATTCAGTTTTGTCCTTACAATAGACAATTTTGGACTTTCATTGAATCTGCAAAAATTTCTCAAAACTTTTTCTCACTTCTGCTTTCTGATGCAGAAACTGTGGAACTTTGTAAATTTAGGATAAAGCTGTTTTTTTTTAAAGATAAATATGATGGGAAATTACAAACTGATATTGAGGAAGGCATAAACACGTTTAATGTCTTAAAGGTAATTCTGACTGCTCTCTGGAGAAAAGACTTAGGAGTCAGAGCAAGAAATCAGGTACTATACTTAGGAAAGGAAAACTAGGGAAGTATGGTGTTTCAGAAGCCAAATGACCAACTAAGACATTTCAAGGAGGTCATGATTGAATGCTTCAAATGTTCCTAAGAAGTCAAGATAGATGAAGACTAAAAAATGACTCTTTTGAACTCTTCATTAGAGTTCAGGCTCTTCCCGTGTGGAAATCGACCATTCATGGCCAGGAGAAAAAAATGTATTAGCAGGTCCCACCTAATAAGAATTCTTGATCTGTGGCAAGATATACTACATCAGACTCCAGATCCAGAGACTTGGGCAGATGGTTGGATACCTGGATCCCAACTTAGCAACACACTTCTCTTTTCTTTTCATTTCAAAGATTGAATTTCAGTCTCAGTTTCTGGAAATAGCATTCCATGTTCCTTTCTTAAACAGAAAGTTTATTCTAAAACCTAGCTGACTTTATTAGAATCTTATTAACAAGTATCAGACCATCTCTTTTCTTACAAGGAAGATTCTATTGTGTGCACTCTTATGTGATGGGCTAATTTCCTCCAAATGAGAAAATTCCTCAGAAAATAATATAAATAATATAATCTTTTACTCAAGCTTAATATAATTGCTATTTAGAGACCATAGCTTCATTTGCTACTTTGTATTCATTCACATATCAGTGTTTCTCTAAATCAAGCTCAAGTTTATGATTTATCACCTTGATCCTACATCATTCCAATCTCCATGAATTTTTATCACTGCTTATAGTCCTATTTCATCATCTTAGTCAATTCATTTTCTGCCTTTCTTAGGCAATTATTTCCTACCTTCTATTCTCTCCTAAATCCCTCTCTTTTTTCACATGCAGAGTAAGGCCTTCTCATTGGCTAGCTCCCCATTCTTGAAATATTATACCATCTGTACAGCAGACAAAATACACCTGCTTCTACTATGGCATCAATTTAACCTGTTCTGTAGATCCTAGTTCCTCTCATCTGCCCAAGAGTTATATCCCTCTTCAAGTACTCTGACTATATCCTGCATTATTAATTTTTCTTTTTACTGAATCTGCAGTCAGCATACAAATGTACTCTTGTTTCTTTTTCCATCTTAAAAGAAACTATCTCTTAAGGCTATGACTTTATTTTTCTGCTCTAGTTTATAGAAAAAGACTTCCATTGTCCACACTCCCTGATTCTGTCTAGAAATCACTACAATTGGTATTTATTCCATCCACTATACTAAAACAATTTTTGTCAAATTAATCAATGACCTCTGCAATACTTTTTCCAGTGTTTCATTTTTCAGTCTTCATCTTATTTGGCTTCTTAGGAACCTTTGAAGCATTCAATCATGACCTCCTTGAAATGCCTTAGTTGGTCATTTGGCATCTGAAACACCATACTTTCCTAGTTTTCCTTTCCTAAGTATAGTATCTAATTTCCTGCTTTGACTCCTAAGTCTTTTCTCCAGAGAACAGTCAGAATTACCTTTAAGATATTAAAGGCATTTACGGCTTCCTCAATATCAATCTACAATTTCCCATCATATTTGTCTTTCTTAAAAAACAGCTTTATCCTGTTTACAAAGTTTCACAATTGCATGAGTTAACCTGGCTAATTTTCTGTCAGCATCTCTTACCACTCTCACTCTAAATTGCTAATTCCAGCCTTACTGGTCTCTGTTTATTTCTCCAGTCAGGTATGCTTCTGTCTTAGAGTCTTTGCATTAACTGGGTAGTCTTTTCTTAAAATGTTCTTTCTCAGGTATGGTATTCCTGACTTTATTCAGGCCTCAGTTAAAATGTTACCTCCTGAAGAAGTCTTCACATATTTAACCAATGAAAAAATACCTCACATTCCATGTTATTTCCTTGGATTCTTTATCCCATGTCAATTATCACCATCTGTCACTGAACCAGCCAGTAATTTTTTACTTGCAAAATGTCAGACATTTTCCTAAAAAAAATTAACTTTTCATTCTTAGCATTATATAAACAAAAAATAAACCAATGAGCTAATTTTAAAAGTTAATTTTGACATTATGAAGACAGAATGTGGTTGATACTACCTCTAGACTCTGTTTTAAAGGGAATTATGTGAAATTCATAGTGGTACTCTGGAAAATTCTAGGAGATAACTGTCAGAGAGAACAAGGGGGCACTACTCACATATTTTGACACAGGATTGACAGCATTTTCTCAGATGCTAAATATATTTATATTACCAGACAAAATCTAATTTCTTATGTGTTTATCCTACTCATATCATTCAAAGCTTTTTGTTGTGAAATCTTGTACTGTATGGTTGAACTCATAAATAACTTGAACAATATATTGAAACATTCATATCCTCTTGCTTTGGCATGAATGTTAACAGAGAAATATCTGGAGACCAAAAATGAAAGTTTGAGTTTTAGTTTACCATTTACTATATCTGTGATCTTGTCAGAGTTATTTAATGCTATGTCTTAGTTCCCTCATTTTTATGAAAAAAAAAAGAGCAGTAAATATTTTTGACTCACTTAAAGACATATAATGAAATTGTCTGAAAGCTGGGATGTTGATAGTAATCTAAAATAATTCTTGACCAATTTTATACTAAGCATTTTGGATATAAATGATGGCATACTATTGGCAACAACTATTTAGCCACATCATGAACTGGGTATTTTTCCACAAAAATAAGATGATAGGATTTTGACAGGGTTACTATTTTTATCAAGATCTTGTGTCACTACCACATATGGAAGAAATTATCACAAAAGGAAGAATCTGTTATATAGCTGAAGAATAGAGGCAAATACAATAAAATATCTATGGCTTATTTATTTGCATACGACTTTCCTTAAAATACTTCAAAATTTAAATAATAATGTAGCAGTTATACCTGGGAGATTCCAAAATAGTAAGGAAGTTATTCTTGTCTTATGGATTTTACCATTTACAGTCTAGCAGATGGTAATGGTAGATTAAAAATCAAGAGAAAACAGTTGCAGTTCAACATTTGTCTTAAGACATAAACTTAATGTTTAAATTACTTTTGGCATCTATCTCTTTACAGATGTTTCCATGATATTAATATATTAGGATGTTCTTTCAATTCTGAATTATTTTTAAAAGATCCCAGTGAGTTCATTACACTTAATTAGCCAAGAAATAGCAAAATCAACTTATCATTGAAAGAAAATGGCTCAATTTTTAGACTACTAAGCACAATATTAATTATTTAAGTGTACTAATGCGAAATCCTCATGTGTGATATGCAAAAAAAATTTCCACCTTCTAGAAATTACCCTTTCAAGAGCTCAGTGGCACCTAAAGCATCTGTAAGATGACTCTCCTTTGCCCCTTCCATCTCTGCAGAAGGTACTCAAACCATTACCTTTGATGCTGTAATGGTGAGATAATGAGCTTTTCTCTTTGGCTGTAAGAATTTTACTCACATACTTACAAATTATGCTGTGGCTTTAAGGCATTCAAAGCTGACAGGTACTCTAATTGGTATATACTCTTGAATTCAATAAAACTCATATATTTAAGAGATAATGTGATCCTTTGGTGGGCACATCTAGCTTAAAGGATGATCTTCTTATGATGCAATTTATTAACCTCTTTTTCACGTTTTTAAATGCATCCTTGTTGGAAGTCTTGAGAAAATTAGCATTTGCCCATGGGATAACCACTTTTGAGTTTGGCTTCATAATCAACTCTACATGGACAACATTAAAATTAAAGTAATTGAAACTCAGCTACTCATCTACCTTATGCATTAATACTTTTATTCATGGTATTTAATGTTGTAATTTTCCATTTTCCCTTCTCACAGTAAAAGAAAATGAACTGATGTAGTATGAAACAATTCAGGTATTTTCTTACACAAAGCTAACTCCTTCCTACTTTTCTTGCATCTACAGCTGCCTTTATTTTGGGCAACCTACTGTAAACACTGATGCTATTTGTCTGATCTTCCTTCTACTCAAAATATGAAGAGGTAAGCTTATAGTCCAAATCTGATCAAGCATCACCTATAAAACATCTTCTTTTAGGAACCCCAGAGCAGGTAGAGGATTTCTTCCCATTATCTTCCTATCACAGAGTACTAGCAACATTAAGGCAAGGAGAATTTCAATCTCAATATTTCCCCTCTCCCTCTCTCATCATTAGCAGTTACTTTGGTGCTCTTTTTTTCTCCAGGTCCTTACTTTTCTTAAGAATTTGGGAAATTTAGTGTTCTGATGTAAAGAAGACTAATGATAATTCACTCAAGAAACACTTACATATTAGTAGATACCTTTCATTTGACAGTTATCATGAAAATTCAAACATAAAATGTTCATAACTGAAGACCAAGAAAGGAAATATGTGTGTGTGTGTGTGTGTGTGTGTGTGTGGGGTGGGGGGATGGATTCTCATGCCACACTATATATAGCTGATTAACTTACTGATAAATAAATTGGTCTTATTTATTTAGCTTGTAAGGAAGCTGGCAGAAGTTATAACTTGCATTTTTTTTAATTTCAACATTTATTGAGGTAACTGCTTTACAAAATAATATAAACCTATATGTGTAGTATCCCCATTCCTGAAATATGTCAGCATATTCATTTTTAAGAGGAACTTTGAAGAAGGTATTTCACCAGAAGTTAGAAAAGCATGCACACACACACACACACACACACACAGAGCAAACTTACATAAAACTGCAATCCCCAGAGATAAAATAAATGAATGAATGCCCTAATAATACGAACTCACAGAAGCTTGACCAGAAGGTTTCCACAAAGCACAAAGCTCTGGAAGCCACAGTAGTTGCTCTCCTCAAATGGGAAGTCCATAGATACCTCTAGAGCCCACAGTGTGCTTGCCTGACCTCTTCTCAAGTCCTAAAGGTTGTGGCCGGGGGCCTTTCCTGCAGACTTTCCATGAGGGCAGCTGGAAAGACAGTCTGTGGGGTCAGCTGCAGGAGGCGTAATGAGCCTCCACCAGCTTCCTCAAGTCTAATATAAAAGCTCCCAAGGACAACACTGCCTGAGTACAAATGTGCTGATCCTTAACTTTATGATTGGGTGAAAAAGAAGCTACTCCTCTCTTTTTACAAGTGAAAACACGGCGAGCAGACAGGTCAGATGGCCTAACCATGGTCACACTGACAGGAGGTTAAAAACAGTGGAGACTTGTCAGGCCCCCACCCTGGATTTCTAGCTTTAAACAAGTTGCATTTTAACTAGAATTTTCTGTTCAATTACCTAGTTACTAACAAAGAAGATGTAATTTTCAAGAGGGTGTTTTAAATAAAATAGAATAATCATCATTGAAAAGACAATTTATCTGTTTTTAGGATTCTTAAAAATTACCAATCATTCTAAAATTTTTAGCTACTACACTTAGCTTTTCAACAAGGTATTTAAGAACAAGTCTGGAACCTCCAAACTGACTTATCTAAATACAGTGAAAATGGAGACTCACAGAATTATTCATGATGTGGAAATTTAAGTCAGATACAAGGAGCCTTGATTTGGCTAGAGAGCTGAATCTAAAATCCACATTCAAGGAGATGAAAATCCATTTCCAGGAGTTTTATAATCAGTAACCTAGGGATTCAGTAACTAACTTGTGGATGAAGGGGAAAAGTGGAAGAAGTAATCAAGTCATCAACACTTGTCTCATTAATGTCAATCTTACAAGCACACTTTCTTGAAAGGAAACATTAAATAAGCAAGCATTCATATATCTATTGCAAAGTCATACATTTTTATTTCATCTGGAAAATTTGTGTTAGAAATATGACAAGAAATATGACAGTCTGGCACAAGAAAATCAAATGCTATTACGGATACATACATAAATCATCTGATTGGCGTATGTAACTATCATATCAAGGGTCAAGCCTTGTGCTAGGGGCTGGAAATTATATTAAAATTCACTGCTGTTAGCAAATAAATGATTGTAACCTGATGTGATAGGTTATATACAAAAATACTTACAAAACACTCAGAAGAAAATTAAAACTGCCAATTTTGTTCATCACACAAATAACATGTGAGTCATATATTCAGTCCTTAATCTATTCCACAAACCAGACGGAAGAGCAGAAAAACACCCATGTAAATGGATTAGCAAGTACAAGGTGTGAAGTATATTACGTGATCTTTCCAGAAAAAAAAAAATAGTTCTGCAGTAGTAGTATTGGTTGTAATAAAAATCATTTAAAATGAAGCCAAAATGGACCTTGAAGCTACAGTGTGAAGTATGTCTATTCTACAAAAGCTAAAAGTATTTATAAACTATCTGGAGTAGAATAAGAGCCCACTAAAGGTACTTAAGTAGAATAATAAAATTTGTGTTTAGCAATGTAACTCTGGTGGCGACATCATGGTTGTTTAACATCAAATAGTTTAACATCATGATTGTATTAGGGAAGAGAGAATCTAATAATATTTAAGAAATGGAATTTAGTCAACAGTTTTGGTAACAAGTTGGATGTTTAAGGTAAAAAGGAGTAAGAATCAAGGGTGAATCTAAAGATTCTATTTTGTATAAATTCATATTGACACAAAGTGAGGGTGCCAGAAGAGAAAAATAAAATTAGTGATAGATAACAAAACATCAGAATAGTGTCAGGTGACTATTAAATATGCTGATTCTAAGGTTGGCATAGAAATAAAGACTAAAGATACAGATTATGGAGTAATGAAATTGCAGTGCTATAAAAATCACAGGGGAGAGCATGTAGGACTAATAAGGAAGACTAGGAGAAATAACAAGATTCAGAAAAATAGAAGTAACCAATTCCAGCAACAGAAGAGAATATTGAACTACTGGTGCTTAAATGGCAAAAAAGAGATGGAATTTAATGAGGAAGATAAGAGCTGTAGATCATAGATATCAAGAGAAGAGAGAGTTTTATGAAGTGCACAACGTTGTCTAATACTGCAGACTAGTTTTTAGAAACTAACTAAAACGTTTCCCTTGAAAAATTTGGGCACCTTATAAGAAAGTCAATGATTGATGCAGGGGGCATAAATTGATTTCAATGAGTTGAAATAAATGAAAGACAAGTAAGTGATCACTGGGTATGCATTTCTCAATAAATTGCATGATGAAGCAATGTGAGGGCTTCCCCTAAAAGATTAAGTTATTTTTTCTAGTTTTGCAACAAAATATCATCCAATTAAAATACAATTGAGATGCATCTTGGGCAGATCAGGTGCTAAGTCCAAGGACCCGGGTTAGTGACCTGGGGCAAGGTAACAACCAAAATGAAAAAAATAATTACTTTTTAAAATTCTTCTTCCCTCTTTTTCTTCCTACCTGCCTTTATTCTTGCCTGCCTTCATTCTTTTGTAAAATAGATAAAATAGATAAATCTTGTTTGCTTTATGTAATTTTGTTCGTCAAATTGGGGAAGTAGAAACAATGAAATTGGACTTTGACAACCAGATGAGAATAAGAATTTATTAGTCTTGTTAGTTGTTTAACATGAGCCCAAGAAAGGTTATAAAAAATCAGCTACTAGTTGCCAGTGTTATCTACTAGGATTCTCTGGTTCTTTCTCAGGGGATTTTCTTATCCAGTTCTATAAGGAACTTTTAGTCTTCAGCTAAACACACCATTTGTAGATTCTGGTTCAGACTTTCAGACCTTCCCTGCTTTCCTTCCTTCCTTCCTTCCTTCTTTCCTTCCTCCTTTCCTTCCTTCCTTTCTTCCTTCCTTCTTTCCCTCCCTCCCTTCCTCCCTCCCTTCTTCCCTTCCTCTCCCTTCCCTCCCTCCTTTCCTACCCACTATCCTCTAATATCTTTACATGATTATATAATTTAATACTCAGAACAACCCTACTGGGCAAAGGTGAAATTGTAAACCATTTCTGCCTGATTATTGGGCCTATCATCTTGACCACTCTGTCACACTACCTTAAATAAAGATGACTGTAAGGACGATGATAAAAATGATTATATGTAACTCCAGGCAGGAATATTCACATACACTAGTATAGAGTCTTTTATTTACTATTTCATACATTTTTTTCCTTCACTATTGGTTTAGATTTTGCAAGTCTTAAAGTTATTCAGAGTGATTTATTTTCATCTCATTTCAACTCATTTTGAGTCATTTTATCAGCTTATGGGGAAAACAGATCATTTTTGTTTTGACTTTTTTTTTTTTTTTTTTTAAGTCGGTCTGCTCAGTAAAAATATTGTAAACATTTACCTAGGGACATCTCCTTTGGCAGACAATGTGTTTGTAGAGTCCAATTCCCATCAGCTCAATAGTTGAGATTAATGGTATGGGAAAGGTTTGAGCAGTATAGGTGACAGAATGGGTGATTTAACAGTAAAACTGTGCAAATCAATCTAATCCACATCTCACAGTCATAAGTTTACAGAAGAAGGAAAAAAAGGAAGAAAGGAAAGGGAGAGAGGGAAGAAACAGTATTTCCTCCTTTGAACATATGGAGTGATATGATTTTTGCTTACTTTTTATTATAATGTGCATACATTACCACTAATTTCTGTTAAATTTACCTCCCATTCATAGGAATGTATACATAAAGCAAATGATAGTCTTTTTTTTTCAGAGTCGTAGTTCTAAATAAAAAATGGGATAAAATTTTATCTTTGGGTGAGGGTCCCAAGGAGAGAATGATACTAGACAGGAAAACACAGGCAAGGTCAAAGGGGTATTGCTGTATTCCCAGAACTCTACAACCTGATCTTCCCTAAGAGATCAGCTAAGGGGTCCTATTTAACCCCATTATTCCTTAAATTGTCTCAGACATTTTGTTAAACTCAACCAGGTATTAAGTGCAGAACTGTCTCCACGTAGCACCATGGTGAATGTGGGTCATAAGACCTAATCTTAGGATTCACTTTCAACATAAGCTTGCCATGGTTATTTGATTAATGGTATAATTCTACATTTTATCAGATAGAAATTTTGGATACTACTTCTCAAGTTGAAACTGACTGAACTCTATTTTCATAGTCAGATGGCAAGTTGTGTGAAAATATGCATGAAAATAATGTGTTTATAATGTCAACAAAACAAAAAACTATCTAGTATGGTGGATTATGCTAACAGTCCATCAATGTCCATTTATCCCTTCTTCTGTACCAATATGATAGTGGAAATTTGCTGACTCTCAGTGTCCCAGAATAAAGATAATGTTTCTCAGGTTGTTGCTACTAAAGGGTACACCTAATCATATTTTAATCTTATTTTAGTCAATGATATATTATTCTATGTTGTTTCCAGAAGTCTTCCTTGTAAGAGACCTGAGTGTTTTCCTTGCCTTTTTCACATGTATTTTTTCCTGACTCTTGCATCATGGAATGCAGATAAGTTGACTGCCATTCTTGCAGATACTTAGGATTATGAGGCCAGAATGGATGTACTAAGAGATAACAGGGCAATGTGGAAGGAACCTGAGGCCCTGAAGACTCTATGGGGTGCACAACTGCTCTAGCAGCCCTTTGTGGAACAGTCTCATATGAGAGAAAAAAAACTTTCATATTCAAGCCACTATTATATTGAGTCTTTTACTTTTACCAAACCTACACCTTGGTGACATACTTAGAAATAAAATGAATAATGCATGTCAAAAACAAAACAAAACAAAAAACTATGTAAAGCTCACTTTAGTTAATTGCTTAACTGAAAACTTTAATCTATAGAGAATCATGCCAATTTTCTGGTTGAGAAGATTCAATATTACAAAGATATAAATTCTCTCAAAATAAACCTATAAACTCAATACAAGCACAGCCAAGCTGTCAGTTGAATTTTTAAGTGGATCTTAAGGTCATTCTGAAGGTCATCTGGAAAATTAAATGTGTAATAATATCCAAAAAATGTGAAAAAAGGGATCATGAATAGTGACTTACACTTTGTATATCAAAATACAGAATCCATTAATTGAAATAATGTGTTACTGGGCTGCAAGCACAGTAATTGTCAGTGGAATAAAAATGCCAATATATGTACCTTTACACATAATATACATGCATGCATGCAGGTAGTATGTATGTATGCACAAGTGTGAATATGCGTATGTAATTATATATGTAAGTCAGTATATATAATTGTAACTATGTATATGCATTCATGTAAATATGTACAAATATATATAAATTATGGTAATATATATGCAAAATCTCTAAACATGAAAATATCTATATGTTATTTTTAAAACAGGTATGTTAAATGAGTGATATTGAGACAATTAGATGTACTTTGGGGGAAAATTAAATTAGATTTTATTTCTTAAAATTTTCAAACGTAAACTGCGGGCACAACCTGGTGGTTCATTGCCCCTGGCTGGCACAATCCACATACTTCCTAAGAACTTAGGTTTGAACAATTAGATAAAAATCAATAAAATACTTCTTCCTCTCTTTTCCTGTGTGCCTGCCTGTTCCTTTTCATTCCTACCTGCACCTTTCCTCTAAAAATAAATAAATAATTTCCAGGTAGATTTAAATATCTAAGTGTAAAACACAAATATAAAAAATAATTCAAAGGCAATAAAAGAATTTTAAAAAGTCTAATTCTAGATTGAAATCTCTTTCCTAAGCAATAATATTTTAAGAGAAAATTAATGATTGTGTTCTATAAAAATATAAAGCCTCTTTTCAATGAATAATATAATAAAGTTATAACACAAAAAACAAATTGAGGAAAATATCATCAACATATAGTTTGTGTAGCAAATAAGTGGTAAATTTCCAAAGCAGGTAGATAATGTTTATAAATCCAATAAAAATATGCAAAAGCCTCCAAAAGTTATCAGAAAAATATACAAATGATATGTATATATAAAATATGATACATTTTATAATCAAATGAATTAAAAAATAATATATCAATTTGGGGACCATGAAACTGTAAAATCTAGAAGGATAGATAACATTTTGTTTTGAAATGGGTGTAGTAATTAGAAATTCTCATATTCTGATGTTGGAGTTATAAGAAACAGTATGGAAATCTCTTTTAATACTTAAAATTATACTTACTTTTTGACCTAGTAATTCTATTTCTAGGAATATATTTTGCAAAAAGTAAGCCCATGTATGCAAATGTATGTATAAGGATTTCTAAGTAACATTGTTTATAATGATCTGAATAAGGAATAAAATTTATCCATAATAGAGATTTATATAGTTTTCCAAAAAAGTGGAAAAAAAATAACAGCAACAAATATCCTGGAAAATCAATCAGGAGATGGAATAAAATCTTCTCTTAAATGTAAAAACAAAAATCAAGCCTAAACATTCAAATACATAGAAAAAAGCTTCACATATTGCATACCAAGATTATCAATGGAATGAGAAGGAAGAAATGAATTTGAAAGGGGACAAGAAAGATTTTTTCCATGTACTATTGTCTTATTTAATAAAATATTTAATATAAACAAATATCCTGACATTTATTTTCGATATAATTACTATAGGCATTCCCAGTTAATGACAGAGATATGATCAGAGAAATGCATGGCTAGATGATTTTGTCATTGAACTAAAGACATTTTGCTTGTACAAACCTAATGGTGCAATTTACTATACACTTGTCTGTATATAGAATCATCCTTGTTGACTAAGACATTGTTATGCTGTGTCATATGATTCTACCAATGTAAAATTTGAAACTGCTTAAATATTCATAATGAAAGTTCATTAAGTCATGAGAATAACATAAAAATCACAATTTTAGAACAAAAAGGGTACACAGCAGGGAGTAACCACAACATTGCAAGCTAAAGATTGACATTTACTCTTATCAACATGCTGGGCATTGAGTAGTTCCCATGTGCTTTGCCAGTAAGGGTCACTGTGTCCCCCCATTCCTGGATTATTTCCTGAAGATCCAAACCCATTTTCCTCCAAATATAGTTTCTTGATTTGTATCCTTCTAGAGGATGTCATCTTAAGTAAAACTCTCTGATAATGTTTTGAATTCAAAGGATAAGCTTCATTCAGATTGTGAAATATTTTAGTAACAAAATAAATTTAAATGACAGCAAAATCTCAGTTTTAATTGACTACAATGTTGTGAAGGTATTTATCAATGAGTTTAGATATCAGAAAAACTGCAAATACCACTAGCAAATGCCCTTGTAAAGTATATTTATAATGTAAATTTGTTTTTATTCACCTACTTGTTGTGGCTTATTTACATATAACAAATTATCACTTATTTTGTATATCAAGAAAATAAAGAACAGAAACATAAAAGAAGCTCTTCGTCAATTTCAAAGTACTTGAACTAAAACAGAAACAAAAACATTTGTAATTACTACCATAAAATATAAATCTTTTTCATTAGATTATTTTTATCATATAGGCCTGTAACTATTGATCGTTGAAATATTTGTCATCTACTAAATCTTACAAATAGTTATTCCTATTCAACCACTGAGTTCCAATGACATAAAAAGATATTCACTTTCTCACTGTATAAATATGAAAATAATTTTTTTCTATGAATGCAAAACAATAGTTCAGAGAAGTAGCATGACATAATGGAAAGGATTGGATCTTGACTATATCTACTAACTAATATGAACATCTATGGTTTACTGACTTCTTTTACTGTTACTTACATTTGAAAAAAAAAAGCAATCAAAAATTTTGGCATGTCATTGACCCTTCCTTAACATTATACTTTATTTCCACTAAGTGTGCCCAAGGGCTTTGGAAAGATTGAGGTCAAGTCATAGTTTATGGAACTTTAAAATTATTTGTAGAAATAATAATTTAGAAATTCTATTTGATCTAATAATCATAAGATTATGTAACTGAGATTTATGAACCTCAATACAAAGTTGCTGAATTAAAATGATAAAGAATAAGTTCTAAAACTCTACACAAAAATCTTTCCAGATAATTCTGATTAGTCATAAAAGAACAGTACTATCCTACACTTTCTAGTACATTTAAAGAAGTATAATAAATACTTAAAATAGCTGGCAATAAAATTCAACAAACTTAAAATGGCAAGAATAAACTGAGAAATAGTACACATTTTGTACTTTACTAAGTCTCTTCATTTCAGGCATATGTCTACATTTTCATTTTTTACAGTCTAAGCTCATGTTTGTGTAATAAAGAGTAAATGAATTATATTCTTGGCAAGTATTGACAACATATTACTTGCTACTCAAGGAGGAAATCTTTGCAAGCTAGTGTCATCATTATAAACTCCTAAGGAGCTAGCTTTGTTTACCTAGTCAAAAGTACTACTTATTGAATAAATCTATGTTTCACATTACAAATTGCTTTGCTATTTGGTTCTTCATGCTTCGAACTCCCCTGTGTCACTCATGACATGACTTGGTGATGGAAAGACAAACATACAGAGTCACACACTGTGCTCCACTAATTTGATATGTTTACTTAGTGAAACCTCCAGCCACTGCATCCAAATAGAATCTCTTTTTTCTGGGTCAAGAAAATGTGTCATGAAATGACAAATGGAGTGTGATACCACTGGAAATTACTCCAAGAGTTACCTTTCCTCTCCATTTCAGGTTGCTGCTGTATAACCCGAGATTCAGAGATCTGGAAATGTCCTCCAAGGTATTTCAGTCCATGCACCTGACTTCAGGATTTGTATCCAACTAGCTTGCAAAATACACAATCGGTTAGTGATAAGTCTATACATGAAGAAGTGGATGTGTGCATGAGTGGGGAATATAATGTCCCCATACTAATATTCTTAAATCAGCCACAGCATATTAGAGAGACTTAATAGTATAGAGAAGCTACTCCTGGATTTACTGATGTGGTAACATTATACCTTTAATATGAAAAGTTTAGATTCATCAAATTGGTTGGTTCATTCTGGTTCTCAGTTTATCAACACTAGGACTTCGATTACTGAACTTTGATTTACATATAATAAACTATCACTTATTTTGTATATCAAGAATATGATTACTGAGGGACAGAGCTGAAAGTGGATTAAATGATATGATTTTAAGAGTACCAAAATCCTGTGTGCCTCAAAACATCTCCCCCAACCACACAGTTTTAAGGTATCCCCTCACTCACCAATGGATTAAATTCAATGAAGGCTGTGAAGTCTGACTTCCTGTATTCAAATTCCTGTCTCCACCTCTTTCTTAGGTAAATTCTTTAATCTACCTGTGCCTCTTAATTAATTATGTGTTAAAAAATGAAATGTAAAACACCTTTTATAACTGTTGAGATAAAGTGAGAGCATCTATGAATATAAAGCACATAGAACAATGCCTGACCCATTGGAAGTGGTCCATGTTGCTATTTGAATACTGACATTATTAGAAAAAACACTGCAATAATTCTATAACTCCTTTTTTACCATTATAAATTGATAGTAGGTGCTAATATAGCTTTTTACAAGGAGCCCTGATTGTACGGGACCCAAAAAAGGCAAAACTCATTACAGAATTACAATGTACCATGCACTGTTTCACACATAGTACAGTAGTCTCTTGATTAAAGAAGCTCTTTAAATTCAAATCTGTACCTTTTGTGCAAGCCCAGTTCAAGCAACTCCCTTTTCAAGTGCTCAAGGGAGCACTTGAGTATGAGATGGCCTCTTCTCCTAGAAACCATAATGGTAGCTAACATGTTGTTCTGTTTTCAGGAACTAGTCTACACACTTTAGGTATATTATTTTATTTTTTCCTCACACTATCCCAGGACAATATACTAAAATATCTCGATTTCATGGATAAGGAAAATGAAGCCTAAAGTCACACAGACAGCAAGTGATGAAACCAGGACTGAAATGAGGGTCTTAAATTCCTGGGGAGTAGGTCCTGGTCTACTTCTGCTTTTCCTGTGAATGCTTCTGAAACTCATATTGATGTTGCAACTCTTGATATTGTGCTATGACTTTATTTTCCTGCAGAAGCACTTCTGTGGCAGGGACAGTGCACTGCACCATCCTGTCCTCCAGCCAACTGCTGGAGGAGAGAGATCATTCTCTCTATGGATGACTTGAGATCCTGGGCCCTTGTTCTGGCAGAGTCACAGTGTCAATAACTGTCTCCATTTCTACCTTCCCTGAACACGGTGGATGTGACTCCTCATGCAGCCATACAGATATTTGTGGGGATGCACTTCTTCCCACAGAGACTGCAGAGTTTCACCCCTCCCATTCATTCAAAATTAGTCTGTGTGTTTTTACCAAAAAGTAATTCCTTAAGGAAAAAAAATGCTTTAGTAAATAAGTTTCTTTTTACTTTCCCCACAAGTTTATGCATTTACTCTACAATTAGGTAATAAATGCTTTGAGAGAAAAGACCATACCTTTTAAATAGCGAGTTCTCCTAAAAAACCATCAACAGCAAGGGTGGTTTCAAAATTTCTCCACAGGAAGAGATTAGCAGCACCTATTGTTGAGAGCGAGGCAGGTGAGAGTGGGGGATTTAAATCAAAGCTTCATTTTCAAAGCAGAAGTTTTTACTTACAATGTATATTTATTTGGGCACCTGCAGTGGCAGAGAGGCTGACAGAATTCTGGGTTGATAAAGATTTCCCCAAATCCCTGAGTCTGTGCAAGAACGCAATGTACAGAGGAGGCACTTAATGAAATTGCAATGTGTTATTTTATTGGTACAGGAAGATTCAAGTGACAGAAATGCTGTGGCATTTTGCCTTTACTGACATTAAGGAAGACAACATTCCTAGAAAAAATGGACAATTTGCCCCATCCCCAGAGGAGGTGAAAGTGACCTTCCTGCTCCAATTCCTACTCCACAATGTCCCACGATGGAGTCCAGGGATCTATGGCCACATGGAGCCAGTAATGGACAGATCACAACCTTATACTAGAAGCCTGTTCTCAGGAATTAGAACAAGGATTTTTGTGGCCCAATAAATTCCAAGACCACATCCGTTTCCCTCTATAAAACGTGTAGAAAGGAGCCTGAATGTAATTAAACTGTCATTACTCCTAAATCACATATTCTGTTTTCTACTGTTTTCTGGAATTCTTCATTATCATTTACTTTTCAACCTGAAACAAAAGAGGATGGTGGGAGGCAGTGGGGGATGCGGGGGTGGGGGAAATTGAGGTGAGTAAGACAATGGTACCATCATGGGAAACTTGCAATCATTTGAACCTACTGCGCATCTCCCTGCAAGGAAATATTACATGAGGGGATCACAGGGAGGGTAGAATTTCAGGTCAGGGCAAGGCAATGTGGGTCACTTTCTAGTTCTACTGCTTACCCACTGTTGGAATGAAACTAGTTTTCTTAATTGTTCTCAGCTTCAGTTTTTTCATCTATTAAGCAGAGACACTAATATCTACATATTTAATGAATAAATGAAGCACATACAATGCTTAGCACAGGCCTGTCACACTAGAATCCAGTTACCAGTAGCTGTTACCACCAGCAGGGTTCCTGGGACTGATGGTGTCTACTGACAGACAGCTAATGGGAAGAATTTAGAAAGCTGAAATAGACATTCTCCCTGAGAGTGCGCTGCTCTAAGGCAAAAAATCTTACACACCTGTAATTATGAAAGGGACAGAATAGGAGCTGAAGCCAACAAACAGGATGGACATAGAACGAAAATACCTGCATAGGGCCAGACAGTAGAAACACAAGCTAATCAATAAAATGCTTTCCCAATAACTGGCATATATGAAGTTAGGGACCATTTTATAACCTGCTTCCTCTTCCCTTTCTTCCTTTCAAAGAGGAAAGTCCATTCTCACTCTTGACAGTGCTTCTCCCCTTGCCTTTTTTTTTTTTTTTTTTTTGCATTAAAGCTCTTCTTACACATTAACACTTTGAGTGGTTGCCCTGAAATTCCTTTCAGAGACTTGAACTCAAAAACCTAAGATGCAGGGCAAGGAAAGACCAGGAAGGTGAGAGAAGGAAACTTGCTGGGACTGGGGAGGTGGCTGCCCCTCCTGGGACCGAACTGTCATAAACCCTTGACTAACACCAACACAAGGCTGCATGACCCTTCTTGTTTCTCTGCCAGCCAGCTTCTGGAGCAGGCTCCTATCTATGCCCCACATCAATTACAATTAAACAATATTCATTTTTTAAAAATGTTTTTTTGAGATAATTAAAATAACATATAATTCACCTGTTAAAAGCATACAAATCAGTGGTTTTTAGTATATTCACCAAGTTGTGCAACCATCATGCATGATATTTAGAACATTCTCATCACCTTAAAAAGCCCTAAAATATACTTGTATTAATAATTTAACACTTTCAGAATAATGTCATAGGACATTCTCCTCTAGATTATAAAGACCAGATACATAATACACATATATAACAAAGTAGAATAAGCTATGCTTATGGATTATCAACTTATTGAAACATTCTGTGATGTATAATACCAGTAACTTTATAAATAATTTCAGTGAAAAAGTCAGTCACATTCAAATTGAGAATATTATAAGCAACATTGATACAGTAACAGCTATAAAGCAATACATGCCCATCCCTCTGCATTTTCTTCTAATACTTGAATAAGGTTGTAAATGATCAAATATGTATTAAAACTTTTTAAACCTTAGGTAATGTATGATTATCCTGTAGAAATAGTAATTAGGTATTCAAATTTTTAAGAAATACGACATTAAAAATTTTTACTCTTAATGGTATTGGATAAGAAACCATACATAAGTCTTCATACATTTTACAAGACTTTCCAGGTTGTTTTAATTTGCCAGGCTCTTTGGGGAGAAATAGCAGTCAGGTTAACAGCATGTCTTATGGAACCAGATGCTCCTTTATCAAATCCAGCAGGTAACATTGAGGAGGTAACATGACCTTCCTATGCCTCAGTTTTCTCAGTTGTAAATTCAGGGTAATGATAGTTCATGTAGCCCACAGAGCTGTAATGAGGATACAATATATAATGTGCATAAAGCACCGCCCAAATAATGCCAAATATATGTAAATGAACCCTTCCAGGAAGTGGAGATTAATTTCCTTCCTTTGACTGTGATTTGAATTTAGTGACTTGTCTACAAAGATAGTGCATGAAAGGGGGAAAATGGTACCTTGACAGTGGGGAACACTGAAAACCAGTCTCCCCTGCTTTAACAGCATCTCCCCATCCAAGAGTAATTTTTTTAAATGTCAAACTGTCACACCCATACCACGGCTTAAAACTTCCCTATGGTTTCTCTTTGCACTAGAATAAAATTTAAATTCCTTGCCATGGATTTCTAGGACCATAACCTGATTCACACCCACTTTGTAATGAATCCATCTTCTCTCTCTCACTTTGGTTTGGCCTTACAAATCTCAATATAATTTAACTGATCAAAGATTTTCCTGCTTTAAGTGCTTCACCAGTGGTGCCTCTCTGATTTTGCTGATTGCTGCTTATCATTCATGCTTCTGCTCTATTGTTGTCTCTGAACAGATGCCTTCTCTGACCATCCAACCTAAAGTGCCCTACTGCTTGGCCACTTTGTGTCACTTTACCTAATTTATTTCCTTTTGGAACTTATTCTAACAAGAAATTTTCTCAGTTTACTTCCTTGCTTTCTGTCTCCATCCCATCATCAGAAAAGTTGTGAGGGCACAAGTTGTGAAGTTTCCTGTCCCCAGAGCCTAGGACTTCAGAGGAATCCAAATATCACTTGTGGAATGAGCAAGTGAGAGAAAATAGGGATTCTAGCAGTTTGTATGTGTTTTAGGAATAATAAAGGAGATCAACTTTCTAATGAGAACTAGATGAATTAGAAGGTTATCTATATTTTAAATATCTATTCTTATTGTATGATAGTCACCTGCCTCTCAACTATAGGCATTTATATCTTTAACCTTAATTTTTAGCATCCTTCCTCCCTGACCAGTATTGGGTGTAGACTTCTATAGGACAGCAGATGAGTTAAAGTTTAATCATTCTGTCAGGGTCAGAACCACAGTATGAGAGTGTCTGAATCACAACCTTCCTTTAACCCTAACCATATTTCTTTATCCCTAGTGAAAACTATCAGTGGATTCTCTTATCCTCCACTGGATGATACCTATTTTTGGCTCCAAAGTAGCTGATCTTTATATTATGTCTAGTTCTTAACAATCCAGAAATTTCCACAACCTTTATTGTATGCCACTGATCTCACACCCTATGCTCTTAAAATACCCAACACACCAGGCTGGAACACTTTGGTCCATGCAGAATTGAGTTTCCATGCCTCTTTGGATATGGAACATTGAATGCTAGCTATTAAATTCAGGTTTAGGGGATGGTTTCTTTTTCCATTAGTTCTTGTAGTTGAGTTCAGTGTATTACTCAGGGAGAAGTCCACTCACACCATAAACCCTATTTAATGTTGCAAAATATTCTAAAATAGCCAGCCATGGCAGAACCTACTCCAATTTCCAAGATATTTAAAAATAATAAGCAAATCATCATTAAATGCATTGTACAGAATTTAGTAATAGAAATTAGTAGACTGTATAATATTTAGCTCAAAGTTGAGTCATTGGAATGATTTGATCATGGTAGTTAACCATGACATTGCTCCCAAATAACTTGGATTGTGCAATTGTTTTGAAGGCATTTTTATATTAGTGAATCATATATATAAAGAAATAGTTTATAAATTTCTGCATTAAAAATATTTATAACCATATTTCATAAAACCTATATTCATTATATGTAAAGTGGCAAAATCTGTAGAATACTTGTTTGTTTTTTACTTATTCAGATTCAACTTTCAGTAAAACACGAAGAATAAAGAATTCAGTTTTTCTTAGTAGAAATTCACAAGATATAAATGAGCAACATTATCCTAATGGCTAAGTGATCCAGGGAAATGTGGTCGCCATCAGAATGTAAGAGGAATCATGTTTTAAAAAGATTAAACCAATGTATTATTCCTTCTTATTAATCCAGTTCTTTTCCTTAGAGCCCTTTCTGTCACCAAGGCTATATCATCAAGGTATTATCTAGAAGATATATGAGTAGAGTTTGCCTAGAACACATGATATAGTGTAGGCAAAGGAGGAGATAAAATAACATAGAAGGTAAGTTCTCAATAGAGAAAGGAGGAAACCTAAAAGAAAGAGTTTTTTGAATAATATGAGAAGATGAGGTTGTGCAAAGAAGATAGAAACCTAATTAACTGTCTGATTCAGAGGGTCTTGTCCCCTGCTGCTATCTCATAGATGATCTCTCTTTCAAAGGCAGTCCAGGAAGAGTATGGGTTGAATTTAGCTTTCTAAAGTCTCCTAGGTTCATGTGTGGTATAAAAGGCATCCAAAATCCTTTGTTTTGTGTGGAAACCTAGAAGAAAGAAGATGTTGCTTATCAAGTAAACTTGCTAATGGGCAGGACTAGTGGGGGTCACTGTCTCAGAGCCAGTGTTCCTGAACCAAAACTACTGGGAAACCACCAGAACAAGGACTAAGAGGAAATCACAGTCAGACTAGTTGCATCTTAGTGCCAATGAGACCCCAAATGGGATCTTACTAATTAGAGTGCAAGTCTCAAATTTCTCAAGGCTTTTTCCAACTTAGAAAGGACAAGTCAGATTTTCATTAATGTTGTATGTCAACATCTAATTCCAACTACATACCCAGAGACCAAGAAGGTCTAGGACCTCTTCCCAGATGTCACCACAAAGACCACCATTCAGATCATCCTTGTCAGTGTCCCCCAACCCTTCACCATGAGTTAAATCCATTTTGTAAGTAAGAGGTAGGGAAGTGGTAAAATTTTTAAAGAAACAGAAATGGTTGTAGAACTTGAACTTTATTAAATAATTATTACAAGCAAACTGAGACATTAAATGAACTGTTCTAAACATAAAAAGTTCAAGTTTAATTTAATTGTCAACTTTTAGTTCTTCCCCAACTCTCATGAACTGGGTAGCTGTTCATCAAGAAGAGACTCTTTATAAACAAAAAGTTTTTACACATATGAATTTATTGTGTATATATTTCACTCAATGTATTAATAATTTTAGCAAGATTTAATGAAATATATTCAATGGTGATTAAGAAAAATTATACAATATATGAACTAATAACTGTTAACAAGCAACCTATTAGTTGAGATACCAATGAAATCCACTAGCCAGGATCCCAGAAAAACAGACCCAACAGGGTGCATGAGTGTGTGTGTGTGCTTGTGTGTATGTGTGTGTGCAGAGTAAGGTAAGCTAGTAGGGTCTAGAAGCAGGAAGACTATCTGCAGGAGAATTCTCTCCTGTTTGAGGCAGGCAGCTGGTGCAGTCATTTTGTTCTATTCAAGCCTTCAACCGATTGTATGAGTCCCACACACACCATGAAGGACTATCTGCTTTGCTAAACGTTTATTGATCTCAATATCAATATCACCCAAAAACCCTCAAAGAAATACTCAGAATTATATTGATCAAAGATCTAAGCAACTTATTACTCAGTCTTGCTGACACTAAGAATTCAGCCATTAAACAACTGTAAAAAAACACTTTGCTGATATGGCTACGATACTGGAAGGGTAAAGTTAAGTAGGTATGAAGAAAGGAAATAGGTAGATATCTGTTGTACATACTTTGGACCTAGGGAATCTCTGAGGTAGCCCTGGAGAGAATCAGTATAGGTGGTAATAAGTAGCTGGGCATCCTAGGACAGAATGAGGATGTTTTGAGTGAAGAGCGATAGGTACTTGATCTGGGGACCTTTTTGAAGATATTCAGTGAAGAATAATTCTTTAATCATACATTCCCTTTGGTTTTCACTGTTCTTTTCAATTCCAATAGAAGCTTTAAATTAGAAAAAGATATTTTAATAAAATCATAAAATATTTAGAAGTAACATTTTATCATATTTTTATAGTGACACAGACAGTCTTTCCTTTCTTCACTTTTCTCATTATTAATGCAGTTAAACTGGACATCTCATCACAGGACTTTGTTAGTGTCCAGTGGTCAATCAGGTAGTTCATTTGGTAAAGGTTTTTACAAACTTTTTTTTCTACCGATTATAGCCAATTTTATGCCATCAAGAGGCATGCTAGTTAAAATGTTAAAATTTAAGAGTCAGAAGATTTTAGGCTAGTAAAGTTCTAATTATTATATGAAGTTATGTCATTAAGAGAAACTTTAGGCAAATTACTTTACCTGAAATTTTCAAATGGCAGAACAAGAGAGGAAAGGACACCTGACATGTACATGGTGAACAAAGGAAGAAATGACTAGAAAGAAGGATCTATTTTCTCAAATGTCTGCAAGTTTAGTCCCATCATTGATATACTCTTTTCTTCTTAATGTTCTGTTGAAATAATTTACAGTTAAGGTTGGTTTAATATAAAAATGGTACATTCTTTTACTAAATGAATTGCTGATATATTCAGGTAGTGCCCCAGAATAGGAAAAATGATGAAATGTTTTCAGAATCAGATTAATAAGGTCAGTCATGAACATATCTTCACTGGTCATGGAAGGTACACCCTCATTTATTTAGGATAATATCTGAGCTGTAATCCTGAAAATTCCTAAAGTATTGCAGAATTTTGTAAGTGCTTCCATCTTTCTGTATTTATGTCAATTTTGTAACTTAAACAATAAATGACTCATGTGTGATTTAGAGGAAAGGGGACAATTGAAAATCAACTTACTACTGAATATTTTATTATTTATCATCAAAGTAAAATATAACAGGAACAACTAAAACTGAATAGTTAAAAAAGAATGTGTCATTCTCATAAACTTGTGTTTAGTACTATGTCAATAAAAAGCACAATATTTTAGAATTGGCCTGACTGATTATTTCTATTTCTGAGGAAGGTGTAATTTGCTGAGCAGTCTGAATTTGAGTTCAGAGTATCATTGTTCTTTTAACAGACACAGAGTTTATCTCTCTCATCTCTCTCCATTTTTCTTAAACAGAGTAACCCGTAGTCATACTACATATAAATATTATATATCAAGTCTCAGAAAGTCTGAGTCAAGATAAAAGACAAAGAGGTAGGTTTAAAAACTTTATATTAAGCCTGAGGTAACAGAAGAAAGACGTGTGTGTAGAAGACCCCAAGGAGGTGAGAACCTGGAAAGGGAGACGATGTGCTAATGTCAACCTTAGTCCCAAATGTCATTCAAATATCCAGGTGATGCTGTCTTCTGAAATTATGAACATGACATGAGCTATAACAGGTAAACCACAAAATCACCATTTTGGAATGCCACTTCTGAGGCCTCACTTCTGAAAATACAGCAATATCCCACTTATTTGACTACAAAATCTAGTATTCTTAATTTAAGCTTACTTTTAACTTTTTCCTGTAAGACCTCTTGCTACTTACCAAGGTGTGGCAAAAGAGCGATGAGGAATCTCACCAACCATGCAGAAAAGAAAAAAAAAAATCCCCTTCATGCTTATGTGGGCAGGAAAGGGAATGGACCTTTAAATCAGGGATTAGAGGTTTCAGGAAATGATGACAACTAGCGTTACACTGATTCCAAATTTGTCTTTATTACATGATTTCCCTCTGTCACTCAGCCTCCTTTTGCCACAGAAGGTGTGAGATTTGCCAGTGAAGACTTGAAGGTCATGAGGGACCTCAACGCAGGGAGAGAGGGCTAGTATCACTGTCCAGTTGATTCCTTTATATGCAAATGTCATGTGAGTAAACAGCTCCCGCAAGAAAGGTCTTTGGTGGTTTGCGTAGCTGCAGAGTTGTCATACAGTACTAAACCTGCCCCAGAACAGGAGAGAGAAAAAGAAGCAGAGCTAAACTTACCAGAACATGCTGTGCTCACCACAGAGACTTGCAAAGGATGTTGATCTTTTTAAAGAAGGAAGTGAAGCTTTGTCACCAATATCTGGATTTTGATTCATTTTTTAAAAATGAACTGCGAAACATTAAAAGTGGCTAAAAATTCGGAGTCTTCATATCAAAGGTAGGATCTATATTCTCTTCCTTGAATCTGAAGAGCTATATGATTGCTTGATCAATACAGTACAGGAGAAATGATGCTGTGCCAAATTTCTGAGCCTAGGATTTGTTACCAATAACTTTCATTCCTGTCTCATGGAATACTTGTTTAGAATCCAGCATCCAATTTGTTTAGAAACCCAAACAGCTTATATTGATACCAACATGGAAAGCAAATTAGGTGCCTAGTCAAAAATCTATTTAGCTTCCAAAGACCAACTAGCACCCAACATGGTAGTTAGTGTTGAGTCATTGTGGAGGCAGGTCCCTCAACTCACACTGTTGTTGCTTGTTGTGGAGTCTGCAGTCAAGCTGTCCTGTAGATGGCCCTCAGAGCAGGGATGCAGTAAAAAATAACCAAATGAAAGATATACTGAATTGGCTATATTGGAAAGAGAAATGGGTCAAACACATTTATTAAAATAGGTTCAAAAAGCTGTATACACAATAAGCATTGTCCAAAGTTGGAGATACATAAAAATGTAATATTCATCATGAAGATAGAGGATTTAAACTTGATAAAAAATATTAATCAACATCCTTGGGATGACTAAAAACAACTATTTTTTCATAGAAATATATGTTAATTTATATAGCTAACCAAATATGAAATACCATGGTAATATAATATGTGTAAGTATATACACACATATATATAAAATGCACATATGTGTATATATACATACATCATTATTGTCATCTTCAAATACAGCAAATGTTTGCAAACTGAAATTTAAGCAAAAACAATTATGCTTAGTTTCACCTTAGCTCTTTTGAGAAACAAGACTGTAGGAAACCTAACAGGCCTCATTGAAAATCACTAGCACCAAGACCACATAGGGTTTTAAAGATCAAAGTAACATATGCAAACTCCACTGACTTCAGCTGTTAAATCAAAACATGAAAGTCTTTATTCTTGAAAAACTCTATTGGATTTATCAGAGTTTGTGTACAGCTTTCTTATTCCTCTGTTTTAATTATTACATGTATTTGCATGAAAACAGGATCTTTATTTTTAAGAGTTCATCTGTTCCTGCTGTTTTTCCCTCAGTTGAAGTCATAAACCTGTATTAGATAAATAACAGCAGGAGGAAATAAACTCTTGAAAGACAAAGATCTTATTTTCATGCAAATGATTCAATAATGTTTTGATGTCAAACATAATATTGATGGTATGCAAATAACACTGTCTGGAATACATTTTTTCCTGAATATTATAGGATCCTGTCCACCCCCTCCCACCATCCCCAAATCTTCTGTACAAAGAAAAGTTAGTTTTTAGAGGGAATGATAATCATTTTGCTTATCAAATGCCAAGACTATTAACAAGGCACTCAGATATAATTGAAATATGGCAAGGTAGACTGAAAGTCACTTTAAATAGGGTTCATATCATGTTAACCAACACTTTTGAAAGCCAAATATTTCTATTGTGACTTTGGAATTTCCCAACTGGGCACAAGATCTTTATAATAATGTGCTTCTACTTTTCTAGATTTAAAGTTTATTTTCTTTTATTCTTCAAAAATATTCTTTCAAAAGAATTGAGATTGAGAGAATAGTTATTTCTTAACTCACTATTCATAGCAGTACTTCCAATGTGCAGTCAAAATTTTATAGAGGATAAATACTTTAAAATTTTGAGGTGATTTTATGAGTGACATTTCACTTATAATTTTGAAAATTTTGTTATTTGCTCTAAATTATCAGGTGTCTTAATACTAATTAATTCTTTCACACACATGATTTTGTTTGGTTCTACAAAAGCCTTTTGAAGAAGAAAGAAGATATTACTAAGTTCATGTTTTAATGCAAAGACTAATTAGAGAAGTTAAATGACTTGCTTTTAAGTCATACAACTAGGTAATGTTACATTTGGGTCTAGAATTTAGGTATTGAGGCCTTTTCAGTCAGTATTTTTTTAGGTAAATAATTATGCTTATAAAAAAGATTCTTGGAATCCACTAAAAGCAGTTAAGAAAATAACAACAGATAAAGTATATACATTACTATAGAAGTGTTAAATTTACACTTAAGGAAAGATATTCATTAGGAGTAAATTCATTTGTTTCATAAACAAGGACAGTTATTTTATAGTGGGATGGGGATTTTTTAATTATTGATCAAATACCACTTAGATATAAATGATCTTTGTATTTTGTTTCTATATGTTCTAAAAATACCTCAAGATAAAGCATGTGTGTGTATATATATATATACTACATACTTAAAAGAACTTTGTAAATATTTATAATTTATGACTGATCAACAAATGCTAATATAAAACAATAATGATCTACTATTTCTCTGATTATTATCATAACTCTGGTTCATCTGCTAACCTCACCTGGATTCATCTACACAGATGTCTGAAGGGAGTTTGAAGGGTTGGATAAATGTGGCTTGGGCTCAGCTAAGATAGTTGGATAGCTGAACCTTTTCCTCCATCCTTAGAAAGATAATACAAGCTTCCTCAGTGGTGACAGCAGCATTGCAAAAATGCAAACTCCTTTGTGTAAAAATATGGCAAATTCTGCTCCATTTGTTTGCTGGTGTCCCATTGGCCAAAGCAAACCAACCTGCCAAATTCATGGTCTTTGTGGGAGGGGGCAATCACCTCTGTTGGAAAGGAGAGGAATTTTCCCTATCCCTCTGGGTTCTTCTCAGACTGGTTGGATAACGAAAGTACCATTAGACTGATTAGCAGCAGGGGAAAAAAAAAAAAAAAACAGAAGCAAATTAAATTTTGTAAGGCAGCCCACATCGACAGGAGGGGATCCAAGGAAGGCAAGGTTAAATGAAGGATATATCCTGAGCTCAGGAATGGGAGAAGGATCTGGGCTTTCAAGGAGAGGGGAGGATGACCCACATGCTGAAGAACAGATGCTCTGTAATTAGATGTTGGCACTCTTGTCTGACAGGTTATTCAGATGGAAAGTTTATTTCTGGTGTTAACCCGAACTCTGGATAAGACCCCCATTTCATATTCTGTCAGGTAGTTAAAGGAATGGGAAAATCTTCTTAAACCCAGAGGGCCTCAATTGATTTCAGTTCAAAATAATCCACATGCCAAAGTGACAAATCTTGGGGAGGGCTGCTCTGAACATCTTGGGGAGATCCGTTTTGAGCACCTTCACCACAGAAAGGTGTGGCTGTTGGCAGGTGGCTCATGGAGAGCCACGAGCGTAAGCATACATCCTAATCAGCAAAAAAATTGCTCCTTTGAAATAAAGCATTTTGTCTGTTTTAATTATTCTAGATGAGTGCAACCAGGTTGTCTTTTACAGAGTTTTTACAGCAGAATAGCTTTCAGAAAATCTCGTTATGCTGCTTTGTAATGATACTTAAAATAAAAATAAATATCAAGGATTTTATAAAGGGCACATAGTGCCTTATTTAAAGTGAGAAGAATACATTATTGCTGAGCATTTGCTATGTACTTAGTACTTAATTAGGTGAACTGTGTTTTAACTTAATTTAACCTAATAGGCAACACTGAATCCTTTTTTGTTAAATTTAGTTCATGTAAAATATAGTCCTTATAGCTCATTGAGATATTCATGTTCTTTGCTGTATAATCAACTAGGATTGATTCATTCCTGAATAACAAAGACCCAGAATAGTGGTGACTTAACCTGGGCAGGGGTTAATTTTTTTCTAATGGAAAATTACTGAAGACAGGAAGCTTAATTTTCACTCTCTTGATTTCAGGCACCCGGTATCCTTCCAAGTGATCACTCTCATCTCTACATCTAACTTTGAACACATGATGGACCACAGGGCCACAGTGCTGCAAGAGAAGCTGGAAATGCTGGCCTTGGCATTTCCATTAGTGTTCATTCACTCTTACTGTGGAGAAAATATTTGCTTTGCTTCATTTTATGGCGTACTAAATTCTTGGAGTCAGAGATATAATCCCTAAGAGTAACCTTAGAATGGACAATTTCCCTGAATGAGACTAATTAACTTATGCAAGAATTAGCACACTTGACATTATTAACACCCTATTCTAACGATCATGCCTCATATATATGTGCAGCTATGAAAGTAGCTGCATGTTAAAGTATTATAATAGGCACAGTCACTGTGACTCACTGAAATTTATGTGAAGAGGCAAAAATGGAGCCAATGGAAACTCAGTCTGTTTGTTCTCAAGGGTTGGCTCTATATTTAGAAAGTGGAGGAGGGTGAGCAGTCAGTTAGGGAGTTCATTTTTGAAGGAAGGGATTCCCTCAATTTGTGAATGATAAAGACAATTTAAAAATACAGATGAAATCTTCAAGTAACCAAGGGAAGTTGTTATTCTACCTTTGAGATAAAGTTGATTCATTTCAAATTGATTAAACTGCCATGTGACATATGATCTTTTCTCATCACCTTTCCTACACGTTTTTTCAGAAACCTCTACAAGCATACACACGTTAGGTTCTCCTTGAGGTTCCACCATTCTTTCCATATATCCAGAGCAAACAGGAGAAGAGTGGACACCAACCCCTGCCACCTCATGGTTGTACCTCAGGGAGGGAAGCCCACAATTTCTAAGAAGTAAAGACAGATTACCTCTCCAAGAAGCATCTGCACAAGTGAGAGTGGTAATCAATATGCTTTACTGGATCAGTTTTACCATGGAATCTATTTCATTTGATGAAATTTTATCCACAGATGATGAATACTGAACACTGGCCCCTATCTAAATAAGATCATTAAATCAGCTAGTAAGAGAACCAACAACAGAATAAAGGAAGTTTAGCTGCTGACTTCAGACCCATTCAAAGACTGATTCGAAAGAAAATGCATAGTTTCTACAATAAGCTTTAGTTCTTCTGTCAATTTTAATGACTGAAACTCTTGTGTATTTCTTCAAATCAGTCCTGCCACACTCCCTGCTGTGCTGATTGTTCCAAAGGAGAGGTCTGCTGCTTCCCCAGGGGCCTCCTGTTGGAACATATAGATTTTCTATAGAGCAGCTTGGGCTTCACTTTAGTTTTGCACAGTAGCCAATTTAAGCAGATTGGAGCAATATATGTAATCCTGCTGCATAGTCAGCATTGGAATTGTCTTACCGGGAAGAATATGATGAGGAAGAAGTCATATCCCCTGTCACACAGAATGAGCCAGTGTGACCTGCCAGAAAGAGTGCAAGCTGAAGCTTACTCCTTACTTGGCCATGCTAACTCTCATTTTTCTCATCCTGGGGGAATAAAGGATAGCTTTTAAGACAACACGAATTACAGATAATGCTTGAAAAATACCTACCATTGTTTCTCACACATGCTATTACTCACTGATTACCATAAAAAGTAAAAGATCGTCAGTTTAGAAAACACATCATTTTTCTTTAACATTGATATTCAAGATCAAGTCTTATGAAGGCCTTTAGTATTCCTAATATTATTGTGTCCTTTGTGTAATTGAAATTAAAATCAATAATAAACTTCAAGATGAGTTTTAGAAAGTTTAACAAATTTCTGACTTTTTATCAGGATTATTTTTATTCCTTTCAGGAAATGTCAATCTTTAAAATCTTTTGCCTGAAGTGCATTTTTAATTTGCCTCAGGATAACCCAGCAGTATTTAAAATGTACTTTAATCACTTTCACTCAAAAACATCCATTCCTCTCTAGTCTTTTTATTGAGGTTTTTAAGAGTCTGAAACGTGTATTACTAAGAAAAACAGATATTGCCAAAAAAGAAAATGAAATGTAAATGCCTATGCTGAAAATATTTGGTATTCCTAACTAAAGCCCTGAGGCAAATATTGAATTTTATGACAAAAAATTAAATAGAAATATGTCTGAAAACAGAATGGCATAAAGCAAGTGCCTGGGCTTGAAACAAGAAATTGTGTCGAATTTGTACATTGATTCATTCATTTAAAAAACATTTATGGAATATTTGCATTATGTTAGACAATACAAATATTACAGTGAGCAAGAGTGTATTTCCTGGCTTCATGCAGTCTATGTCTTATGAAGAAGATAGTACACACATACTAGTGAGGATTTAAAAAAGAAAAGTAAATGCACTATGGACTCATGATAGATTTACCAAAACTATTGTAAGGAATCAAGGAAATTTTTATCAAGAAATATCTTCTAAACTAAGACCTGAGAGTTCAGAAATGCTAATGCATGGAGTACGAGAGGAAGCAGAATGGACACATAGATATTTATTCTAAAGAAGTGTGTTTCATAATGATGTGTCAAGATCATACTGGCATCCTAAACCATGTTTCTGATTAAAGAATAGAGTATAGGCCAGAAAGCAGAAAGGGGTGAAGATAAGGAGACCCACTAGGATCCTCTTGCAATGGAACAAAAACATTAAAAGGCATAAAACCAGTTGACAATCATGGAGCTAAAAAAGTGTAGGTCATGTTGCAAATTAGTGGTAGACTACAACTGACACAATTCTATAAAGCTGATGTTTTATAATTAGTATGGATAGAAAGAACACTTGATGAAGTGTGATATCCTGATCCAAGATTGAGAAGCTGAGTGAATAGGGATGCTTACTCAAAACCCAGAAGAATAGAAAGTTTGGCACTGAAAATAATACTTTCAAAGCACTCATAAGATGCCCAGTAGGCACTTAGATTATAGGTCTGAGTTTCTTTTCAGCAGTCTATAGTGAGAAAATGTTTTCAGAAGTGGTTAGTAGAATACATGGCACATAGTGAACTTTCAATAAGGGTCAGCTGTTTTTATTAGTACTAGCATTATCATTGTGTAGAATGTAACATAACCACTATCCACTACAAAAGACTCAGAATGAAAATTAGTTATAAAGAAGTGTTCCTTCATTCATTTTCAAACAGTGGCCACTTTATTCTTAATGAAACACAATTCAGTTTTTCTAATAATGGAAAATTCTGTACTCATGCCTCAAAAGGAGTCATCAGTACTGATAAGGGAGTGTTCACCTATGGGCTCTAAAAGGATTTCAACTTATTGTTTAATCTCTGGTAGCATACTTTCCTCCCCTGTAGTTAATCAGCTGCTTTTCAAACTTTTTGAGACCTTGGCTTATATGTCTTAAATGGCATCAACATGGTACAAAAAGATTTTTCTACACTCTGCCCTCAAAGAACATAAGAGAGACTTATGGAAGTTCAGAAGTCCAGCAGAGAGATGGTAGTGTGCTGTTGACTAAGAAAATCCAAGATGAGATTCATTGACGAGAACAGAGGAACAAGTTTATGTTACCTTTGTCATCTTCCCCCAGGGCACATTACTCTGAGGGCAAAGTCAGATAAAGACATCACAAATTAAGGAAGCTATCTGGTCAGCATCCCTAATGAATGAATATAGATGTAAAAAACCTCAACAAAATTCTTGCAAACTAAACTCAATAGTATATTAAAAGGATCACACACCACGAACAACTGGGATTTTAATAGGGTACAAAGAGGTTCAACTAATACAAATCAATTAATTTGATACACCATGATAACAGATAAAAAAAATCACATGATCATCTCAATAGATGCCAACAAAGTGTTTGACAAAATACAACAAACACTTTTTTTGATTAAAAACTCTAAACAAATTGGATATGGAGGAGTCATATCTCAAAGGCCATATGTGTAAAGTTCATAGTTAACTTCATACTGAGTGGTGAAAGTATGAAAGTTTTTCCTCTAAGATCATGAGCTAGGCAAGAGTGCCCACTCTTACTACTCTTCTTCAACATAATACTGGATGTCTGGTCAGAACAACAGGTCAAGAAGGAAAAATAAAAAGCATATAAATCAGAACGAAGAGAGTAAATTTGCATCTATTAGCAGATATGATCTTATACGAAGAAGATTCTAAAGACTCCACCGAAAAACTGTTAGCACCAATAACTAATTCAGTAAAGTTGCAAGATACTAATTCATCATTAAGAAATTAGTTGCTTCTATTTACAATTAGATATCTGAAACATCATTCAAAATCTCATTTATAATAGCATCAATAAACAATAAAATGCTTAGGAATAAATTTAACTGAATACATGAAATATCTGAGCACTGAAAATTCTAAGACTTTGATGACACAAATAAATGCAAACATATTCCATACTTATGGATCAGATGAGTTAATAATGTTAAAATTTCCATACTGTTCAAAGGCATGTATAGAGTCAGTACAATTCCTATCAAGATAATTAGGACGTTTTTCAGAGAAAAAAAAATCCTTAAGTTCATATGAAACAATAAAAATTATAACCCAAAAGATAAAGCAATTCTAAAAACAAAACAGCAACAGAAATACCAACATAATAAAATTGGAACGATCACACTTCGTGATTTCAAGCTATAATTAATTACAAATATAGTAATCAAAACATTATAGCGCTTGGATAAAGACAGGCACATAGATCAAAGGACCATAACTGGGAGCTCTGAAATAAACCCTGCATGTATGTTCAACTAATATTTGCAAGGGAATCAAGAATACTCATTGTGGAAAGGATAATTTCTCCAATAAATGGTGTTGGGAAGATTGAATATGCAAGTGCAAAAGAATGAGATCTCTTACCTTAAATCACAAAAAAGTAACTTAAAGTTGAATAAAAACTTAAACATAAGACCTGAAGCCTAGAAGCTAATAATAGAAAAAAAAATTATATATGACACTAAAAGAATAAAAAAACAAAGCAAAAATAAGTAAGTGGGATAGCATCAAAGTAAAATGCTTCTACACAGCAAAAGAAACAATAAATAAAATTAAAAGGCAACTTGTGGGAGAAAATATTTGCCAACCATCTAAATAAAATAAGGGTTTAATATTGATATGTAAGGAACTCATATAAAGCAATAGCAAAAAGATAAACAATCCAATTTAAAAATGGACAAAGGTGCTGAATAGACATTTAAATTTTTTAAGAATAATTTTATCATTTATTTTATTTACATGGTTATATTTATTTTAGGATATTGAAATCACATTTCAGTTTTTGAGAATTTCACATCACACCCTCTATGACAGTTCATTGCCTTTTGCTTTGTTCTCTCATTTCCCTCTGTGGTCCCTCCCCTCAAGTAAACACAGTCTTATGTCCTTCAAATTTTGTTGGGGCTGTCTGTTTTGTTTCTTTCTATTCCACATATGAGTGAAATTGTCCTGCATTTCTTTTTTCTTTCTGACTTATTTCACTTAACATGATCCCCTCCAGTTTCACCCAGACTATTGCGAAGGGGATAATTTTTAAATAGCTGCATAGAATTCCATTGAGTATTTATACCATAGCTTCTTTATCCAAGCATCCACAGATGGGCATTTAGGTTATTTCCATGTCTTGGCAATTATGAATTGTGCTGCCATGAATATATGGGCACAAATATTTTATTCTGATTATAGATTTTCTACTTACTGGCTATGTGCCTGCAGATGGTACTGCTATGTAAAGTGGTAGATGTATTTTTATGTTTTTGAGTAATCACACCATTTTTCAGAAAGGTTGCACTAATTTGCATTTCCACCAAAAGTGGAGTAGGGTTTACTTTTCTACACAACCTCCACTAACAATTGTTATTTTTTTGTCTTCTTTATATAGGCCATTCTTACTGGTGTGAAGTGGCATCTCATCGTTATTTTTATTTGTATTTCTCTGATGGATGATATAGAACATTTTTTCTATCTATCTTAGGCCATCTGTGTGTCTATTCAGCTTTTCTGCTCAATATTTGAAAAGCGATTTGCTTGTTTTGTTGTTGTTCTTGAGATGTGTATATATTTTGGAGAGTAAGTTCATATCTGAAATATATTGTGCAAATATCTCCTCCAATTCTGTTGGTTGTCTTTTTGTTTTAGTGGTGTTTCCTTTTGCTGTACAAAAGTTTTTTAGTTTGATGAAGTCCCAATCAATTATTTTTACACTAATTTCTTTTAGCTGAAGATGGGAAGATGGGAGTGTGATTCCTCCACTTTTCTACTTCTTTAGAATGGCTTTGGTTATCTGAGGTCTGTTGTGATTCCATACAAATTTTAGAATTGTTCGCTCAGTTTCTTTGAAAACTGTGTCTGGAATTTTATGGAAATTGCATAAAATCTTAAAATTATTTTGGGTAGAATGGTCATTTTTATTAAGTTAATATTTGTACCTATGAACATGGAACAGTCTTCCATCTATCTGTGCCATCTATTTCTTTAAAGTCTTGCAGTTTTCATTACAGAAGTCTTTCACCTTCTTTGTTAAATTTATTCCCAGATCATTCCTTTTTTTTCCTTTTGGTGCTGTTTTGAGTGGGATTTATTTCTTAGTTTCTTTTACCTCTACTTCATTGTTTGCATATAGGAATGCTAATAATTTTGTGTGTTCATTTTATATCCTGCCACTTTACTGTATTTACTTATCATACCTAGCAATTTTTCATGGAGTATTTAAGATTTTCTCGGAAAAATAGCATTTTATTTGCAAATAGTTAAAGCTTTCTTTCTTCTTTTATAATTTGGTTTAATTTCATGTGCTTTTCTTGCCGTATTGCTCTTGCCCATACTTCCAGAACTGTGTTGAAGAGTAGTAAAAGTGGACAACCTTGGCTTTTTTCCATATCTTAGTGGAAAGACTTTCAATTTTTCATGACTGGATATGATGTTGACTGTGGTTTGTCATCTACTACTTTTAATATTTTGAGATATATGCCTTCTATCATTATTTTGGAAAAAGTTTTTTTTTAATCATTAGTGTTTAATCTTGTCATATACTTTTTCTGCATCTATTGATATGATCATGTGATTTTTGACTTTCCCTTCATTGAAGTGGTGTATTTTATTAATAATTTGCATATGTTAAACCATCGTTGCATCCCTGGAATAAACGCCACTTGTTTGTGACCTAAATATATGTAATGTTCTGTTGAATATATTTTTGCTAAGATTTTGTTGAGGATTTATATATGCGTAGATTTTTTTCTCTAAAGGAAATATACAAATAATCAATAGGTACAAGAAAAGAGGCTCAACACCTATAATTACCAGGGATGTGCAAATCCTAGCTACAAGGAGATATTGCTTCATATCTTTTATAATGACTATTGTCTAAAAGACAAGAAATAAAAAGCTTTCAAAATGATGTGCACTGTTGGTGGGGATGTAAAATGTTGCAACCATTATACAAATCAGTATGGGGTTTTCTCAAACAATTAAAATTAGACCTACCATATGATTTCATTTCTGGGTTTATAGATGAAGGAATTGAAATAATTATCTTGAAGAGATATTTGCACATTTATGTTTACTGTAACATTATCCACAATAGCCAAGAGATGTAGACAATCGGTGTATGGATAATGCAAATGTTTTATATATATATATATATATAATATATACATAATATATTAGAATATTATTCATCTATAAAAGGAGGGAAATCCTGTGTCATGAGCAATAAAATGGATGAATCTCTAGAACATTATGCTAAATAATTAAATCAGTGAAAATAAATACTGTATGACCTCTCTTATATGTGCATTCTAAAAGCATTGAACTCACAGAAACAACAAAGAAAATGGTGGTTGTGTGTATCTGAGGGATTGCAGAGATGCTGGTTGGTCAAAGGGAACAACTTCCATTTAAAAAAGTTAGTATTAAAACAAAAGAACAGATGAAACATACCCAACCCTTGGACACTTGAAACAGAACTGAAGCTACCAATAAGGAATGGAACAGATGTGTGGGGGACAAGTGGTGGTGGAGCCCACTGAGCAATGAGGAAGTACACTTGGTGATTTGGTGGAGAACAGCATGTGTTGATATATATTTTATGAATAGGGAAACTGTACTTATGGAGAACCTACACACGTGTTTATTTTAATATGTAAAATCAAAGTTACCATAATAAAAAAATTAAAAATTAATATTCTCTGGGGATCTATTATACAGCATGGTGACCCTAGTTAACAATACTGTCTTACATACTTGAAAGCTGCTAAGAGAATAAATCTTAAAAATTCCTCACCAAAAAATGGTAATTATGGAGGTGATATACTTGTTAACTAATCTTATTATAGCAATCATGTCACAGTAAATGTGTATGACAAGTCATGTTGTACACCATCTTGCATAATGAACATTTTATCCAAAATGTATTAAAATCTCAATAAAGCTGGAAAAACTAAAATAAAATAGCTTCTATTGACAGTTATAAAATGAAAGAAATACCTTAATAATTTAAAAGGGAACAAAGTCAAGTTCGATACTTACACACACTTGTAAAAATTGGTTACCATAACTAAAGTTAAATCATAGATTCTTGTCTAATATCATTTGCATAGTAGTTAAAAAAAGAATCTCCACCTTTTCAGATATTGAAACTGAAAGTGTAAAGTGAATTACATATAAACCATCAATATGAGGTGACATGAAAGATTTAGCTTTCATATGTGTTTTGCTTTGGAGTTTGTGATTATTTTCCTATTAATCAAACTTTCCAATAATCTTGTTTTAGAAGTTCTAACAAGAGGATTGAGTAGATAATTTAAAACCCCTATATCAGACATTACCCACAGCACCAGGAAAAGAGGTCTAGACAAGTAAAAACAATAATCCTGGAACTAATGATCTAGGGGAATTGTAAATTACATTGAAAATTGAGAGTTACATTGTTCTGAGACCATTTAGAAAAAGATAATGCTCTGAGTTTCCACCATTTCTAGATGAAGGATAGCTTAGATTCTTAGTTCAGTATAGGATTTTCCTTCCAAGTAATCCAAGTTATCCAAGTACTTATTTTTAGTTAATAATTGTAAATTATTATCTTATTTCCACATGAATAATTTATATAGCTGACTTACAATCGTATTCTAGTACATGGTTAAAAAGTCAGCATTTTATAATGCTTTATCATAAATTTTAATATTTAATACACATTTTTTCATTGGTTTGACCTTAAAGCCATGTTTCACCTAAGAAAGGATTTCCTATCTCTTCTAAAATATTGGCACTACTAAGAGCGCTGTAGTATAACTTTGCCCATACAATCTCAGTCCCTTCTTATAATAATTTGCCAAATTTTATTTGAAAATCTAATATTGTCCATTACTAGTCCCCGTGGATTGCACAAGATGGTTCATTCCCCTGAATCCCAGTTACAGAAGTGGATACATGACCCAGTCTTGGACAAGTAAAGCATAACATTTCCATAAGCGCAATGATTAACTTTAGGAGGGTCACATGACAAAATCAGATTCCATAGAATTGGTTCTGGGATATGGGTATATCTAATAAAAGAACAGCAAGTGTTCTCTATGATTTTCCTTGAAGCATGAAAACCAAAAGGCATTCAGATTGCCATCACAGAGAAAGATATATAGTCCTGATGACATCTGGATCAAGTTTTCCCTAAAGCTAGCCCTGGACTTGTTAGTTACATAAGCCAATATTTTACCACTGTTTTTTTCTGCTTAAGTCAATTTAAGTTTTTTTCTGTCTCTTAAAACTACAAGAACTAAAACTGTATAATTTAATTTTAAGAGAGACATATGAAGAAACTTTAGAGAGCTAAACAAATTCAATATAATGTTCTTTTGCTGTAAAGAAAAAAAGGAACCTCTAAACTCTTAGGTAGAGCAATATATCTATAAGAGCAAATATACTAATAACGTCTGCATATATTTACTGGAGAATCAATGATGATGATATGATGATGTTATATAGCTACAAAGAAAATTCACTGGCTATCTACTTGGATTGCCAGCTGTGTGACTATATTGATTTCTTCAGGGTTTTAAAATGCCTGACTTCAACTCAAGCCTAGTTCAGCCTCTACTAAGTCTAATTTTCCTCATATATGAAACAGATGCAACAAAAAATTGAATCTACCTCACTAGTTTACATGATTTCAAACAAATATTTAAAACATTATATAAAGCATGTTTTCAGTAAATATTAACTATTGGGTATTATAGATGACATTAAGGTAAAGGTGTTTATTTTTACTGGAATGAAAGAAAAATAGAAAGTTTTCATAACTAAACAAATTTCAGTTTGACTTCTAGTCTTGCATCATTCTGACTGGATAGATAACTAAATTTTACTAAAATGTAGGCTTATAAATATTAAAATATGCTCAACCCAGCTAGATAGCTCACTGTAAAAATTTGGCTTATTACTACCTTTACTGGATGAATTATTTTTTAACATATAGTCAAGCTAAGAATGACTATAAAAGTTTGAACAATTCTAGGCATTTTCTTTTATTTTTTCACTTATTTTATTGTAGTAACTTATTCTAAACATTAAAATAAACATATATATATATATATATATATATATATAGCTTCCCCATTCCTCATATATATGTCAACACACTCCACCTTCCACCAAAACACCAAGTGTTCTGCACCATTGTGCGGTGGGCTCTGCCACCATTTGCACTCCTACCACCCACCCCTGTCCCATTCTCTATTGGTAGCCTCAGTTCTTTCGAAAGTGTCCAAGCATTGTTTTTTTGGTCTGTTCCTTTGTTTTGTCTATTCATGCTCCACCTATGAGTGCGGCCATCTGGTATCTTTCTTCTTTTGACTTATTTCACTTAGCATCATTCCTTCTAGATCCACCCATGTTGATTCAAGTAACAGGGTTTCATCTCTTCTAAAATCTGTGTAGTATTCCATTGTACATATGTACCACATCTTCTTGATCTATTCATCTGACATTGACCACTTAGGTAGTTTCCAATTCTTAGCTTTGTGAGTAGGGCTGCAGTAAGCATGAATTGCATAAAATTTCTGTGAATGAGTATTCTTGTATCTTTTGGGTAAATACCCTGAGGTGAGAATGTGGGATCATACAGAACTTCCATCTTCAACTTATTTGACACCAATATGAACTCTCACCAACAGTGTAAAAGTGTTCCCTCTTCTCCACAACCTCACCAACATTTATATTTTCCAGGCTTTTGCATAACAGCCAATCTCTCAAGTGTAGGGTGATATCTCATTATTTTGATTTGCATTTCCCTGATAGCCAGTGATTAGGACCATCCTTTTCATGTACCTATTGGCCGTCTGTATATCCTCTTTGGAAAAATGTCTCTCCAAATCCTCTTCCCATTTTTGATGGGATTGCCTAATATTTTGTTATTGAATTTTATGAGTTCTTTTTATATTTTAGATATTAAATACTCTCAGAAACATGAAATGTGAATATCTTCTCCCAGTTAATAGGTTACCTTTTCATTTTGATGATGTTTTCTTTCACTGTGAAGAGGTTCTTAGTTTGATATAGTCCCAGTTGTTTATTTTTCTGTTTGTTTCCCTTAATGCTGGAGTTGAGTGCTCAAAGGCTCTAGGCATTTTCTATATTCTTTGTGATTTAATTTGTTTGGTACATTAAATAACCAACCTCTATCTGCAATAATATTAATTTTTTTTCCAATTGAGAGAGGGAAGAGCAATGACAAGAAAATGTTGCTTGTTTAATTGGAATTACCATTGTAAGATAAATACAGAAGAGATGATTTATAATGCAGGTCTCTTTCTGATGTCCTGAGTAGTTTCACCACCATACCAGACCCCATAACAAAACTCTGGATGTATGTCCTCCTTATCTAAAATACGAGCCATTTAAAACTCAGTTGGATGTAGAAGAAAGTTAATTACTACTTTAAAGAAGAGACTTACCACATAAAAATCAAAGTTCTCTTCTATTATTTTCAAATATGAATAATCCATCATTTTTAAATACAAAAAATCCATTATTAAATTCTGATATTTTAATATACAGGATAAAATTTTTCTTTGGTGTAAAAGTACTTCCAACTCTCACAGGTTAATTTCTGCATTAGCACAATTTTCAACTAAGGGAACATTAAATTCAGATAATGCAAAAGAAAAAAATCCCATTTGATGCATTAGCATGGGTGGTGGCTAAATTTTTTGGTCATTGTAGTCCCAATTAAGAATTATATGAACTATACTAAAAATAAAAATAAATTAGGATCTAAGAAATGCAGAGATATTTCACTAAAATAAAAGAGATGAAGTTTTTTTTGTTGTTGTTGAATTTACTTGCATTCTTACTGCCCTATAATTTACATCTCTCCATGTTTCCCATTCTTTCCGGAAGCAAGTTGAAAATTTTAAATATGCAGCTTTATGAAGAAATCTGATCATTCAGATGAGAATGTTCTGCTTGCTCTTTTTCTTCCTTGATCCAATTCATTTTTAGCCCTTATTTCCCCAGGAGGATGAAAATAGGAGTTTCTTTCTTTCATCCTCAGCTAGAATCTCACGGCTGGTGCTGCCAATATTTCCGCAATGAAGATTCTTAACAAAGATGAATTAACTCCAGCTCTGCTCTCCTTGATTTTTTCTCTCATTATCTGCTTCTTAGCTAGCCTAGAATCTTTCTGACCATTGATCTGAGAGTGCATGATTCACAAAGTGCAGCATGTTTGCCTTTAAGTATGCATAATGAGACTAAGTTTCTGAAGCAGCTAGTGACATGGGCAGCAGGACAAAACTCCCTGGCTCATCTACTCAATACATAGTCCTCGAAGACAGTTTGTGCTCTCTCCCTGGTATCAGACATGTCAGGCATGGCAGACTTTCCACTTGATTATTAGGCAGAGGGGGATGGGGGAGAGCAAGGTAAAGTGAAATATAAAATCCAGGTAGAAAAAGAGTAAAATAAGGGTTCTTTCAGTGCCTGTATTCTGTGGGCAGACTATGAAAGAAGGGAAAGATTTCCATTTATGGTTTTTAAATTACACTGTAGACAAATTCTGTCATAATGAATGGTGTTAAGTATTGTAAGCTTACTTAGTATTGAACACATATGAAAGTACTTTTTATATAAAATAAAAAGCAATGACTTTTATATTTGTATTGTACTCTTTTGTTTTAGGATATTTCACATACACTGTTGCCAGCTGCACGCCTACCCTTGCATTCTACTCTTCTTGAGGAAAGATAAGGTCTATGACTGAGGATTCTGGTAAAAAATAAACCAAAGAGAAATTTGGGGCCTGATCTAACACAGGTTTGAGATTTACATTACCATGCAGCTCAGAGAACTGAAATTTAGCATAAAAATTGGCTCTAGACTAATGATACACATAAACACTTGCCAGAAGCAAACTCTACATCTCTCTAGAAAAATATCTCCTTCCTAGGAATGATCATCACAGAAAAGAAATCCTTTCTAAAGGTGAACAGAATCAACACTTACAAAAAAAACAAAACGATAAGTAGAGACCTCAAGTAGATGTTAATGTTATAAAATTATGATAATGGGATATAATCTAAAAGAGAATATAAGCATGTTTAATAACATAAGAAAGTAAGCACAACCTTAACAATCGAATATGAATTCAATGGAACGTCAAAGCAAAAAATTTCATATTCAGAGAAATAATTTCACAGTAAATGAAACATTCAGAGGAGGGAACTGATAAACTAGAAGAAATATGAAAAAAATCATTCAGAATGCTGCATGATGAAAGACAGAGTCTTGGACTAAAAGTGTTCAACACACAAGTAATCCACAAAACAGAATACAGGGTATTGGCAGAAGAACAAACAGGTCAATGGAACAGAACAGGAAGATTTATCTTTTCCTTTATACCCCTATGTATCAGAGACAATATTTAAGTACTTTGCATTTGTTGTATAATTTAATATTATAACAACAACTGGATGAAATGGTGTATTTGTAACATATCTTTGAAAAATAAGAAGACAAAAACTATAGTAATTGTCAGAAAAGATATACAAGCCATGCCAAGTCCATGCAACTAGCAATGTTATAAGAAATAAAATCTAGGTTCATTTGCTGCTGGTGTTAATACTTTAGAAAATAATCTATATTTCATCCCGCTTCTATTTTTCTTTGAGTGTGTGTTTCTTTCTAAGAATGTTCTTTATAATGTGCTATCACTTTAGAAATATATGTAGAATGCACCTAATATGGACACATGACATGAAAAAAAATGAAGCCATGGATAAAGACCTTCAGTTTAAGAAAAAAATATGCTGGGCAAATTGGAAACATTCAAAAGAAAAAAATAATGACTGATAATTCTCTACCTTACACAATGAAAACACACAAAGAAAACAATTCTCTACACAAAGAAAACAATTCCCACGTGGCTTTTATAGGTGCAATATCAAAAGTATAACAATAAATCCACTAAAAGATAGCGTGAGAGAATTTCTTCATGACCCTGAAGGTAAATAAATATTTTTAAACAGACTACAAAAAGAAACTCTAACTATAAAGGGGAAAATATGTTACATTGGACAGCACTAAAATTAGAAACTTCTTTTCTTCAAAACACACTTTAAGAGAGTGAAAAGACAAGCCAGACTAAAATAAACTGGTTAAGTGTTTAACTGACAAAGAATGGATCCAGAATGTATGGAAGAATGGATCCAGATGTATGAATCAATCAATAAGGAAATGGCTGACAAACAAGTGAAAAATGCGTAAAAAACAAAACAGCTCCTTCAAATAGAGAAAACGCAAACAGGCAAAATAAATATTCAAAATAATCAGTAATAAGGAAAATGCTCATAAAACCCACAGTGGGATTCCCATTACACACGTTCCAGAGTTGATAACATTTAAAAGTTTGTAACCCCAAGCTTTGATGTGAATATGTAGTAAGTTAAATACTGCTGCTAAGAGTGTAAACTGCTTTTGAAATCTGTCTACTAAATATGTATACTTTATTACTTCATTTCACTTAAAGGAACACAACTAATATATATAGCTATATATGCGTCCAAAAGCAGAAACAAAATTTCTTACAGAAGCATCATATGTAATTGTTCCAAACTGAAAACAGCCTAATTATTCATCAACATTAGAGGTGATTAAATAAATGGTGGCACGTTCACACAAAGAAGACAGTTTATCTGTCAAAAGCAATGGACTATGTGGAAAAAATTGATAAATTTTACTAACAAAACCCTGAGAGAAAAGAAACCAGACCATATATACATGCGTGTGTATATATGTGTATATATATATGTGTGTGTGCATATATGTACAAAAACAGACAAAGCAAAAATCAAAATATGGTGATAATACAAAAATCATGATCGTGATTGCCTCTGGGGAAGAGATTAAACAGTGAATGAGAAAAGACTCAAGGGAAGTTTCTGAAGTGTAAACAGTATTCTATTTTTTTAATTTAAGTTGTTTTATTTGAATCTAAATCTGCTAATTTTGTGATAGTTTATCAAAAAGTACATGCATTATTTGACACATCTCTGTATTTATATCATACTTCAATAGAGACATTTAAAACAAAGTAGGAACAAAATAAGAAATCTTTAATTAGGACTTTAATTTTGACAACCAGGTTTGTAAAAATCTTCCTTCTGAAAGCAGTGTTTTGTTAGCGTATTGAGATTGCATTAGAAAAGAGCACAAATTTGGGAATCAAGGTGCTTTGTTTCTACTGCCATCTTATGTAACTAGTTTTCTTGCTAAGGCAAGTAATCTATCTTGTCCTCATGTCTTCTTTGTAAAAGGAAGTATTTAAGCTAATTTGTAACATTCTTCCCAAATCTAAAATTTCATCGTTCCAGCAATTCCTCTAGTCAGATGATAATGGACTACTGGGCCATAGGAGGCATAGTTTATTTGTCTAATCTATTTATAGTAAAATCCAGGTTACAGAGGGGAGAAAATCAACTTAAGGAAGAACATATTATATGGTATTTTGGTGAAGGATTCATTTTCTAAGACTGATCATGTTTGTGAGACACGTGAAGTACAAAGAGAAATTTTTCTTCCTTCCCATGTGACCTTTTAAAATCAGAAATATTATTTATAGAACCTCCCAATGCCATTTAAGTGCAAAACATTTCTGACCTTTGCAAATGCAAGGCCTAGAACTCTGGATGTGACTTTAAAAATCAATTAATAGAGACTACAAAGATATTTACCCATGTAGTTAAAAAGCAAAGTTTCTGAAAAAAACTTTTTAAAGCAGTCAGATAAACAACCTAATAAATGATAAAGGTCATGTTGACTGTAGAACAGACATCCTTTCTAACTCTTCTAAATGATCATTGCAGTCTGGTTGTTGTCTGATAAAAGAGTTAATTATCCAGTATTTCATTTTTAAAAGTAACCTAAGATCTCAATTAAATGCTTGTGAGGGGGAAAAAAGTACCATTTTTTTGTTGTTATGTGCATCCATTCTCTTTGTAACATGAACCTAACAACTAGATGGGAGAAAAGTATTTCCCTCTTTGTTCCCCTCTAAAGTTCACACCCCACCATGCCCTGGATTCCTGCTTAGAGTTCTAACTCTTGCTGGGGCCTCACACAGTTGGAGGGAAGAGTCAATTAATTTCACTACTGTCATAAATTTTCACAATGGGATCATTATCTGCCACCACCGTGTCTTGAAGACCAGGGCATTCGTCCTCATATACAGTGACTTGCCCTTTCAAATCTCTGAGCCAGTTTCTTGAGACTCAGTAATGGATGTGAAATGAATTTTACACTTTGCCAAGCTGCCTCACACATTTCCTTTTCAGACTAATTCCTTAAAAAAAAATAAATAAATAAAGGAATATTCAAAGAAGGCCAAACTTTCAGTCACTGACTTACTTTTCTCTCTATAGCAGGAAACAGCATATTCATATAGCCTTACATTTAGCAAACTTCACATCTATTGTTCCTTGCTCCTCAAAGTCCTCATTAATCCTGCCCCTCTCTATTCTTTTTAATCCCCTTGTTCTTTTCCCCAGCTCAATGTCCTGTCATAAATATTTTCAGTCTAAATATTGCAGAAATTAGTCAGAAAGGCCTTCTGCCATAATTACTCCATTGAGTTTAGCTTTTCTTTAGTAAGATTATTCCAATATTTAGAGGGTAACTGTGGCAATTTTAGATAGTAAGGGGGAAGAACCAAGTATTTAATATTGAATTTTTCAAGCAGTTTTTTTTTTTTTTTTGGGAGGTGGGGAACTTGAATACAATTTGAAAAATGGAATAAGTTGAAGCAAACTCAAAGCAGGCAATTAAAATATCCAGTGAATGACTAGAAATTTCTTTGAACTACTTTCTATACTATTTCTGGGAGAGTGAGGGCAGGAACTCACTCAGGTACACTGAATTAAGAGTAATATGTAATTATTTCATACTTTGTATTAAAGTCCATATTGCTAAACAATATGACATTCTGGCCAAGAGTTTACTATAGCCTCTAGACAATAACTTATTCACATACAGCGCAGCTGACTTTATTTCACTCTTAATTCTCATGCTAATAAAAATTTAAAATTGATTTGGTTGTAACCCATATTCATGTTTCCATAACCAAATCTATGAATAGAAAGCATTAGCAAAATAAATGCCAAATTGACTATAATGATTATGATAAACTGAACTTTGATGTTTTGAAAAATAAATACTTTTTTGTTAAATTATATTTTTAGTAAAGATGATGACATTTATAGAAAAACAATATTCTCAAAAAAAATGGAAAAATGTTGATGGTCAAGCCTTAGATGGAAAAAAAAATTCATTCAAGTATATAAATGAACCAGATCTTCCTTCTGGTCTAAAAAGTGAGTAAAGTCACATCTTCCTATGTCCTTGTTATCTTCCTTGTTATTGTAACTCCTAGCATGTCAGTGTAACTGATAGGTTCCTATCAGATTTGAAGTTGCTGTGAGATGCCAACCCCTAAATAGCAGATATAGAATGAACAAGAATAGGTAGATGGATCACCATAGAAAAAAGGAGGGGGTTGAAAGCTGTGTGAAGATACCTGCTCTTTGGTCAAAGATCAAGACAATCACTCAGCATGCATGATGGCCTGGGTGGTTGATGGATATCATTGTAGTAATGGGTGACATCAGCGATTTCAAAAAGAAAATTGAGTTTAAGTAGGTGATCAGCACTGTGTGGATAACAGTTTGAAATCCAATAGTAAGTATAATTCCATCATTAAGATCCCCACAGCCCACTAGATGGATTTTCTTTCATCCCTGAAGGTCCGTTTTATGTTGCATAGGTACAGCTTGAGTTTTAGTTTCATCTTCTTTTATTTCCATTTCCCATCCTCTGATAGAGGCACTGATGAACTGTAAAAAAAGCCAAGAGGCAGACAAAATAAAGGTGGAGAAATGAAGGCCAAAGTTAATCTACAAACTGAAAATTACTCCCACGAAAATCAAGAGTTAGTCAAAGATGCTGAGAAATGAAGAAATTATCACCAAAACAGTGGATTTTTTAATATAATGAAAAATATAAAGAATTCCTTCAGGTCTTTGACACAGAAAATGCTCATGTTTCATGATTTGGACTGCTCTTACAAAGAACCATTATCCACAGAATGTCAGAGTCTGGTCTGAAAAGAGATTTTGCATTGAATATTTTCTGAAGAACCTAAATAACATAAGGATTAAGATGTGAAGAAAATTCTGTAATAGGCTCAATATAAAAGCATTGCCAAGAGTTTAACTAAATGTCAAATGGATTATAGGAAATCTAGATAGGAAGAATAAAAATTAGACTAAAAAAGAAATTTAATTTTCAAGACTATAATGTAAATGTATCTCAGTGTTGGACATTGTCACATATGTTATCATTAACTTATTTAATCTTCCAAGTAAACTAATGAGTTCACTCTTGTCCTACTTAAAGACATGACAATGTAGATTCTGGAAGCAACCAACCTACTCAGTATCACACTAGGAAATATTAGAAAGTGACTTTCTAATAGCAGAACACTTCTTTTTTAATTCAGATGATCTTCTTAGACAGAGAGAAAATAAAGAAAAGGGAGGAGATGGGTGGCCAATGACCAAGGTAAACTGAGTTTCGTTTTAGTTATTTTTGTCTCATTAAATAACTTAGAAAAGTCAGTCACACAGTAAATCTGGTTTCATTAAAATTAATTATAAAAATAAATAATAAGATTTTTAAATGAATTGATTTCTATAAACATTTCTCCAAAGAATATGTAAAATGACCAGTAGATATAAAAAAATTGCTTGACACCACTAATCATCAGAGGTAAGTGAAACCACAAACATGTTAGGGTAGTAATTGCTAAAAAAATAAAATAAAATGAAAATTTGGGAGGAATTAGAAAACTTGCAACCCTTGCAATATGGTGCAGCAAATATTGAGGATCCTAAAAAATTTAAATTAGAATTGACATATGATTCAGTAATCCTACTTCTGGGTATTTATCTAAAATAATTGAAATCAATATTTTGAACAGATATTAGCACACTTATGTTATTATAGCACTAGTCACAACAGGAAAGATGCAGAACAATATTAATGTACATTAAAAGATGGATAGATAAATAAAATGTAGTATATACCAGCAATAAAGTACTATTTTCAGTCTTTAAAAAAGAAGGAAATTCCTCCATGTGGGGCACATGGATGAATCTTGAGGATATTATGCTAAGTGAAATAATCAGTCACAGTCATTATTGCACTGTTTCACTCATATGAATATCTAAAGCAATCCAAGTAGAATGGCAGTTTGGGGAATGGGATAACAGGGATACTAATCAACAAACATGAAGTTTAAGTTAAGCAAAATCAATAAGCTCTAGAGATGTAATGTGCAGCATAGTACCTGGAAGAAAACAACAATGTAAGATACACTTCAACATTCAAAGAGTGATTTCATGTTAAGTGTTCTTATCACAATGTAATACAATATGCTGACATCCAGGAAAAAAAGAACTTTCCTGACAAGTAAAAGTTACATTAAATTTGTGTAACATGTAAGCTTTTGTTGTGTGTGTTTTTACTCTTACACTGCCTTGTAGAACATTTGCACAAAGAGTTTACTAATTAATGAGAAGACAAAAACCAAATAATGTCCTTAAGAAAAGATCTTTCTTACAATCTTCTGAGGAATTAATCAGACTACTCATTTGTGTCCTGGTGCTCTATCATATTTAGAACTCCCACAGAATTCTGCTGACTAACACTTTGGATAGGGCGCTAAAGTAATACCTCTCCTGTACTTAGGGCACTCAATTCTCTTTATAATCAAGGAGCTCAACATGCAAATACAGCAAGTAGGATAACTCTGTTTAGAAGTGCTTTTATAAAATGATAAACATTTCATATTAATAAGCTACAATATATAAAGTCTCCTATCAATATAAAATTTAATTTCATGAGCTCATCTGCCCCAATCCCACATTTAAATTTTGCTTACATAGATGGTATACTTAAGTTTATTTGTATTTAATTTAATTGACTGTTTAATGTAACATAGAAAGAAATGTAATTTGGCATCATAGAAGCCCAAACCTAATGATTCAATTTTTTTCATTCTTATATTAAATATATTATTGTATACAATGAGCTATTATGGATAATACTGCAAATAATATGGGAGTGCATATATCTCTGTAAGAGCCTGGTTTAAATTATTTTAATTACACACATCTATAGGATTTCTGGATCATATAGCAATTCAACTTTCAAGTTTTTGAGGAATCGCCATAGTATTTTCCACCATGGTTGTATCATTTTACATTGCTACGAACAGTATATTAGGGTCCATATCCTGTCTAACACTATGCTGAGTTTTTTAATGTCAGTTGTCCTAGCAGATGTGATATATGTTGTAGTTTTTATTTTAATTTGTTATGTTGATTCCACCGTAAGTATCTTATTTGGAGAAAAATCAATACAAATTCCAAGCTCTTTTTAAACTCAGTTTCTTTGTAATTGTTACTATTGAATTGTGGGATTTCCTTATTTATTTTGAATATTCATCTCTATTCAGATACACAAATTGCAAATATTTTATCCTATTCTTTATTTCCTTTGCTGTTTAGAAGTATTTTAGTTTGATATATATCATTTGTCTAAGTTTGCTCTTGTTTAGAAGTATTAGAGGATAACACTAGTGGGCAAGCATATTATCATCTCTATTTTCTAAGTGAAGAACTGAAGCAATGAGGTGTATGCATCTGCTCAGAGATTATGGTTTGGAGGTGAAATACTGAGATGGGACTCAAGCAGCCTGGTTTTAACATCACTGACTTGGACCTTTATGCTAATCTCCATCTTCTGGGAGAGGGAAGAGGAGGAAAGAAGTCCTGAATTGATATCTAACAAAAGATATCTTGTAAAAACTCTATTTACATTTATCCAAATGACAGCAACCTGTCTCAATACTATTCTTCACCAATAGGTATTATTCTGATGTGAGTACTAAAAACAAATCTCAACCATTAAGAGTCATTCAAATTGGACCTCACTGCTCGGCAACTTTGCGCTTCTCTAGAAGTCTTTTATTTTATTGCTAAATCATAATTAGATATTATGAAATTGTGTTCATAATTTAATGCCAAATCATAATCACGATGCTTATGATTATTAAAACTGTAGTTTTATTTCTTGAAAGACAGCCATCTAGAAAGTATTAAGGCCTTGACTTCCTTGTTTAAGAATGAACTAAGGTTAGTGCACTCTGGTGGAGTAGCAGTTAAGTCAGTCGCCTCCGAAGGGGAGCAGGCCACATACCCCTGGGTTCAAGTCTCTGGTCCAGGGGAAAACAACCAGTGCAAACAACTAAATAAATTTTTTTTGAATGAAATGCCTCTTCTTCCTCTCTCTTCCTGCAAGCCTACTTGTTCTTCATTCCTGCCTATACCTTTCCTGTGGGGGAAAAATAAAAAGACTGAACTGTTAGTGTTTTAGACATTTTTATTCTTTTAACTTTTAAACTGTATTCATTCACTCATTCATTCAACCAACATTATTGAAACTCTACCATATACCAAGCATTGTGCCAAGGGATGAGAAAACAACAGGACACCACATAGTCAGGATGCCTACCTTCCTGCAGCTTGCAATCTTTTTGAACAGTGAGGATACAGCTAAACCTTAGGAACTTATGAAGACAATGATATTAAACATTTGCCTTTGCAGATGCTTAAGCTCAGAATTAGTTCTGAAAAAAAGCTAAAAGGATGAAGTTTCTCAATAAAGCTTTAAACAGATGGCTGTAACAAGTGCCATATCTTAGATTTGATCTTATGGCAACTGCAAAGATATTGAAAACATCTGCAAGTGATTTCAAAGTAATAAAAACTGTTCTTGTTTAAAGATCTTCCATAAATAGCTACATTGCCTACTCAAATTAGCAGTGCAAAAAAGCTCTCTGTAGGATTACTTTGTTATTGAATTTTATGGAGGGTAACATTTCCAAAAAGAGTAGTTTTTTTTTTTTTTTTAACTAGAGCAAAATCATTTTTGTAATACATGTCACTCGTGCTCTTAAATTCTAATAATTGAATCTTAAGAATCTATCTGCTAATTTTAATGAGGGACACTCCCTAAAGAAATTCTGGTGGTTTCGCTCCTGAGAGAGAGACCAGACAAGAAAGATGTCAAAGACACCCAGTTGAATGCAGAGAAAATGTTTTTGAACAAAGATGTCAGAGATTCCATTTTAAGTTTTTACATGCTGTGAAGAAAAATTCTTTTAATTTCCCAAGGTTTTATTAATATTGCTACATATTCAGAGACTTGACAGCAGATAGGAAAGCAGATGATCACAAACGAGTAAATGTCATTCTTAGATCAATCGCAGGAGAAATAAAGAAGGTACCATAACCCACACAAAGGAATGCAACTCTTCAATGGGGATCGAAAAAAAAAGGCAGAGCTTGAGATGGCACCACATGCATGTGCTTACACACCACACCGCAAAGAGCATGGACCTCATGTGTATTCACACCATGACACATACTTGCACCACACCACACACACCACGTCCTAAACATCATACACACAGATACCACATACGTGTACACACCACATAGCACACCCAAAACACCCTGTTTCATATACTCCACACACATTCTCTTTCTTTCTTTCTGTCTGTCTCTCTCAAGAAATTAAGCATTCCCAGAAATTCATTTTTCCACTCTGAGAAATTTATAGAAGTTAATCATTGACCTTTTTCAAAGAAATTGGTTCAACTCAAACTTATCTGAACCTATTCTATTAAGTATTTAAGTTATGCAGGGATTGGTTGAAGAGAAAAAGAATAGTAGAACACATCTGTTGCGAGCCTGCATTGTTTTTTAATTCTTGGAGAAGAGGTATAAGGTCATTTTCTTCGTAGCTCTTTCACAGACAAAGAAACTAAGACTTACAAAGATTCATAAAGTCACACAGGGAGGCAGATGCAAGAAGGAATTTTATATTGGATTTTATTTTGGGCTCCCTAAGCCTGTGCATAGAAATCTGTAAAGGTTGAAAAAAAATTAAAAGATTTTCTGAAACTACTGTGATATCTTTTGTTTGTCATGCCCTGGTGGCTCAGGCGTTAATCTAACATCTGGGGCTGTGTTCTCAACCTGTTCAGTCAGAACAACCAAAAAATAAATAAATGCATAAATAAATGTGCTTCCTCATCCTCTTCTTCCTTGAAAAAATTCATCTTCCTCTTCTTCTGAAAGAGAGAGAGAGAGAGTGATAATTTTGGGAATAGTTTCATCTCCATATAAGTCAGTCTAGCAACTCGCCATGTTTAATGGTAGAATTACTGGGATATCCAGGTAAATTGAATTAACATGTGACAAAAACATGATAGAGACAGGGAGATGGTATTTTAAGAAGGTGGGTAGGATAGAGGGCTGGTGATGTTCGGGCTCCATTAAAGACTAAGATTCTATGAATTGAAAATATCTATTGAAAGTACATTTTCCTTATCTTTTCTCTCAAGCTCTGTGCATGCAAGACTAGGGTATTTAGACTATCAAACATTTGGTAACAACCTAGGTTTTGACTTCTGATGCTCACTAAGTTGTTAATAGCATTATTGAAAGCATATTTTGTCAGTTTAACTTCAGCAGGAATATTTGATCAGAATAATATACTCAAATACTTTTTATGCAAACTATTGTGAAGCAAGATAACCTCATCCCTAATGTGTTCAGTTTTATAGCAGTCTCTAGAATTTCAGACAACATTCCTTATGATTTTTGGAAGGGGACAAAATACCTAAGCATCCAGTAGAAATTTATATATCCTTATGGAATACGAATTTTTCTTAAGTAACAATGATCTGGCAGTTAAAGGGGGCTTTAAAGTTAATGAAGCCTGGAATCGCTCCTGAAAGAAATTCTAGTCTCTCTTGGATTGTTGTAGAGGAACATAAATTTTGCTCAACCATGATAATGCATAGATCCAACTACTCAGGCCAAAAAGTGTGAAGGGAATTTTTCAGGATCATTGGAAGTATCAAAAAGGGGGATAAGACCATGATTTACTTTAAAATATATTTTTTCCTAATCATTTTCAGTCACTTCTAGATCAAGAAGAGTCATACACTGAAGGCTCTTCTGTACCTCTTACTATCAGAGCAAAATTCAAAACACATCCATGTACCTTTGTATGTTTATGTGTGCATACATACATGTATGTGTATGCGTGTTGTGGCTTCTGTTAGCATTTAATGCATGTCTGGCTTTAGCTCTTTACAGTCAGATGATAAATCTCACAGTAGATATGGATTTGAAGTCACTCTTACTGTTCTGTGTAGCAAAGTCAACCCTAGCCGGAGGGTCAGCTAGTGCTGCTCTGCATGGCTTGCTTAGGAAAACTTTATAATACATTTATCTCTCTGGAATGTCAGCACTTTAGCCATAAAGACTTACTATTTTGTCACCAGCAAGGATACAGCCCTGGGAATATTATGTTTTTTGCTAACTACAGAAAGATGTTCATGGTCTACTGCATTTTTATTTGGCATCTTCTCACAATGATATTTTCTGAAGGTCATCCATTCACTGCCTTCTGTAAATATTCAGTAAACATCTGTCGGCAATAAACTGAGTCAATGGAAGCTTCAGATTAATGAGAAAAGTTGAGTCATGCATAGCTTGTCTATTTATCCTTTACTATAGCATGAGCAGAAAACTGTTTCAATATCATTCGATTTTTGCATGTATACATGAGACTTATTGCAGTCTCTCTTGTTTGATGACTTAGTTTGAAAGACTCAAACCATCTGATATATTTAACCTTATCTAGCATTTTAGTATGTTAAATATTTTAAATAAACATCTGATCATTTTAATAAACACATACATCATATGTATATCACTTAAAGAGCACATACTGTATGCTGAAGAATAGTCTAAGGACTTAGAATGCATATGAGTTTGATTCTCATTACAATCTAGGAAAAAGATAACTACATTATTGGAACCCACTTCACAAATGAAAAAAATTAAGGTAAAATTAAGCTATGAACTTAGTCACAGAGCTAGAAAGTAACAGAACACTTGTAACCATACATGTCTTTTCATAGCACTTATCCTAGTTAGTTGCAAATTTTAAAACCATATTTCTAGTCATAAATAAGATAAAAATAAATTATCAGCAGTAATAAGTAATGGATGCAGATATTTGGATTTTTTGCAATTTTTCAGTTTTTGTTGAAATAATATTACATTATCACATTATATGTTTCATGTGTACATCATAATAAATCAGCATCTGTATATATTATATTAAGTTCATCACTAGCAGTCAAATTATAGTCTTCACTATATAATTTATACCTTTTACTTGATTTGTCTACCTGCTTTCTTTCTGGATGCTACTAATTTATTCTACAGACAGAGTGAAAGTTTATTTTAATTTTATTTGCTTCATTAAATTATTTAGTTTCTCTGTAAATCACATATGATTTAAGTCATACAATGTTTGTATTTATCCATCTGACTTAATTCACAAAGCATAATATCCTCTACATCTATCCAAGTTGCAAATGGAAGGATTTCATACATATGTTGCTGAGTGATATTCTATTGTTTTGACAAGTCTAATTATTAAGACCATATAGTTGCAAGAAAATATTCATCCCTATGTCAATTTTTTTAAGCATGGAATTTAAATGGTGTGTCAGCATGCCCTATTAGTCAAGTAGATGAGTGCACCACCTCTGGTTGGCATAGTCCACACACATACAAGGGACCTGAGTTCATCTCTTGGGTCTGGGGGAGTGGCTGATGAGGAGATGCAACCTGGATGAACAACTAAGCCAAATAAAATAAAATGCTTCTTCCTCCTCTCTTCTTGCCTGCAGCCTACTCACTTTCATTCCTGCCTGCACGTTACCTTTAAAAAATTGTGTGTGCAACACTGTTGTAACTATGTTAAGTAACTTTTTATATGGAAAAGAGCTAGAAGAGAAAATTGACAAAGCTATATGGGTAACATTATTTTGATGATTTTAGTTTTTAAAGTTTCTTATTGCTTTTTTACATTATTTGCACAATGAAACAAGTTAAAAATCAGTCAGATGAACCCTAAAATTAAAATAACTAGATACAAATATAAAAATTACAAGATGCATATGAAAAAATGTATAAACTCTAAGGAAAGAAATAAGAGAAAAACTAAATAAATGAAAAAGTATTCTATGTTTATTGATAGGAAGACAATATTGTCAAGTTCTCAACATGAGTAATCCAACATCAAATTCCAGTCAAATGCCAGCAAGCTGTTTTGTGGTTCTCAGAGCAAACTAGTTCTAAACTTTATATGGAGAGAAAAAATGAGTCAGAATAGTCAACATGATATTGAAGAACAAAATTGGAGGACTGAATACTTGACTTCAAGACATTGTAAAACTCCAGTTATTAAGAGCAGAGGTGGAATGGAGAACCTATAAACAGACAAATATATTTAACTGATCTTTGGCAAAGGCAGTGGCAGTTCAACAGTCTTTTCGTCAGACGCTGCAGATGCAACAATAACAAAAAGAATCATGGGTCTTATACCCTTCATTAAAATTACCTCAAAAAAGATCATAGAACTAAATACAAAATCAAAACTATCAGATTCCTAGAAGATAACATAGTAAAAAAAAATCTCCGTGACCATGGGATATGATGTTTTTTGCTCAGCAACACCAAAGTATAATGCATAAAAGAAGGAATTAACAAGGTGAACTAGAACTCTGGTGGTGGGTGTGGTATAATACACACATTAGCTGAGGTATTAATCTTATATAGTACTGTAAACTATATAGTTGAAACTTATCTAGCATTGTAAACTAATGAAACAAAATGTTTTTTTAAGATCTTCAGTTAGAGTTCTATAGGGAAAAACATGATCTGTGAAAGACACAGTAAAGAGAGTAAAACAAGGAAGAAATTGTTTGCAAAAGACATATCTGATAAAGGATATTATCCAAATATAAAAAGGACTCAAAATAGAACAATCAGAATACAAATAACCCAATATAAAAGTAGACATAGCTATCAATTTCAAGGAAGTTAAAACAGGATATTGAAGAAATATGTTTATTGCAGCATTATTCATAATGGCTAAGAAATGGAAAAGGCCTAAATATCTATCAAAATGAATGGATAAAAAGATGTGTATATATACACAATTATTCAATCATAGAAAGAAGGACATCTTGCCCTTTGCCATAGATAAATGGACCTTGAGGACAGGAGACTAAGTGAAATAAGTCAGACAGAGAAAGAGAATACATATGTGGAGTCAAAAAAAGACAAACTCATAGAAATGAAAAAAAATTGTGGTTACCAGAAAATGAGGGGTGGGATATAGGAGAGATGTTATTTAAGGGTACAAACCAGCAACAAGTAGTAAATGAATCCCAGAGATTTTATGCACGATATAATTAAAATAGACAAAAATTTGCATTATAATCATTAAACTTGTTTAGGGAGTAGAAATTAATTATTCCAACCACTAAAAATGAAATAAAAATATGATAGAGGTATGAACTATCACTACAATGGTAATCATATCAAAACATATAACTGTATTAAGTTAACATGTCACAAATAAATTTATGCAATGGTCTATTAAATTTATTTCAATAAAAATAAGTGGGCAAAATACCTGAACAGATACCACACAAAAGGTGATATAAGAATGGCAAAAAAAGCATATGAAAAATGCTCCACAGCAAGTCAAGGAAATTCTAATTAAGGCAACAATGAACTATGATGACACAACTATTAGAATGTTCAAAATCCAGATCATTAACAACACCCAATGCTGGTGAAGATGTGAAAGAGAGACTCTCATTCCTTGCTGGTGGGAACGCAAAATGATACAGCCACTTTGGAAAATAGTTTGGCAGTCTCTTATAAAACTAAACACACTCACCATCGATCCAGCAGTTTTGTTCCTTTGTACTTAATTAAAGGAATTGAAAGCGTATGTTAATAAAAAGCCTTCACACAAATATATGTATATATATATATATATATATATATATATATATGAGCTTTATTCATAGTTGTCAAAACATGGAAGCAACCAAAACATTCACAGTAGTTTAATATATCAACGACAGTGGAATATTGCTCAGCTCTGAATGAAATGAACTATCAAGACATGAAAACATAAACACGTGTTACTAGGTAAAGGAGGCTGAGTTGAAAAGGATATATATGCATGTATGTATATTATATTTTAACTATATTGTGAGCAAACAAAACTATAGAAACCATTAAAAGATGAGTGGTTGGTAGGGTTACTGAAGAGGGACAGATAGTAAGCAGAGCACAGAGGGTTTTCAGGGCAGTTGAAACGCTCCGTGTGATATTATAACAGCAAAGACAGTTATTCCATAGAATGTACAAGATCAAGAGTAAACTTGATTTAAACTGTGAACAATGGGTGACAGCAATATATCAATGTAAGTTCATTAACTATATTAAAAGTACCACTCTGGTAGGAGATTTTGGTAATGCTGGAAGACATGCATCTGTGCGGTAGGGGACGTATGGGAAGTCTTCCTTCCACTCAATTTTTCCGTGAAATCAGAATTTCTCTAACAATTTTTTAAATCACTCTAGTGCAAATCACACTGTTTAACAATTTGTTATTGAAGAATTCAAATTCATGTTTTGAAATACTGTGCAACAAGCAAAGGGTACTGACTTCTAAAGAGTGTTAGAATTTTGAAGGAAAAACATAAAAACCTAGGTAAAATGCCATTTTGTGCCAATATTTTATAATATTTGCAATTTTAATGAAGTGAGTGCATTGATATTTATTGAAAATTCCAGAGAAAGCTCAACGTATTAATGAGAGGGTAATGACCATCTAATGTTTATCTCTTAAGTTTACCTCTTATTTAATCTTTAGCTCTTAAGTAGCGTCAACATAGTATTAACAGTTTAAAACTTTTTAACAGATAGTAGGGCATCACATTAAAACAACACATTTCTGTTCAGTCAGCAGATACTTTTGAATGACTTATACCTATGTAGCACTTCTGTTTTGTTCTATAAGAGCTTGTATCATGTATACTATATTTTTGTTGACAAAGACACATTTCAGAAAACATCCTGTCACTCCTTTTGTTAATAAAACAAGACTGTAGAAGCATATCACAGTAAGATCAATGAGCTCCAGGAAGCAGAAAAATAATTATGGGAAAGGCAGTTCTGTAAGAAGAGAAAATTTTGCTTCAAGCTTGCCATGAAAGGACATCTCATGTAAAATTTTGCATTTATGTCCACACATGACTCAGTACAAGTAGTAATATGTCTTCTGTGTAGAACACAGAAGTTCTTTAAAAAGATATGCAAAAATATACTTAGAATTCAGAGATGCATGGTCATTTGTCAAATAAACATGGCAAAAATACTAGTGTCAGATTGCACACTCCATCACAGACACAATTCAATATTATGCAAGTTGATACATATGTGTCAGTTGCTCCACATCGTCCCAAACAGTTCAGTCTGTCTGTGCAGCCTGCTTGCTGGACCTGATGGTTCATTAGAGACCAGGCTGGTTCATTAGAGCAACCATGTTCTAATAGTCCCTGAAGCCAGACTTTTAATAGCTATCTTGATAATATATTTTGCTCATTTTCCTTGAAAAATACTTAAGAACTTTTCTCAAAATAAGTCCATCTTGTTTTCTAAATATGATAGCATGAAAAAAATCACATTTGATACCAGTATAAAACTTGTGAAACTTCCAAATATTGTCATGCACATTTTCCCATTCGGTAATCAGAGTCACCTTCTAAAAAAGTCACAATCTCCATAATCTCCCAGTTTTATAGACCAAGAAAAGCAAAACAAAAACAAAATAAAACAGAATTTAAGAGGAGTTAAACATTGGTATGTTTGCACAAATGTTGAGTAATGGGGCTGTGATATAAATGTAAATATGTTGGATTGAGAGCCAGCCTTTTAAAGTTGTCAGGATGGAAATTCCATAATGATTTTAGAAAAGTAGAGAATAAAAATACTCTGGGAAGAGGAGTATTTTCTGGGCCCTTTGCTTTTTCTATTCTTTAATTTCTCAATAGCTAGCCAACTGGAGTTGTAAATAGCTTTCTCTTATTCTACAAAAGCAGATTTAATCCCTTTTTCTTTCTATACTTCATGCACTTGGTAATTATAAATTTCATATTTGAGATAGTCATCCTAGTAAAAAACATATGAACTCTGTTTTAGAGTTTAGAAGCCATACGATAGGACATTAACATCGTTTAACATGTTTAAAGGTTCATAGAATTGACTTTAAATGACTCAAATGAATCTGGAGCTCACAGAGATCTAACAGAGTTCATTAGAGCAGGCATGTATAACAGTTACTGAAGCAACATTTTTTAATAGCTGAAGTTTATATGACTACAAGTCACTTTCTTTTATTAAAATGACCAATTAGAAGATGGTAGTGTTTATCAAACTGCAAATGTATCATGCATTTTTCTTTTTTAATGAAAAGGACAAAACAGTGTTTAAATATGAGTTTAACAGTCTGCAAATACCCTCCCTCATTTTGTGGCACCAAAATTTACCCCCAAAAGCATAGGTCTGTTTTTAAAAACTGATTTCACTGCCTTCATGCAACCAGAAATTCCAGGAAAGATAAGCAATAATAGCAGTTCGGCAAAGAAGACTGGATTGTAACTACATTATCTCTTAAGTTCCTACAACTCTAGTATTGGAAGAGAGATTGCTGATCAAAATGAAAAATAAGAACTTAAAGTGATGTTTAAACTTGACTCTGGCAGTTGAGTTTTGATTTCAGGAAGCAGGTGTAGAGACAGGTACAGAAAGTTTAAGAGAAGCAGGATCAGGCAGGGAGTCATCAGACAGAAGTGCAGATTTAAGCATGTCCACTTGCCCAAGAAGGGGAACAGGAATAAAGACTATTTGTTAATGAATCACCTAGGGTGGAAATAGCTTGGTCCTAGTTTTCACATTCTTGCTTAATAATTGACTGAGTTTGTCTCAAGAATATTATGAGCTTGACTCAAAAACTATGGTGTATAAGGCCTTAAAGGCCTTAAAATCAGGAATTTGCTAGCTTGTCACATTCCTTTCTTGAAGAGGAAGCTATGTGACATTTCTTTATGTCTGCCATACATGGTATACATCTATTAATTCCACATATGGTTATACATTTATCATGCATCATTTACAAGGGCAAAAGTCACCATGAATTGAAGAAAATGTTCATTTAGTTCAGCAAAATAAAGCACTTACTTCATTTTCTTATGATTATAAAAGTGCATAAATATAGAGTCACATGAACTTCATCTTGCATATGTCAAATTGCTTAAGAATGAAAACAGCAGAGAAAGGGACTAAACTATGTATTTGGTACTATGTCTAAATATAATTAGTATGCAATAGGCAAAATTAGAATTAATCAATATAAAGAATCACACAAAGTTTTGCAAAGCAGGAAAGCTGAATCTCTGAAAGTTCCACTGCAGAGGGTGGCATTTAACCTGTTACACACACTGTGTGACAGTGCAGACAGCCTATTATATGCACAGGAGAAGGACAAACCCACTTCAAATGAACTTTGACACAAATGTTATTCTGGCGTTGATCATTGTCAAGTACAAAGGACACTGTAGAGCTCTCAGCACTTTAGCATAGCTTATTCATACAACACTTGCATTTTAAAATTGTTAAATAACTTAATCATTAACGCTTGGTAGCCATTTAATGAACTAACTTGAAAAGAAGCTTTTGTCAAAAATATCTTAATATGAAGTCTCATCATGTTCCTACTGTGAAGCTAAAAAAAATTAAAATCTAAGCCCAAATCAACAAATAATTAAAGTGAATAACAAAAAAGGTAAATGACTAACAGGGAAATTCAAAGGCAAGGAAAACACTGGGTTTAGGATACATTGGAATATCAAAAAGGTAGTTTAAGGTGTGACTAGTAGAATAGACTACCTAGAAACCTATCAAGAATGAGTTTAAGTGCAGTAAAATATTGAAACAAGCATCATCCATTCTCTCTTTTTGTCCTTTATTCCTTCTCTGGCAATCCCAACACATCCAGATCCTTTCTGTCTCTAAGGTACACACTGCAAAACTCTATTGTTTTTCAGATCTGAATTGTCCACGTCTCCTTTCCAAAAGCACCTCCCCATTGCTTCTATGGCATGATACACTGTGAACCAGTATTTCAGTACAGTGAAATGGTTAGCTGTTTGATTACTGAAGAACTTGACTTAAAAAAGTTCATTATGATTACTAAAGAATACCATGGTTGACAATACCATATGACAATTACAGGGGCCTAGTAGGCTTCCCAAGAAAATTGTAGAATAATACCCAAAATCTGTTCACAATTGGTCTTGACACCAGGGCTCCTGTGCCTCATATCTCTTATCTCAAAGTTCAAAATGCTCACACACCCCTTCCTGCTCTAAGTATTTTGCTCTAATATGTTGACTTGAGAATATAGTCGAGATCAATTATTTTATATAAGAGGGTCAGTTGAAATAGGATTAATAATGTATTTGGAAAAATTTTCTAAGTTCATTGTTCTATTCCAGAATTAGGCCCACTACAATAAACTGAATTTAATCAGTTGTATATCTGTGTCACTTTAAATAAAAAAATACCAAAACACTACATGAAAATATTATTCTTACAGTTTTCAAATATAATAATTAATATAAAAGTAGCCAGCTATGTATACACACATATGTAGAGAGCATAATATGCAAAAGGTCTAAAAACGAAATAATTGTTAATCTCATAATAACTGCATTATGAGATATTTAGAATCTTTCTGTTATTATGCCAAATCTTCAATTTTCCTTCAGGTATTTAATAACAATGTTTTTGAAATTCTTCAAAAAAATTCAAAGAGGAGAATGCTTCTAAGCTTATTTTACTATGTTAACACTACTGACACCAAAGCAGATAATGATACTATATTCCCAATTAATATATCTGCTAAAGTTTCCAACAAAAAGCCCCCAGAAAATCTAATTCAAATTACATTAAAATCATCTTTAAACCATGTTGAATTGGGATTAATTGAGGGAGGGGTGCAAGACTAGTTCAAAATATGAAAATTAATCACTGTGATACATTATATTAACAGAATTAAAGATAAAGTTCATATGATCATATCAATAGATACAGAAAAAGTGCTTGAGCAAATTCAACATCATTTCATGACAAAAAATATTTAAAAATTAGCTGTAGAAAAAAGGTATCTTAACATAATAAAGGCTATTTTTGACAAGATTGTAATTAACATCAAATTCGATAATGAAAATTTGAAATATTTCACTAATAACACAAGGATGCGTTTCTTGTCACTTCAATTCAATGTGGTAGTGAAGGTCCTAACTAGAGCAGTGAGTGAAAAAAGAAATAAAAGTCACTCTATTTGGAAAAGAAGTAGTAAAATTGTCTACCTACAGATGATGTGATCTTGTATATAGAAAAATCACAAATATCACCAGAAATCTATTAGAGAAAACGAATTTAACAGAGTTGCAGAAGCCAAAACTGAAAATCAGCTGCATTTCTTTATATTAAAATTCACTATCTGATAAGCAGTTATGAAAAATATCCCATTTATACTTGCACCACAAAGAATACAATATTTAAGAATAAACATAACCAAGAAGGTTAAAGATTTGCACAGTAAAAATTATAAAATATTTTGCATGAAACTGAAGTAACAAATAAATATAAATATAGACATATTTCATGTTTGTAGATTGGAGGCCTTAATATTAGTAAAATGTTATTCTACCCCAAAGTGATCTACAGTCAAAGCAATTCATATCAAAATTCTAGTGGCATTTTTCACAGAAATAGAAAAAACAGTCCTAACATTCATAGGCAACCACAAAAGACTGAAAATAATCAAAGAGATTTTGAACAAAAAGAAGAAAATTGGAGGCATCATGATACCAGATTTGAAAATATATTACAATGCTACTATAATAGATTTCTGGTGATTTTTGTGATGTTTCTGTATACAAGATCACATCATCTGTAGGTAGAACTCAAAACAGTATGGTGTCAGTATAAATACAGACATATTAGACCAGTGGAACAAAATAAAGAGCCCAGAAATACACATTTATGGTCAATTGATCTTTGACAAAGCTGCTGGGAACGCACAACAAACAGCACTGGGGACTGATTTTCAATATGCAGAATGAAATGAGACCCTTATCTCACTTCATATAAAAATTGACAGCAATTGGATGAACTATTTTAATATAACATAATATAGTATAACATTATTATATATACTTTCAGAAGACAAGTGAGATTTCTGGACATTGATCAGTGAAGAAATTTTTTAAATACTATCCCTAAAACATAGACAACAGAAACAAATAAAGACAAACAGAATTACATCAAACCAAAAACTTCTGTAAGACAAACGGAGCAATCAGCAGAGTAAAGAGACAGCCTACAGACTGTAAGAAAATTTTTACAAACCATACATCTGATAAGGAATAAATAGTTATGATATATATATGGAACTAAAACAAAAGAAGTAAAATATATAATACCACAGCCAGAAAACAAATAACCCAAATTAAAAACGGGGGGCATATATCTTTTTTAATTAGTACTTTTGAGTCTTTTAGTTAAATACCTACAGTTGGGAATAATGGGATTGTATGGAATTTCTATTTTCAATTTTTAAGGAATCTCCATACTCACTTCATAGCAGTTTTACTGATTTATACTCCCACCAACAGTGTTTAAGTGTTTCCTCTTCTCCACATCCTCATATTCATGGCAATATTATTTGCAATAACGAAGAGCTGGAAACAATTTAAGCACCCATTTACAGATGAGTGGATAAAGAAAATATTGTATAGATACAAATGGAATATAAATCTGGTATTTAGAAAGATGATATGCCATTTGCAATGCATGTATTGATCTAAAGAAAATTATGCTTAGTGACATAAGTCATACGGAGAAAGAAAAACATAATTATGTTATGCATATGTGGTATATACAGAAATCAACCTATAAGCCCAATCAAATAAAAGTAGACATTAGTCTATAAAGTTAAATTAGTGCTTACAAAGTGGGAAAGGGGGCGAGAATGGGCATATAAGGAAAAAGTGTTCAATTATACAGTGGAGTATAGAATTGAACTGTTAGGGATAAATTTGATGTTTAATATACAGAAGTTGATTATTATGATGCAACAACCTAAATATGTAATTTTATGACATAATTTCTTCTATAAAATTAAAAAATACTGAAGTAGGCAAAGGACCTAAATAGCATTTCTCAAGAGAAGATATACAAGTGTCCAACATTTATATAAAAATGTGTTTAAAAATCACTAACCATCACATTAATGCAAATCAAAACCACAATGAGATAGATGTCATTTCACATGTTAGAATGATTATAAAAAATACAAAAGATAGTAAGTCTTGGCAAAGTGTTGAGAAAAAAGATCTCTTGTACACTGTTGGTAGAAATGTAAATAAATAGTGTCACTGTGAAAAATATCATGGAATTTCATTTAAAATTAAAAGAACTACCATATGATCCAGCAATCCTACTACTGAATATATATTCATAAGAAATAAGATCAGTATCTTGAATATCTATTTGCACTTCCAAGTTCATTTCTATATTATTTACAATAGTCAAGCTATGGAAACAACCCAAATATTTGTCAATGGATGCATGAATAAAGAACATGTCATAGCCAAGAGAGAGAAATCCTGCCATATTGTCTCAACATGAATGAACCTGAAGAATATTTTGCTTAGTGGAATAAGCCAGACAAAAAAAGACAAATACTGTAGGATTTGATTTACATGTGGAATCTTTAAAAAAATAAAGGTCAAATTCATCCGAGCAAAGAGTTAACAGTACCTATCAGGGGCTAATAAAAGGAGAAGAAATGGGTATTTTTTGGTCAAAGATCATAAAATTGGAGTTATGAAAGATGAAAAAGTTTAGAGAGTTAATGTATACCAGGATGACTATAGTCAGTAACACTGTTTTGATACTGGAAATACATTAAGCAAGTAATTTTCAGGTGCTCCCATCATCAAAAAATTACATCCATGTTTGTACATATACATACTTATAATATATACACTGTTTCAGAAATGAAAATGATCAGTCCAAGAGAGAAAATTAGATGATTTTGATCTTTCTCAAAAGTCACATAGCATTTCTGGCACATTGTATTGATCATCTAGGTCAATACTCATTCACTGTGGACAAACTACAGAGCATGAGGCCAGAAGCTGAGCATTACGGTCATCTTGTCATCACACTTTGCCCTTCCTAGAATAAATGAAAGATTAAATCCGTTTTGCATGCTTTTAAGAAAATCACCTTATAAATAAACATTTTATATTAATTTCCACTCATCAATGAATCTATAGCAATCTTATTTAAGTTGTCAGACTTATTGGTTCTGCTATTTTCACGCTATCCTACAACTTCATTTTAATCCTAACACCTCCCTAGTCCTGATCTTTGTATTTGTTATTTAAGTCATCCACAAATATAGTGTATCTAGAAACAATAATCTATTTCCTGAACAGACTAAAATTCAAATAATATTCATAGAATAACATGTCTACATGTTATGTCAAGCTTTTTCTATACTTGATTTTAGGAGTTTTGTTATTTTGGCCTAGTTTTCCTCAAGCAACTTAGTTGGCCAATGCTTATTTATTTACCCAAAGGTTTATAAATTCATAATAGCAAATTCAAATGACAAATGTTATCACTCAAAAATAGGAATTATCATTAGGTTTTTTTTTTTTTTTTTCAGAACTGAAAAGTTCAGTTCTAGTGACAAGCTATCCTTCTATTGACCAAGATGCAAATGAGAGTATCAATAACTAGAAAAGTTCTCACGAGCCAATTCCTAAATTAATGGCCTGGATAATTTATTCTGCTTAGTAAACTTCCAGACAGTAGTCATCTAAATTGATCACTTTTGGCTTTCGGTATTGACAAATCAATTACATTTATTTTATAATCTCTTCAAAGAATTAGTCTTAGATTCCCTTCTAATTCATTAGTTTAAGAATAATCTTTGAGCTTTTTTGTTTGTTTTGTTTTTTTACTTTTCATCACTTAACCTTAACTATCCTTCACATATCACAGGAAACAAATTTAAATAGCTGTTTTTGTAAAATTCATTCTATGAGATCATCCTCCCAGGAGTTTAGCAAAGAGACTTTTAAAGTTTAGGGTTTTTTTTAGAGTTTTTCTATCTCCGGATAGTCTAATACAATCTAGTTTGGTTAGTTGCAACTCATAGAACAAATACAGTTTACCATTTGATTTTACACTAGATACAGTTATGTTTATCTGGTAAGACACTAACAATTAGTTACTAATCAATCCAAGTGGAAAAAGGGAAGCAACAGCCTTGGTCCTAGCTCAGGTCATCATGTCACTAATGAGACTTGTTAAATTACTTTTTTAAACAGAGATGATGACAGATTGTGTGCTGTTGTCTGGCTTTTATAAGGAAAGCAGAAATAAATTTATAAAAAAATATTTTCATTCTTTTAAAGCAGCAGGTGTTAACTTAAACTTCCAAAACCATTTGGAAAGCATGCCCTATGGTAGTCTGCAGCATCCTGAAAATCACAATGTGATAATTTTATATTTACTTCACACAAAACAAATTCTGATGCCTCAACATGTGCTGTGTTGTCTCAGCTCCAATATTATCCTATCCTGTAATCAGTTGAAATAAATCGCTTTACCTCTCTGGGTTTCCCATCTATTATTTGTTGATTGTTGATTATTTGTAAATTCCCTTTCAGCTACAGAACATTACATCTGCATTTTTATTTACACAATGTTAGTGTGAGATTTAAGAAATACAAATCTGGTATTAATTTTGCTCATGACACACAAGGGCAAAAGGCAGAGTCAATGTGTCTATAATTATGTCATCATACAGACTAGTGAATAGTCATGTGAAATTATCTGGCAAATGAAAAAGAATAGGTGATTTTTGAATCACATATTGGAAAACTTTTCTAACATCTATTCGTCGATGTGTATTAAAACTATTTTCAGAACACATTCACAGGCAGCAAAGTGCATTCGACAAAGTGGGGAAAGGACACAACTATTAACTTGTAGAATGGGCTGTAGAATGGGCTCAACCTGAACGCTACGCCCTATAATCATTAGCTGTGTAGATTATGTCCTTGGTTTGCTCCCTGGTGCGAGGTAAAAGATTTTTAAAAATCTGATGATTATTTTAATTTCCAAAAGCTTTTTTTAAGAAAAATGTGTGTGGTCTAGAATTAAGGTTAATTGGTTGTTCAAAGATATTTTTTATTCAACTCACCAATTTTTTTATTGAATTGTTTTCTAGAATTATATCAAATCTTTAACCAGTTTTCCATTTTATGATAGTATTCCTCACTGAGTGTTATGTAGCCTCTGAATCAATAAAATACATGCATTACCAGTAAATAAATTTGATGGATCAATTTACCGCTGTAAGCCACTATATGATATTATACTCAGTCAGAATAAACTAACCAGTTAAGTGTTTCCAATTAAACCTATTATTCCTGCCCATTTCACTTACTTTCTGGATACCTTTTGTCTCCCAGCATCATAGAAACCTTGAAGACGGAGAACATGGTTAGATATTTTTTGAGCTGTTTGTCAGTTCACTTTTGAAGAACTTAAAAACAGCTATTTTTTTATTTCATCACCAAATCCCTATGAAGTGTCTCAAGCTATTAGCAGCATACAGTGTTACCCATAACTAAAAATAGAATATTAGCATTTTCAATCCTAGTTTCTAACTCAAATATTTTATTCCTCAGTTATCACTATAATTATGTTGAAAATTAGGCAATACAATAACACGTTCACTTTTCAGACTCATCCTTTTTACGTTCCCTAGATAAAATTTTTTCACATAATTTTGCTAATTCACACATCTGACTTCATATAATGTTTTCTTTATAGGCAGTCAGAATTTTAAATGACAGTTTTTCCCATAGAAAGATACAAATTTAGACACTATTGAGATTGATAATTAGAACTCAGTTCAAACAGCTTTTTCTTAGCATGATAGAGCATGTAATATTTACAAAATAGTGATTCAAACCAGTTTTAATTGCTACATGCTCTATCTCTTTTAGTAGTAAACTCATTATCTCTTTTGTTTACATTGCTATATTCATTTTAGGATGTTGAAATTGAATCTCAGTTTATGAGTATTTCACACCACACTCACAACCAGAGTTCTAGTGCCCTTTACCACCACCTTCCCTCCTTCCTCTTCTCTCATCTTCCAGCCTCCCTACACAAAATCTTGCATTCTTGCATCCTGATAATTTTATTGAGCCTTATCTCTTCAGTTGTTTTGTTCCTTTATATTCCAAATATTATTGAAATCATCCCATAATTCTCTTTTTCCAACTCATTTCGCTTAACATGATCCCCTCCAATTGCATCCTACATAGGGCAGAGTACAATATTATCTTTTTAAATAACTTCATAGAATTCTATCGAGCATTAGCTTCATAGAATTCCACTGAGTATATATGCCATGGCTTCTTTATCCGGTCATCTGTTGGTAGGCATTTAGGTTATTTCTAAGTCTCGACTATTATGAATTCTGCTGCTATGAATATAAGGGTGTACTCTTTTTTTCTGAGTTGAGATTTTCTAAACTGGATATATGCCTAGGAGTGGGACTGCTGGATCAAATGAAAGATTGTTTTTCGTATTTTTCAGCATTTCCCATACAATTTTCCATAGAGGTTGCACTAAAATATATTCCCACAAAGAGTTTAAGAGGGCTCCTTTTGCTCCGCAATCACTACAATACAAGTTGTTCCAGATTTTTTGATACAGGCCATTTTCACTGATGTACAGTGACATCTCATTGTGGTTTTCATTTGCATTTCTCATGATGAGTAATATTGAGCATTTTTTTCTTGTGTCTTTAAGCCATCTGTATATCATCTTTAGATAGGTGTCTGTTCAATTCTTCTGCCTATTTTTAAGTGACTCATTTTCTTTTTTTGTTGTTATGTGATTATGTATTTTAGAGATTAGGCTTGTATCTGACATATGCTATGTAAATATCTTCTTCCCTTTCATTGGTTGACTTTCTGTTCTAGTGGTGGTTTCTTTTGCTGTACAGAGATTTTAAGTTTAATGTAGCCCCAATTGTTTCATTTTACTTTAATTTCTTTTGGTATTCATGTCTCTTCTCCAAAGCCATCTTCCGGTTGATGTCATGGAGCATTTTTCCTATATTTTCCTTTGTATTTTGCACTTTCAGGTCTTATATTCATTTTTTGTTCCATTTTAAGTTAACTATTGTTTATTGCACTAATGAGCAATCTAATTTCATTTTTTGCAGGCATCTGTCCAGTTTTCTCAAAATTATTTGTTGAATAGACTGTCATTTCTCCATTGTATGTCCTTATTCCTTTGTCATAGATTAACTTTCCATATAGGTATGACTTTATTTCTGGGCTCTCGAATGCATTTCACTGGTCTGTATTTCTATTTTTGTGACAATACCATACTGTTTTGATGACAATCTCTCTGTAGTATAATTTGGTTAGAAAGTGTGATTCTGCCGCTGTTCTTCCTTTTTCTGAGAACAACTGTCTATTTTTGGCTTTAGTGGTGCTACAAACCTTTTTATTTTTTACTCAATTTCCTTGAAATAAGTCTCTGGAATGCGTAAGAGAATTGCATCAAATTTGGATATTGCCTTGACCTTTTTTACTAAGTTTATTCTTTCAATCCATGAGCATGGAATATTTTTCTATCACTATGTCCTCTATTTCTTTTGTAAAAATTTGTAGTGTTAATTGTAGATGTCTTTAACCTTCTTTAAGTTATTCACAAATACTTCATATTTTTTGGTGCTTTTGTAAATGGGATTTCATTTTTAGTTGCATTTCCTTCTATTCCATCGTTTGTATACAGGAATTTGATTCATATTTGTATGCTGACTTTCTATCCTACCACTTTGCTGTGTTAAATTATTCTTGCTAGCAGTCAGAAGTGGAGTATTTAAAATTTTCTACTTACGATATCACGTCATCATCAAATAATAAGTTTTATTCCTTCTTTTTTAAATTTTGATTCATTTAATGGGCTTTTCTTGCCATATTGTTTTAGCAAAACTTCCAGAGCTAAATTGCATAGTAGTGGTGAGAGTGGAAAACCTTGTCTTGTTGTAGCTCTTAGGAGAAAACTTTTCAACTTTTCATGATGTTCAACCGTTTATGATGTTGATTATGGATTTGTCATGTATTTCCTTTATTACGTTGAGCTATGAGTTTTCTGTTCCTATTTTGGCAAGGGGTCTTATGATTGAGTGTTACGTCTTATAAAATGCTTTTTCTGTAACTACCCATGTGATCATATATATATATATATATATATTTATCTTTCCTGTGTTGATTTGCTACATTATATTGATTTGCAGGTATTGAATCATCTTTGCATCCCTGGAATAAATTACACTTCATTTTGGTATATATTTTTTAAAAATTTAGTGTTGAATTTGGTTTACCAGAATTTTGCTGAGAACTTGCATTGTATTTATTAGTAATATTGGTCTATAATTTTGTGTATATTCATCGGTGATACTGATCTATAATTTTCACTTTTGGTGCTTTGTCTAGTTGTGTAATCAGGGTAAAATGAACTTTTGAGTTTCTCTTCCTCTTCAATTTTGTGAAAAAGTTTAAGGAGGATGGGGATTAACTCTTCTTTGAAATCGGTTTGTTGAAATCAATGAAACCATCTGGTCCTGAGCGTTTGTGTTTAGGAATTTTTTTGATTACTGCTTCACTTTCTATGCTTGTGGTTTCTCTGTTCAAATCATCTGTGCCTTTTGGTTCCATTTTAAGAGGTTATAAGAGTCTAAAAATCTGTCCAATTCATCATGATTGCCAAATCTTTTGTCTTATGATGCTCACACTAGTTTCCCATGATCCTTCGTGTTTCTGCAGTATCTGTTGCAATATCACCTGTTTAATTTCTTATTATTGTTATCAGCTTTCTCTGTTTTTTCATGAGTCTTGCTAGGGGTTTATTAATTCTGTCTATTTTTTTTTATTTAAAAGCCAGCTCTTGGATTCATTGATCTTTTGTATTGTCTTTTTGTTTCCAATTTCATTTATTTCTGTCCTAATTTTTATTATATATTTTCTTCTGATGATTTTTGGCTTTGGTTGTTCTTCCCTTTCTAATATCTTTATGTGTGTAGATAAGTATTTGATGTTGACTCTTTCTTGATTTTCAGTGTACAATTTTATGACTATATACTTTCTTCTCAGAACTGTTTCAGCTGCGTCACACATGTTCTGGTAGCTCATCTCATCATTTTTCATTTTTTCCATATATAATTCTTAATTTTATCTTTAATTTCATAATTATTCAAAAGCATGTCATTCAATCTCCACATCTTCGTGGTTCTTCCAGTATTATTCTTCTGGTTTGCTTCTAGATTCACTTCCCCATGGTCAGTTAACATGCTTTCTATAATTTCAATCTTACTAAATTTACAGACACTTGTTTTGGGTCTCAGGACATGGTCTTTCCTTGAGAATGTTTCATGTAAAAAGAATGACATTCCTTTTGGTTGGGCAAAACATGTGTATATATGTTTGGTCCATATGATCTTAAGCCTTCTTTTCTTTTTTGATTTTCTGTTTGAATGATCTATCTATTGATGTTAGTTAGGTATTGAAGTCCCCTACTATCATTATGCATCTTTAAATATCTGCCTTTAGCATCATGGTTTTTCTTTTCTCTTTCTTTTGATTTCTTCCTGTGCGATGATGTTGGGTCCTGATGTGACAGGTGCCAGTCACTTGACTTCATTGGAGGCAGAGCATCATTTTTCTTTTTATGGTCACAGACAGGCAGTCCAGGGAGAAAATTCTCAGGTAGTCCCAGTGCACTTTGGACATAGAGGCCACAGGCAACTCTTGTTGTTAGTGCATTTTAACTCTTTTATGTTGAACTGAATAATTTATTTTTAATTCGTATTGATTTACTTTGTATTTATGAACACCTGTGTAATATCAGTTTAATGTAATCATTTGAAAATGTTTCCAGGAGAGAACTTAACATCTTGAATGTGATCACTACAATAATGAATAACATATTGTCCCAATGGACAGTCATAAACTCATAGAGTAAAGATATATGTAAAAGAGACTAATGAGACAAAGAGAAAAAATATGAAAAAATTGCTCCATTTTTTGTTAAATATCTGCAGTTCACATCAAAGTCAATCTTTTGCAATGTTATGCTTGCCCAGAAGATGGGTTTTGAAAAGCTTGTGATCTTGAGTCCACACACCTCTCCCCAATCCTTTAATGACCAATTGTAGGTCTTTGAGGAAGTGAGTATAATCTTCAATAGCACACAACTTCCCACTTAGGAAGCCAATGCACAAAATCCAATTTAAGATAGTTTCCGTACAATCACTAACAAAAGAAGAGTTAGTGGCATACAGACTGCACACCAAATAATATTCTCCTTAACCAGATGTTTTTCATTTTTAGACTTTAAGCAATTCCCTCAGTAGAAACTGTAGGTTTTCAGGAGACCAATAAAGGTCTCGTTTTGAGCCATACACCGTTGTTATGTAGAAATATTTCTGTAGGTCAAAAGCTCTAGTTATTATCTTCTTTTTTCACCTGGTTTACCCCAGCTGATTGGAAACCTGTACTCCTTGAGATTACTCACCAAAACACCACAAGAGGACAACAGAAGAGGAAGATTCCTACCATTTCACAGAGGATATGGATCTAAAGGGCCTGTGAAGGTGGTGTTTAAAGTCAAAGAAGATCAACCACTTTAGGTGAAATTTCAAACACTTGAAAATAGAGCTCTCTTTTTAAAAGTATGGCTTGAAGTTCAGTATCTATAAGAATGTGATTATTTAAGCATTTACTTGAAGCGTCTGATGTACTGGGTATTAAAAATATCTCTGAGGTTCTTTCCAGATTTAGTGTCCAGATACAATCTGGTTGGGAAGGAAAATCCCATAGTTTCTTAAACATGTCATTCTGGAATGTTTTTTTGATAGTTTGCCTAGTATCCCTTCATCTTCTCATGCTTTGCCCAGACTCAAAGATTGTGCTGACTTCAAAGGAAGTTTCATAGGCAAACCAGACAGAAGTAGCAGGGGGAAAAGAGGGACAAGTTTTGAATTGAACCCCTGAGAATAAAATACTTTCACAAGAAGCAGGATAATGGATTTTTTTTGAGAGGCTTTTTTTTTTTCTTTGTTTGTTCTCACCAACATAAAGCATAATCTCTGTTCCTACAGTGAAGAGTCTTGAAAATGTCTCTTTTCTAAATAAGCACAGCAAAAGGTTGTGGTTTCCCTAGCAACAGATTACTTCTTCCTATTTTTCTTTTTTAGTAAAGACGACTTTATAAAGAACCTCTCATCATGCGTATCAAAGCATTCTATGACCAAATTGTCACCCTGCCCCAGTAAAGTAGATAAATGATATCCTCACCACTTTTCATGGGGTAGGAAAATGGCTGCTGGAGCCAGCAGCTTATACTCTAGATTCTCTTATACTCTAGATTATGCTTTTCTAATTTTCATTCACAACCCTACGAGAACTCAGACCTCAAATAATATTCTCTCCCCTCCCTTTAATTGTGGGTCAAACTTGTGACTTGGTTCTCACCAATAGAATATGACAAAGATGTTGGAATATCACTCTTTGGATTAAGTTACGTTTGCAAGATTTCATTGTAGCACACTGGAGAAGAAGACTCTCCTCTCAAGAAGCAAATAGACAGTGTGAACTGCTGAAGGAAATGGGAAAGTATTTAAGAGAAAGTGGATAACCTCTAACCAACAGCCAATGAGAAAAGAAAGGCCCTCAACCACACATTTGTGAGGAAATGATTCTTGCTTGGAAGATGACACAAGCTTCTGAAAGGACTGAAGCCCAGCTAACAAATTTTTTTTTTTTTAAGCAACATTTTATTTTATTTTTATTTTAGTTGTTCATACTGTTTGTTTTTTCGCCAGAACCAGGGATGTGTGGCCTGTGGTCTTTTGGAGGCAACTGATCTAACTGCTGCTCTACCAGAGTGCACCAACAGCTGACACCTGGACAGCTTTTCAGAACCTAAGCAAAAGAGCCAATGAAGTCAAGGACAAAATCCTGACCCATGAAAACTGCAATATAAGAAATATGTGTTGTTTATGCCACTAATATTGTTATGCTGCAATAGAAAACAAAGACAAGGAGCTCTGCAATGAATAGTCAGAAGGCTGACGTGAGCAGTTGAAGGACAAAAAAAAAAACCATCATTTCTTTGTTTGAGAATGGAGATAGATGATATCTAACCCTGAATGTTAGGATAAGATTTAAAAGTAAAGACAATAAAAGCATCTGTCATAGTGCCTGTCACATAGTTGAGTAATAGAGGCAGTCACAATTGAAAAAAGAGTAGGAATTGAAATATGGACCAGGAGTATTTTGTAACTTAGAGTGCTCCTAGTTTCCCTGGTTGACAGAATGAAGTCAATGGATTGATTCAAGAAACCAGCCCACCTTTCATCTATTGGGATTTCATAGTTCTTGGAGGAAAGGTGATAAAAATGAAGGAATTAATCTATTTAGAAGCTTGGTAATGGAAAGTCTCTCACTTGTTTTGGGGTTTTTCTTGTTTTCTATTTGTTGTATTCTATTCTATGAGATACATTAAGGACATTGTCTAAGAACACAATTTTATGAGACAGTAGTAGGCCTGAAGAATTAAACAGTGCAACTGCATTTATCCTAGAAGATTCCCAAGTGGCTTATCCATCTGCAGGTGATCCTACAATGATATGGGAGAGAGGATAAACAGTAAAAGAATTAATATGCATCAAATTAATTGAACCCAAATAACAAGGTTAATATAAGGTCCAGAGGCAGATCAGAGATGGGGTGTGAAACCCTTCACTCAGAACCTGCACTTCTGGAATTATATATTTTGCAAGTAAAAGTTACACCAATTAAATATATACATACATACCATAAATTAAAAAAAGGCTTTTACTGAGTGCAAAAACAAAGATGATGCAGAATGACAATAAGAAAAATGTCACTTTCATGGGTAGAAAGTATACCTTGCAAGGGTAAATACTGCTGCTTTAAATGTGTTGTGGGGGTACAGACAGACATGACTCTGAGTTGAGGGAAACTGAAGAGTATGGCCCATCTATTAAGGTGATCACTTATATGTGAACAGTTCCCTGGTCAATCAGAAGCTTGCTGCCATTGAAGGTTAATTTCTTCAGGGTCTTCTCTTTGAGGTAGGTTTCTAGACAGAGTGCCCAGGAAAACAAGTTTAGTTCTGACCAACACCTGGAAGTGGTCTGACCTCTTTTAATATCCAGAAAATACTGGGGCCTTACATGCCTCTCTAGACCAGAACTTACTCCAAGAATGACCACATGCAGAATCCCTATGGTAGGTATGGAATTTGCCACCTATTGACAACTCACTAGTGCCCTTCTCTTTTTTTTTTTTTTTATTGAGGTAACTTTGATTTAGAAGAGAATATAAGTTTAGATGTACAGGTTCTCTATTCATCAACTATATAGCACATCATATCCACATCCAAATTACTAAAAGTCCTCCATCACTATCCATTGGACTCCACCAACATTGGACCCCACCACCACTTACCCCCACCTACTTCCATTGTAGTAACCTCAGTTCTGTTGCCAATGTCCAATGGTGGGTTTTTGTTTTGCCTGTTCATTTAATTTGCCTCTTTGCTATGGAAGATTTATTTGCAGTCATGCAATTTATTTATTTATTTGTAATCATGAAATGGCTAACGTTGGGAATTCTACAATTTAAATATGATTTTTCTTTCATGAATTCACAGAAGTATGCAATTTTGAGTAAAAGGCAAACATATCAGACTGTGAAATAGATTTTCTTTCTTACAGTCAATGCTTGATTAAGGCATGCAGCAAAATAACATTTAAGAGATCAAATAAATTGCCTGGTATAATTAAAAAACACCTCAATAGGAAACTCTAAAAAGGAATTCAAAATTTTAATTTTTTGCTATGATTAGTGCTTTGATATTACATTTTAAAACTTGAAATATGAAATTCTTTTTACAAAAAAAATCCCTCTTCTACTTTGTTTGCATACTTTCCTAGCTCCCTAAGTTTATGATCGGATCATTCAGCCATGTCCCCTAAAAGCAGAGTCTAAAGGGACATCTTGTGCAAGGAATTTGGGGTCAATACTCTCGGGTGAATGCTGTAAGGAAGTGAAGGAAGCAGAGTAGGAATAGGAAAGAAACTAGGAAATGATGTAGGTTCACTTAGAGACAAGTTTTAGCCTCAGCTCATGAACTTTTTGAAGACTCAATGCTACTCAATATTAGTCCAGATTGGGTGAGGCTAGGATTTTGTACTATTAGTCAGCCATTGCTAACGCAGACTGCTCCCAGATTTTAAATAACCACCCAGAAAATTTCAAGCTAACAGCCTCCATTGATTAATGGTCATCCTTCCAAAAGAGATACAGCTGTGAGATACTAGCAGCTAACACTGTAAACAACTGGGGACTAGCCATATATGTACAGAATAGAATAGGAAACCAGAAACTTCTATTCCATTTGATGTGCTTATCAGGAATCCAGTACTATCTACCTCACAGTGAGACTGTCTTAAAGACCCTGAGACACACAGAGTTCTTAATTACCTATATAACGAGACTTAAGGGACACAATATCCAATGTCAGAAGCTTGGATGCTTAACTCATATTTCTTTGGATTAAATATTATTTTCTTTATATGACCTTTATCCAAATGGAAATTAAGAGATAAGGTAAGATCTTTTAGTCTTGAATGAAAATTCACTTCTCAGAGACACAATGTTCTTAAAGCACAGGAAGAGTGCTGGCTGGGGGAACAGAAATGGAAACAGGAGGAGGAAGAGCACAGCATCAGAAGTTGCAGGTGAAGACAATCAACAGGGGCCACAAAGGGCACTCCAGACACCTTTGCCTCATTTTCTCAATTTACCCAATTGAGCAGCAACCCCAACTGACCGGCTTCTACTCTGGCAGGCTGAGCCACACTAATATCCACCCAGGGTAATACAGCTGCTGTCTGAGCAGATAGCTTTATAAGATTAACTATTAACGAGCCTTCAAAACAAAGAACAAGGGACAAAAGAGAAGTAACAGAATAATGTTTTTTCATACCAGAAGCAGCAAAACTGTCTACATATGTAATGGACTCTCATATGACATGAGAGGGAGAGAAAGTAACTCAGTATGTGGAAAAATAAAAAAAAAGAAGGGTGTTCACAATAAATGATGGCAATTTCAAGCCATCAAAATAAATGGAAACTCAGAAAAATTATTTGAGAAAAGAGACAATTTATTGAGGAATCTGAGTAGAGTTCCTTACAAATTATGATTTTTATTTTAAAAAAATAAGTTTGACAGAATTGGCAGTTAATGAGAAAAAAAGAGAAACATTATCACTGTCAGAGATAGAAACTGCTGGTCTCTGAACTATGGACTTCAGTTGTTAGGTCGCTGTGCAGGCAGCAGAAGCCAAACAGTAAAGAATCCTACAACGAAATAGGTGCAAAGAGGGAAAGCAAGGTGATAGCCTTCTGCATTCATGAATGATTTATCTGGTGGAAGGCCAAATCCTCTTGTGAACTACATATCTTTCATGACTTCTCTGGTCGCAATGAACTTCTCCATTAGAACTAAGTGTGAGTAATGCAACTCTGTTACTGCCTAAGATTTTATGAGATGGGCCTTTATTTTACACTGATTTCCCAGCAGTAGAGAATGAGAGAGAGAGGGGTGGGGGAGGGATAAAGAACACACTTTAAAAGAAGGAAAACCTCTTTTACTGATCATATTGGAGAAAGGGAGTTTTGGGTAGGCAGTGGAAAGGAAAGAACTGTATCTCTAATAGTATCAAGGAAACCAGTAGGAAATAAATGTTTTTCAGTACATTTACCTGGGGATAAATAAATAAATGTATTTCCTTTCACAAAGGTTCAATTTGAATGAGAATATTTGACAATTTACTAGGAGGCTCTTATCTACCTGTTTGCTGATTTTCATGATAAAATATCTCTTATCAAACTAGCAGAAGTATTTCTTATAGAAACTATAGAACAGTAGTCATTTTTTTCAATACCACTCCAAGCAACCACTTGAATAATAATGGCGGCAGCAACAGCAGGAGTAACAGTCAATGAATGTTCTATGCCAGAAAAATACCCTAAGCATTAACTTGCTTGATAGAACATTATTTTGACATTTTATGTGCCGACTTGACTAGGTTATAGTGCTATTTTGTCAAATATTATTCTGGATATTTATGTGAAGATGTTTTATTGGATGCGATTGGCATTTTTGTCAGTGGATTTGAGTAAAGCATTTCACCCTTCATAGTGGATGGGCCACATGCGCTTGGTTGAAGACCTTAGTAGGCAAAAAAGAAAAGAAATAACTCCCTTGAGCAAGAAGTAATTCTGTAGACTGCCTTTGGACTCAAACTGCAATTCTTCCTGAAGTACATACCAATAGGATGAACACTGACTAATATAAATGAGTACTATTATTATTTATTATTAGACAAGAAAATTGAGACATTTTTAGCAAAATGTGCAGCCCAGACTAATTCTCACAATTCTTAAATTTATTTTTATTCTATTGCTCAAATTTATTAAACTACAAGACACTTAGAAAACCAGACATATGATATGATTAAAAGTACCGATAAAATCGGAGCTTGTTTATTCCATGGACAAGAAACTTACTAAGAGTACTTGTCAACAAAAGCATTTGTTAGTTTGATTCTGTCATATCATCAGCACCTAGATTTTACAATTCTTTCTGCTTCTTTCACCAAAGCATTCCCTAAAATTGTTCCCTCCCAGCTCTTTCAGGATTAAAACAAACCACTCAATATTTGGCTTAGACAATTCAAAATTATAGAATTTGAAGGGAAAATGATATTTTTTGAAGTTCACTGACAAAATTTTTTTTAGTTAAGTAAAAGATTTCTATAAGAAATCAAAATGTGATTTTTTCCTTTTTTAATTGTCTCTAAAATGAAAATTCAATAATCTTCACATTATACTTTATTGAAGAGTAAATATATTAAGCAGTGTATTAAATTTGATACACATGAAAAAAGTTTAAATGATGCCAACCACTAATTAAAGCTTTTATTGTAGTAACATTTCTATTGCATCCCTTCTTCCCTCTCTGCTGCCACTGCTTCAGATGAAAACCTCATCACTTCTCTCAATAGGATCCTAACTTACCTTCATACCCCAGTATTAACCCCTGTAATTTTTCCTCCGTGCTGATCCAGGAAGATATTTTTTTAATTAAAATAACTTAAAGGAGACCGGTCTCCCTACATTAAACCCATTCATAATTTCCTGATAGTTTGAGCTGTAAGAATATCTGATCATATTTGCATTCTCTCTTGATTCCCACACCATAACTCAGTTTTGCTCTACTGAACTGACTTGTCTCTACTTTTTCTCTCTCTCTAAACCCCTCTTCTACTGCTCCTTCCTTCACATGTTATACACAAACACAGCTAAAATTCCTTGTATTCTATAAACACACCAAGATGCTTTATATTTATATGCATGCTGTCCTTTTTTTATTTGGCATGTCCTCTTTTCATACACATTCATTCTTATATGAAAATTGCCTATAAAGCAATCACAATTTTAGAGGAATGGTTGTGTTTTATTTATCTTTATCTTTAAATTTTATTGCCTATTACAGTAAGTTTTCAAAAATTGTTTGTTGTTGGAAAAACCTACATAAAATACTTAGCACAGTGCTCACTTGGTCAGTAAGCACTGGTTTTCATCCCAGCCTTATGAAAAGGAAGGCAGTATGGAATAGTAAAATGTTTACCACCAGAACCCCTGAGCCCTATGTCCTGCGTTTCTTAGTAGTAAGCAATTTGGTTGTCCCTGGTTTGTTCTGCTTTTTCCTTTGCCTCTTTGTGCCTAAGTTTCTTTAGATGTAATACAAAGAGAACAGAATACCTCTTTAAGGTTCTTTACTTAAATGCTTAATTAGATTCATGTTTAGTTGACTTATGGATGCTTGGATGTTTCCACCCAATGCCAAAGGTACAAATGAAAAATTAAAATGTTGAATGTTTGTATGTTCTAATTCATGGTACCAGACAATTTCAATGGGGAAATGTTGACATGTGAAGTGTCTATCCCAAATACTTATTTTTTAATAGTTTATAAAGCTTATAGTTTTTTTTTCACATTACTGCATTTTGATCATCATAACATTCTTAAATTATTATTTCCTTCTTACATGAGAGAAATCTGAGGTTATACATGTAAAGTCACTTGCTCAAGATTACCCAGCTATCAAGAAACAGCTGGAATGAAAAGGCTAGTTTTCTAAAAATGATGATTGTATTCTGAGATATCAGCTATAACCAAGATTAAAGAAAAAGACTAAAATTTTCCCTTTTATGGGTGATATGGAATCAAAATAGGGAGAACTATAATCTTTATTATAGTCATATTTATCAGGATTTAAATTTTCCAGTTTTGAAACGAAGGCAGAAAGAAAGAGAGAGAGCAAGAGGAAGACAAATAGAATATGAAAAATTATTAGATAAAGCAGTTGACTATATATTTTAGTGAAACAGTTTTGGGATTTTAAACATTATTTTCCTGATATCTACTGCTAGGTAGTCTGTTCTAAACTTAAATGTCAAAAATATTATTTCTTATTCATACATAGAATGTGCATGCCAAAGTTCTACATTATTACTCAGTCTGTTGGCAATTATTCCTCTTCCAGGTTGTTGAGTGAATTTATTTTTGGTTATTACAATCTGTTCATATTTTTCCAATTCATCCTTTTATTAAATGGGAAAAGCTATCAAATAAATCTATTTAGGAAATAGGCAGCTAGTCCAAAAAAAGCATCTGTAATGCTTCATAATAATGTTCAAAAGTGTTTTTATGTCCTGCTGTTCATTCAACATGCTATATCAATTTACTAGTTGAAACAGAAGACAATGCATCATTTTTTATCAATTTTAAAGCATGTACTTTCAAAACTCAAACATTCTTCTGATTAGTTCTTGAGAGGGAAATATCACCTTGTGGAAAAAGAAGTGAAGAGAATCCAGTACGACTAACCAATGAATAATTCTCTACAAACTTTTAAGTATCTTCCCTGTAGGTTCTTTGTAACACTTGGCACACATTTAAGTTTCTTTTCCTTTCCTGGTTTCTGTTTATGAATTTATTTTTGCAAGTGTTTTCTGTAGGTATTTTAGAAACCAATATTATACAAATAGAACCTCTCTAAGGAAGTCCATAACATCTTTCTATACTTAAAAATCTACATAATGTAATTCCCTGAAAACATATGGCTTCTACGGTAAAAATGAACATATATAGGTTCTCTGTTTAATGTCATTTGATGCTTATATTTGCCACCTACATTGCAAAGATAAAACTCTGAGAAAGTAAATAAGCTAGAGAGAAGAAGTTAGGAGCACATTAAAAGAGGGAAATCATTGGAGACACCAATGTTTGTTTAATGGCGGACCTGTTGCCCTATGAGTTTATAAAGAAAAAGGAAGAGAACAGATGCAGTACTCGAGTTAATGTCCATCAGGTGTCCTTGTGAGGACAGGTCATTGGAAAAAATGCGAGGAGTGAAATGGAAATAAATCAGGGGAAAGAGTGGTGAAGCTGTGAAATGGTCGAAATAGGAGAGAGATTTGCCAAGTAAACTGCCAATAAAAGCATTTAAATGTCCCCTCGACTGGTAACAGGACTTGATCTTTCACTGCGAACTACAAAGAGAGTTTCTACTACCAGACTTTCTTCTTTAGTGAGATAGGTCAGAAAAATGTGCCCCTGAAAAAAGTTAAAATAGGAGCTTAAACATTTCAGAGTGCATCAAATATTTTGACTTATTCCTCCAAATTTCTTATTTTATGCCTAAATCTTTTATCTTCACTTTACAATATAAAATATTTCAATCCTATAGAATATATGTAGAAAAATATGCTTACTATCTGCTTCATCCACCTTAAACGCTTTATTGTATTTGCATTAGAAATTTTTTTTAAAATTAGACATATTCAGATATTTAAATTAGTGTATACCTGTTCTATTACCTATCATACTCTTTTGTTGCCCAGTCATAACCTTTATCCTGAGTTTGGGGTTTTTTATCATTTCTTATGCATATTCTTCATAATTTTGCTATAGGATATGTATTCATAAACATTTTGTATTACATATGTGTTTTAAACTCTCTAGTAGTATCAAACTGTACTTATTTCTCCACTTGTACTTTTGATTCTCTATTTTATTTGTGGGTATTGTCAATGATGATGCATAAATTAGTTGAAATTTTTCTCTCACCTTTCATTCGCAGAAGAATTTGCTTAATATTGTCTGTTCTTTGGATGTCATCTACTAAAACATTTAGATTTGTGCATAGACTGAATGTATGCTCCTCACACTAAGTGTGGTGAAATTTAATCCCAAAAATGAGGTGAAAATTAAGGTGAGCACTTGTGAAAGTAGTAATGTCATGAGGGTGGAATCTTCAGACATGGATTTAGAGTCCTTGTAAAAAGGACCTCAGAATGCTCATTTGGCTCTTCCAGCAAGTGAAGACAATAAGAAAACTTATCTCTCTGATCAGGATGCAGGACCTCACTGGATATCAGATTTGCTGGCACCTTGGTCTGTATTATAAATTACATAGTCTATTGTATATTGCTACTGAAGCTCAAACAGAGGAAGACAATCGGATGTCTGGTTAAATAAGACTTGCAAATGTATATTTGCCTCTGCTCCCTCCTGTTAAGGAATTATTTATAAAGCTGAAACAGAGATATAGCTAGTGATAACTGACATGAAAGAATGAAGCAAACAATTATAAACTGGTTGCAAAGAAAGTCATGAAGAAGCATGATTGCTGCCACAGGTGGCAAAACCAGGATCAGTGGTCACAGGTAAATCTAGAAATGGAGGTCAGGAAGAACTGAAGGTGGATGTCAACATGGAACTGGAAAGAGAAGTAACATTTCAAAGTTGGCTGGGAAAATTCAGATGGCTAAATGATCATCCCTACGCTGGCAGAATACTGGACAATTGTTCTTTAGAGGGAGATGCTCTGTTTTTTAGTTTGTTGGTTTGTTTGTTTTTTGGAATTGAGGGACTATACTGAAAACAATGTCATTTAATTGAAAAATTATACAGGAAATCCATTAGCCTCATATTCTGCTTTAACCTAGTTTTGTGAATGCTGGCAGCAAGAATCCTCCATCCAGACAAGTGATTGTAAGAGGCATATTTACAGAGTTGCTATATAAATTAGAGGATGTGCAATCAGATTTAAATTTCAGATAAAGAATGAACGAATTTTCTGTATAAATATACCTCCATCTAATGTTTGAATCATACTTATAATTAACCTTTGCTAATCTAAAAATAGTTTATTTGTGTATTCTTTATTTCTTATTTGCTGAATCTGACAAACAAGTAGTTGTTTGAAGAATCTGATCCATTCATGAGAAAAGACCTAAAATAAACTAACTTTTTTTTGGTACCCTACCCTATTTTTTTAAAGAATTCAACAAATTCGTGAGTCTTTATTCATCAATAAAAACTGAAATTGAATTGATATGAGCCAATATACTTCTGGTGAGTAAACACCATATGGAGCACATCTGCAAAGAAAATGCTCCTGTACTTGTCCATCTCTGTCATGAATAGCTCATAATTTTCACTATAGGATTTTTGTATGTTTGTTTTGTGTTTGGGGCCTTTTTGGCCCCTGTGGCCACAGGTCTTGACCCAGGGCCCAGTGCTTTCATAGCCCATCCTTAGCCACCTGAACCACAGAGAGAGGGGCTTCACAGGAATTTTTTTCTAGAAATCTAAGAAAACAGACTGTGAGGGGAAATGTGAAGGGTGCTGTCCTACTCTGCTGTTATGATTATTTCACTCTTCATTGTTGGTTTCTGCTAATCTTGGTGATAATTGCCTCTTTTTTTCTGCAATGGGGCTACACATAACATAAAAGTAAGCACTTTAAAGAGAACAATTCAGTGATTTAGCACATTCACAATGTTGTACTACCTTTGCCTCTACTAATTCTAACTTTGGGTAATAACCAAATACTGCCTGTTTAATTAATGAATTTATTTTATTGCTTGAATTGTTGTCATTTTGGTTACTAGAAGCTAATTGCATTGACATCTGTGCCTCTTTGGCATTCCCCCATCAGTGTGTGTGTGTGTGTGTGTGTGTGTGTGTGTGTGTGTGTGTGTTTCAATTCTATTTTTGATTACCTTTAAGTTGCTCTTGATTATTATTAGAAATAGTACTCTTAGAAACATTTTTTTACTTCTCTTGTGTAGCATTTTATCTGGAGAATTTATTTTAAAGGGAGATTTCTGTATCATAGAGAACTTGATAATACCAAATATTTCCCAGTGTGGTAGCACTAATTTGCATTTTCACTAACAGGGTACAAGATGTCCCACTGAGTCACATTCTCTGCAGTACTTTAATTAACAGACTTCAAGTTTTGCAAATCAGGTAGCTGTAAATGATATTACACTTTATTTCTCTATTTACTAATGAGTTCAAATGCATTTTCAAGTGCTTATTTGTCATTTATGTTTTCTTCTGGAGAAAGGCTTTTCTATTTTTCTATTTGATGTTGTACCTATTTTTTTGTTGATTATGGGAATTATTGGCCAGTTATTTGCATGTATCACAAAACAACTTCTATTTTTCTGTCTTGTCACTTTCTGTCAGTTATATTTAATAGTGAAATAAGTCCTCAATGTCAATGTAGTTGCTTCATTTTTTGTTATTATATGATTAGCAGAATCATAAAGATTTTTCTGGTATTGTACCTGAAAGTTTTAAGATTTTAATTTTACATGTAAGTCTTGCTACTTCTAAAATGAAGTTTGATCTACAATATGAAGAAGAAATCCAGTTTTGTTTTCCGTTAGTATAAGTAGTGCTGCTATGAACATTTTGTGCAGGAGTTTATCTAGAAAATATATCTAGGAAAGAATATCTGTGTCGTAGGGTATTTTGCTGAATTATCCTTTCTCCCAGTGATCTACACATGTCATCTCTACTAACTATAGAGCATAAGTCTGAGTTCCCTATTTTATTTCACTTTTATGTGTCTATCTCTATGCCAGCACCTCACTGTCTAATTACTAGTAACCTGGTCTATTTTTCTTTTGCACGATTGCTTTTACCTTCGGATATGTTCACTTCACAGAAATTTTAAAATCTGTCAAATTCCCCCAAACCATGTTAAAAATTATTGTTTTGAACAGATTTGAATCTACAGATCAATATGAGGAGAATTACATCTCTGTGATATTGAGTTTTCCTATTCATGGATATGATTTATCTTTCCATCTACTTATGTCATTCTTTATACTTTATCAATGACTTTTCTTAAATTAGGGCCTTTTGTTGCATTTTGCTACTAGATATTAAAATAATTATAAAAACACTTTCCTACAGCTTGTCCCTAGTATGGAAAAGTTTAATTTTTGCTTGCTGCTTTTATAACTAGATATTTATTTCTAAACTATGTTGCTATTTTCAGGATTTGTCTGTAGTTTCTTTTGGATTTCTATGTATATAATCATCATCTATAAGTAATATTCATTTTGTTTCTTCTTTTAAGTACATTTTTTTTCCTCACTGTGCTGACTAGAGTCCCTAATACAATGAACTGAAAATATATCAAAACGTTTTGTCAAGAGAGAAAGTAAGAATGAGTTGAACAATGAAGTAGTCATATAAAAGGGGTACAGTAGCCAATTTGAAGGAGACGACACTGGGCCGAAGGTACAAAATTTGAGCATCAAAATGTTTAATGAAAGTGAGAGACTACAAAGCATTAAGTAAAATAAAAATATATGAGACTATAAATAATACATAAGTAATAGAAGACAAGGGTTTTCCTTGGAGTTGAGTGAATTAAATACAAACTAATAATGTGAAAGCCATAATAGAATCAGAAAACACCTATTTTGGCATTTACAGAAATACTCATTTCAGGCAATCATCATCAGTGAATACTAAATGAAGGGTCAAAATTACAATATGAACCAGGACACTTACATAATCTTAAAATATCCAAATAGCTCTTTAGCCAAAGACCACCAAGAACATAACTATCACGAAACAAGTGAATCCATAAGATGGAGAACTGTAGACCATCTCAATCTGGTGCTGTTAGCAAGAACTCACTATAGCTCGCATATGGTGTTGAGTAATTTGGGACAGGATTTGCAGAAGGGGTATTTGTTTGGGATCGTGGTAATGCTATGAATGGGTATCTTTAAAAACTCATTTTTAGAAGGAGAAAAGACTAAAATAAGGTTAGAGTTGTAATCGTTAAAAGCAAAATTTAATTCATAATAACCAGGAGATGGACTATTTGGTCATTTGTGATTTGGACAGTGTTCATCTTCAAGCCTTAATCCACTGGTTCATAGCAGCATCAAAGCCTGCATCAAAGCCTGCATAGTAGTATCAGAACAATTCCTGCATCAGGAGTTGTTTTTATCTGACTCATAGGATATTTGCATAATCTTAAAGTATCTCTTACGTTAAGATAATCATTTCAAGCATAAAAATAGTAACACTACAGTGGAAAAACATAGCAAATGCCACTTCAACTAAGTGATCAAAGTTAATTTAATATTACCAGTAAAGGCCAATAAATATCATGTGCCATCTGTGCATTGAACAAAGCACAGTATCACATCTACATTTCCTAGCCAAATGCACATAACCTGAATCTAATAATGAAGAAGCATCAGATAAATCCAAATTGATGAACATTCTATAAAACAAATAACTTGTCTTCTTCAAAAATGTCAAGATCATAAAAGACTAAACTTCTTCCAGATTAAAGGACATTAAAGTGACATGATAAAAAATGCAATGCATTCTCTTAGATGGACCCTGAATTATTATTGCTTTCCTTTGTGGAACAGTAGTCAATAGTAATAAGATCTGTAGAACTTAATCTGATATGAATGTTATTTTCTTGATTTTGGTTATTGTAGTTTAGTAAGAAGGTTTGCTGTTTCAGGAATTTTATTCCAAAACATCCAAAGCACTTAAATGCATGACCAATAGAGCATAAGATCTAGCATAGATTGGATAATGCATAACATCTAATGCTGTTTAATAGCCACTGTACCCAATGTGGTTCCTTCTTTAGAGTACTTTTTATATTTTTAATTGCAGTCAATTCTCATTATTCATAAAAGTTATAATCTATAAAATCTCCATGACCACTGAATTTGTAAATACATTAGTCTTAAAAGAAATACAGGGTTAGGTTCCTGTGAGCTTCGAATAACAGCATTTTTATCGATAGATTTCTATTAATATCACTGCTTTATGTATGTTTCCATTTAAAGATACTTTATTTTAAATATATTGTCTATTAGTTGATATGGAACTCGCAGTCAACAACCCTAAATGAAGCTTATCAAACAAGTATTTTCTTAGTAAGGTACAACTCAGCCTTTTTGGGCTCAGGAACACTAAATAGCACTTCAACTCAATACTTAGAAAAATTTTAAAGTGAAATCCCCAACAGAAAAGTACAAAAATGTGGAAAATGCAACATTAAATAGACAAAAAAAAGTATACTTGTTCAAAGTGTGAAAGCTAAAACAAGAAGGAAAAACACTGACGTGTTGCATCTCAACTGGAAACATGCATAAGCAACTCAGATTTTATCCTCTCCACACGTCTGTAAATAGCTTCAAAAAAATTTTATTAAAAAAATGGAGACAACTTGGGCCGAAGTCCCTCATATGTCCTGAAGGACCTGTATAGGTAGTCCTTTGGATTGCAGGAAGTTGTTAGCATCACACAACCTCAAGGAGTGAGCAACATGGCCTGGTCATGCAGATTGCCTTGATCAAAGGCCATAATAGCCATTGCTATTGCTTGGAGCAAAAACTACCACTATAGCTCCTTAGTAGGTTCAAAGCTCCAGCTTCCTCAAGCCTCTATGCCCAGGATTTGGATCATAGGACCTGCCATGGAAGAGGCCCCGAGTTACACCCATCCAGCTTCCCTGTGCTTGCCAGGTACACAGTCCCCAAGTCTCTATTCCCAGGACCCTGGCTCACTAGACCTGCCCCAAAGAGATCCTGAGCTATGCTCACCCAGCTTCACTGTGCTGGCCAGTCTCTACTGATCCCAGGCCTTTGCTTCCCTGAACCCTGGATCATCTCAGTGACCCAGAAAAAGTACCTGCTCACCCGGCCTCAGGGCAAGAACCAGTGATCACTAGACCTCTGGATTTGTGGACCATCATCGACATCCTGCTTAGGTAACATCAGAAGCAAGCACCCATTAGGTCTCAGGACCCTAGGTCACCCATCCTGATTCAAATCAGACCCAGACCCATAAATCCTAAAATTCATATTTTGACTACCCAAGAGCTGTAGTCCGGACTGCACTTGAGTTGCATATGAAACTCCCTATACTGGAGAACTGCATAGACTTCAAGCACCACCTGAAAAGACATCGGTGATATACCAGAAAAGGGCATCCTAGAGAACAGAACCAACTCCACCCAAGAGAAATTAAGGAACTGGTACCAGTCATAGCATCATAAAGATAGAAAGGCATCTAAAGTAAAAGAAAAAGAAAGTCACAGTGTTTACTTGAAGGCAGAAAAGAAAATCATGCCAAAATCCAGGTCACCAAAAAAAGCTCCAATAGGCAAAAAAAAGGAATATGCCAGGAGCTTGCCAGAGAAGAACTTCATTAACATGAATTGGAACAACTTAACAGATAAAGTGTTCAATAGAATGGTTAGTAAAAAGCTGAATGTGATGCAAGAGACTCACACAACAACCCAAAGGCAATTGGAAGACCTCAGAAAAGATGTGATAGATCAAAGGGATTGCTTCACAGTGGAAATTGAAGCCATTAAGAAAAACACTAATAGAAAAACTAGACATGAAAGATAGAGTCAAGGAATTACAGATAAATATGGAAAGTTCCATAAGCAGACTCAATCATGAAGAGGAATGAATATTACATATTAAAGAAAAATTGATAGAGGTGACACTCATGGAAGAGGAGAGGGAAATAAGATTGAGAAAAAATGATAGAAGCCTATTGTGAATGTCAGGCACTCTGAGAAGAGCAAATGCAAGGATAATTGGTCTTCCAGAAGGTGAGAAGGGGGAGAAAGGAGCAGAAAGCCTGTTGAAAGTAATAGCAGAGACTTTCCCTAAGCTGTTACAAAAAGTAATCATGCATGTTCAAGAAGCAGAGAGAACACCAAAATTTCTACATGTAAATAGACCTTCTCCTAAATGCATCATAATAAAACTAGCAAAGGTCAAGGCTGCTAAAGAAAAGAAAAACAACCTACAAAGTCACATCCATCAGGCTATCATCAGGTTTCTTAACAGAAATGCTAAGGTATAGGAGAGAATGGAATGATGTATTCAAAATACTAAAAGATAAAAACCATCAGGCAAGAATAGTCTACCCTGAAAAATTATCATTTAAATATGATGGAGTAAAAAAAGTCTTCAATGACAAACAAAAAATGATGGATTTCTCTATCACAAGGCCTGCCATTCCAGAAATCTTGAAAGGAGTCCTACAACAGAGAAAATGAAAACAAATATGCACCCAACTTTGAGAATGGTGACAAACAGGAGAGGAAAAGAAGAAACAAAGATGAGATCAATAGGAGACAATAAAAAATACTGAAGGTGGAAAGAAAAACAAGTAACCTATATGAATATGTAAATATGGCATGACATCAGCCTACAAAGTCTACCATAAAGCAGTGAAGTTAGGGATAAACCAAAATTCAATTCTAATGCGATACATAAAGGAAGTAAACAATACTGACAAAATAGATCCTCTAAACTACCCAAAGGGGGAAAAAAATCCAAAAACTTAAACAAACAGGACATGGCGCAAAAGACACAGAAAAGCAACAGAAAACAAAAGCTCAGATGACAGTCATAAAGCCCTACATTTAATCATCACCTTAAACGCGAATGTAATGAACTCACCAATCAAAAGACACAGAGTTATGGGATGGATCAAAAAATAGTGCCCACCAATATGATGTCTACAGGAAGCACATATCATATCCAAAGACAAGCACAGGCTGAAAGTCAAGGTCTATGGAGAAATATATCAAAGCAATAGTGATGAAAGAAAGTCAGGAGTTGCAATGCTAACGTCAGTAAAAACAAATTTCCAACTAAAAAGTCTATTATGAGGCAAGGATGGGCACTGCATTAAGGTCGATGGAGTAATACATCAAGAAGAAATGACGATGACCACCATATATGCGCCCAATTCAGGACCAGCTAAATATGTTTAAAAAAAAATACATAGCTAAAGGCAGACATTGACATTAACACAGTAACTCCACAACACTGCACTTGCACCAACAGATGGATCATCCAGGCATAAAATCAATGAAGAAACAAGAGCCCTAACTGAAACAATAGATCACATGAACCTAACAGACAAACAGACAAAGACAGGGTGTTCTACCCCAATAAAAAGGAAGATTCATTTTCTCAAGTTTACATGGAACGTTCTTAAGCATAGCTCATAATCTAGGACATGAAAAAAATCCCAGCAAATGTAGAAAGACTGAAATCATAGAAAGCAAGGGGGTGAAATTAGAAATGAACCAAAGAACAAAATTGGGAGAACCACAAAGAGGTGGTGACTGAACAATGTCCTTCTGAGCAATCCCTGGATCATTGGTGAAATTAAGATTCATCTGGAGATAAACAGAAATTCAGAGATGAGACTCCGGAACAGATAGGATGTGCCAAAAACAGTCTGAGAGGAAGTTTAAAACCATAGAAGCTTATATCAGAAGCCAAGAGAGAGCCTAAGTTAAATCTTTCAATTCACACCTGAGAGAACTAGAAATGGAAGAATAACTAAAACTAAAAATCATCAGAAAAAAAAGAAATTAAAAAATTAAAGAAGAAATAAATGAAATTAAAAGCAAAAGGACCATCCAAATGATCAATGAATCTTTGAAAAAATGGTTCTTTGAAACAATATACAAAATTGGAAATACTTTAGCCAAATTTAATAAGAAAAAGAGAAAAAAATAACCTTAATAACAAAAATCAGAAATAAAGGAGGTGAGATTGCAACTAACAAAGGATCATGAGAGACTATTATGGACACTTGCTAATAAATCTGTCAATCATGAAGAAATAATGAGATTTCTAGGATTCAGCAACCTCCCCAAACTGTACCAGTAGCACACAAACAACTTAAACAGACCAATCACAAGCACAGAAATTGAAGAAATAATAAAAAAAGAACTCCCTATAAACAAAGCCCAGATCCAGATGTCTTTGCTTGTGAGTTCTATCAAACATTCAAAGAAGTGCTAATCCCCACTCTCCTTAAAACTCCTCCACAAAACTGAAGAGGAGGGAAAACTCCCACATACTTCTATGAGGTCAATATTACCCTGATTCCAAAATTAGACAAAGCCAGCACCAACAAAGAAAACTACAGACCAATATGACTGATGAATATAGCTGCAAAAATCCTCAACAAAATCCTGGCAAAAGAATTTAATAGCTCATCAAAAAAATTATACACCACAATCAAGTGGGTTTTATTCCAGGAATGAAAGAAGACTTCAACATTCACAAGTCAATCAATGTAATACACCACATCAGCAAAATTAAAATGAAAAACCATAAGATCATTGCTATACGTGCAGAAAAAGCATTTGACAAGATTTAACATCCATTCATGATTAAGACCCTCACCAAAATAAGAATAGAAGGTACATACCTTATCATAATAAAAGCAATATATGACAAACCCACAGCCAACATCCCAACCAATGTTGAAAAATTGAAAGTCCCCACCTAAGATCTGAAATAAGATAAGGTAGTCCACTAGCACCACTCCTAATTAACATATTTCTTGAAGTCTTGGCCAAAGCACTAAGGCAAGAAAAACACATTAAAGAAATCCAAATTGGAAAAGAAAAAATAAAACTATAATTACTCCATGACAAAGTGACTTGAAAATAATTAATGAATACAGCAAAGTGGCAGGTTATAAAATCAACATATAAAAATCAGTAGTAATCCTATATATAGACAATGAAGTAGAGTTAAAACAAATTAAGAAAGAAATTCCTTTCATGATAGCACCAAGAAAGATAAGAATACCTGAGAATAAACTTAGCAAAGTAGGTGAAAGAACTCTATAATGAAAGCTAGAATACCTTAACAAAAGAAATAGAAGATATGAAGAGATGGAAAAAATATTTGATGTTCATGAATTGGAATCATAGTAAGAGTCCAGAAATAAAGTCATACCTGTATGGTAAGTGAATCTATGACAAAGATGCCAAGAGCATACAATGGACTAAGGAAAGTCTGTTTGATAAATGTTGCTAAGAAAGCTGGAAAGACATCTGAAAAAGAAATAAATAACTTCCTCATTATCACAATATACAAAAATTAACTGAAGAAGGATCAGAGACCTGGACATAAGAACCAAAAACATCACATATTTGGAAGGCAATGTGGGTTTAAAAATATTTCGGGATCTCAACATCAAATAAACCTTTGGAGAAGGAACAGCTATAACAAAGAGGTCAAAGTAAAACCAAGCAACTGAGATTATATCAAACTGAAAATTTTCTGCACAACAAAAGAAATCACCACTAAAGCAAAAAGACAGCCCATGGAACTGGAGAAGATATTCACATAGCATACATCAGATAAGAGCTTAATCTCTAAAATATATAAAAAGTTCATATACTTCAACAACAAAAAGAAAATGACTCACTCAAAAAGTGAGAAAAAGAACTGAAAAGACACCTATATAAAGACACACAGATGGACTATAGACACCTGAAAAATATTCTATATCACTCATCGTCAGAGAAATGCAAATAAAAACATGAGATACCACCTCACACGAGTGAGAATGGCCTATATTAAAAAAACAAAAACAAAAGTTGGTAATAGTAGATGTTGGAGTGGGTGTGGAGAAAAAGGAAACTTCCTACATTGTTGGTGGGAATGTAAGTTGGTGCAACTCTCTTTGGAAACAGTATGAATATTCCTCAAACAATTAAAGATTGATCCACCATTCAATCCAGCAATCCCACTCTTGGGCATATACCCAGAGTATACAAAATCTCTAATCAGAAAAAACTATTTGCACCCCTATGTACTTAGCAGCACAATTCACAACTGCCAAAACATGGAAAGAATCTAAAAGTCCAACAACCTATGACTGGATAAAGAAACTGTGGTGTATATACACAATGAAATTTTATGCAGTTACTAAACATGAAATTGGGCCCTTTAACAATCTGGATGGAATTGGAAGTGATCACGTTAAGTGAAACAGATCAGAAAGAAAAAGAGAAACACAGGATGGTTTCACTCAGATGTGGAATATGAAATGAAATAAATAGATAAACCCCAGCAAAAATTCTCAGGACACAAGGTGATGACTGCAGGATGCTGGGGTGAGGAAGAAAGAGGGGAAAGGTGGTGGCAAAGGACACTGGAATTCTGATGAAGGGTGTGATGTGAAAAATAGAATGAGATACAGTGTAAATATTCAAAAATGAATGTAGCATTGTGAAAAAAGCGATAATAAATATTAATAATATTTTTAAAGTTATAGAACATCACTGCTAAGCCTTAAAACAGGTCAAAATACAAAAAAAAATTCTATGTAATTCGCTAATAAGACATTTAACTTGTTCATACTTCTACTTAGCTCAAGTGAGAATAGACTGATTCCAAAGGACTACAATACTTGGCATTTTTATTGCAAGCTTTAATCATAGTGCTGCTGCTCCCCACAACTCATCTGAAAATTTCAATGTTCATAAGTACAAAATTCAGCAGGTGGGATTCTACATTGTCAAGATAAGAGAATTCTTCACAAAAGTTAGGTTTCTAAAAAAAGAATATATGATAATTCTTAATATCTTCAAGGTTTGAAGCAGAAAATAGAAGTACCTAATGTTAGTACTATTTTGCTTTCAGAAAGTCAGAAATATTCTATCCCAAGAAATAAGCAATAATGATAAAGTATATGATGTGATGACATCTGCTGCATCTCTTTAAGTCAAAACACATCTTCACCTCAGAGTGGACACTTCTGATTTTTTCATTCTTCATTTACTTTGCCCACAACAAAATCCTGTTGTAAACATTATTTGAGCAGAATTAATAATCTAAAGTCACCTTTCCCTATACAGTATTTTTTTTATTCAGTACATAAATAAATCAGTTATACAGACTAATTTAGGATACGAAAAGAAGGAACCCTCTTACACTATTGGTGGGAATGTAAATTGGGCAAGCGCTATGGAAATCAGTATGGAGATTATTCAAGCAATAAAAAATAGAAATCTGTATATCCAGTTGTCTTACTTTTGGGTATTTACTCAAAAAACACAAAAACGCTCACTTGAAACTATGTATGTACCATCACCCCTTGTTTATTGCAGCCTATTTACAGAAACAAGAGCTGGAAATAACCTTAGTGCTTGTGGCAGAGGCGAGGATAAAGAAAATGCGGTGTATCTACACCATGGAATACTACCAACTATTACGAAAGGTGATAATATTCTGCTGCTTACAACGCATAGAGAGGCCTAGAGGGAATTACGCATGGTGAAATAATTCTGATAAAGACAAAACACTGTAAGATTTCACTCGTATAGTTTTCATAGAAATGAAACAAAGGAATGTTACAAATCAAACAAACAAGTTTTTAATCTGTAAAAAAAATTAGCAATTAGCAGAAAGAAGGGTAGGGAGTGGAAATATCCTGTAAAAGTGGTTAGCTATAAAGTGAAGAGTAGAATTGAACTGTTAGTGGTCAAACTTAATGTGATGAACACAGATGTTGCTTTAAGATGATAAACATCTTAAACCTATATAATGACATAATGCAATGCTACTTCAACAGATTTTTAGAAAATAAAATAAGATAGCAAAAAAGCTAAATTAAACTTACTGTCAACAGACATCAAAAAAATTCTGCATGCCAGCCTAAAAGGTAATACCATACTGAGGTTAGAACTAACATGATTCTTCCATATGCTCAGATTTCTATTTCCTGAATAACACTTTCCTAAAATCCTAAGGGACAAAACAAACAAACAAAAAAATATTGGTTCCTCCAAAGTTTCATTATTTGCCACATGATTCTCTTTGGTTGCAGAGTCTGTTTATTCCTTCCATCCTTTCGTTGTTCAGCTTTTGCAGTCTTTTCTTGACACTTTTTGTTTTTTGCATCTTTCCCCACCTTGGTGCTCTAGGGTGTGTTCCAGACCTTGGGGACCCAGCATGGTGGACCCAAAGGGCCTGTGAGGAGACACATTCCGCAGCTCAACAGTCTGCAAGTTTTTCAAACTTTGCTGTAGCAGTTTTAAGAAAACTACTCTAGTGGCGATCTCTAACTCTGTCCTGGGACTATTAGTGAGCCAATCACAATTTCAGATGATCTCAATGTTAGTCTCGTTTAGAATGAGTGCTTCTGAGGTTAGGATCAAATTCCTTTTTTAAATAAACTATCTAATGAAGACTAAATTTTTTAATTTAATTTATTGAAGGAACAAGGCATCATAGCATTATATAGGTTTAAGTGTGCATCCTAGTAAATCCTCATCTGTCTGTAGCAGTTAATTTCACCACTGAAATAGTTTTTCCGTCTTTGGTCCTGAGGGTGAAATCTCTCCACCAGACCCTCCAGGAGCCTGCAACTGGGGAATGTTCCTGTCGACTACACTCCTCCTTTGTCTTTCCCTTCCTTATGTCCTCCTTGTACATCTTTTCCAGACTGGGCCTCTGGCACCTGGGAACCACACTCAGGGGAGCCCAGCCTGTGGTGCAGCCTGGGGCTGGTGACATAGTGTTCTGGGAAGCCTGGACTGGCCTCACTGCAGTTTGTGTTACTGCCAGGTGGCACCGCCATGGTGGAAACCACAGCAGACCAGACTCCCTAGGGACCAGGTGCCCAGATCCCCCTTCCAAGTTGTCTATATTTTATCCCAGCTTCTGCAGTCAGGAAGACATTTCATAACGGGAGATACATTTCTTTCTTTGGTTTTCTTTAAAAGCCTGAGGCAAACAAGTCTTTGAAAAATTTGTCAAGGAAAGGCTGAAACTGCCATTTTCAGGAGAGTCTGAAGTCTAGGCTGGGCAGTCTCAGAACACACCCTTTACTAGAAAATGTGCTGCAATGGGGTTGATTTCTCTGGATGAACAAACAGTATGGAAACGCTGAGTTAACTGTGATGTGCATGGTGCAGGTTTTCATTAGGCTAGATGAGGAGCAGAGAATGATGGCATATTCTCCCTGAATGAATTTCCTCGTTGCAAGCAAAACAATTCATTCCAGAAACATAAAGCTGCTTCAGATAGTGGATGTTCAAAATGTTTGTGATGTTCTTGATAGAGGGGAGTTTCTTACAGGGAACACATTTTCAAATGCAGTAGCTGATCCTTTCAACCTCTCTTTGCACTTCACTTTACTCACAGCTGCAAGTGTCTCACTTGCAGCCAGCAAGTGGTGATTCCACTCTTAAATGTTTCTTCCTTGTCCTTGGAGGACAGTGGTATTTTCTCACTATTGTTCTTCCAGGAACATTTTGATGGTGCTATCAAGTGTTTACTACAGTGCTCTTTGCAGAAACCAAACTCCAGCTGTGAAGTCCTGCAGCTGTCTCCCTAAACTGTTCACTCTTCTTTAGGTTCAGAACTCCCAGGCTGTCTTTTTTACTGTAACCTTCTTGTTTCAAATAAGCAATAATAAAAGACATATTAGTTCTACATAAATGTATTGAGTAACATACAAAGCAGAAAGAAGATAACTGGCTGCTTTTGATTATCGACTAGTTCTTGCCGAGGAACACTTATTCATTGTGAAGTTTTAAAAACAATGACCAGGACATTGGCGCCAATTAATTTTTACTCTTCTCTCTTCTCTGTCACCATGATGGGCAGCTTTCTAACTTCTCAACTCTTATTGACCAAACCCCTCCTCCATCCACATGAGTCACAACTCAACGAGTGGCCTCAACTCTTGAACACGAGGGAATTGTAAAAAGTGTCAATAAATTTGCTTATTGCCTCCTACAAAATGGAACTTGCATTTTTTGTGCCTAGTGTTTGAGAAGTCCTGTGATGATAAAAGCCACTACTGATTTAACAACACATTGAGTTTATATTTTATTAATCATGACAATATTTAAATACTTTGCCCAAATACTCTTTGTCTCTTGTGGCTTTTGCCAGTCCAGACTTCAACCCGATTTTGGAAGAGGATGCCCACTTTTACTCCGGTATGTTTCCGGTATGTTTCCTTTGTCACGGTGATTAGGGTTGGGTCTTGGAGCAATCACATCACACATGTCTGCAGTCAACAAAACCAACCCTCACATTAGAGAATGGCTCAGGGATTTGGCAAATAACACAAGCTGGGATAATCAGAGTTCCTTGCTTGACGGGGGGTGAAAATCCCTTTTGTATCTAGTGGTAAAGCCATGAGGATGTGAGCTTAAGTGCTGGCAGTGGCTGTCACATCATGGTAGAAGTTGGAGCAGAGCCAACGCACCAAGAGCAGCAAAAAGAACAAATGAAATGTAAGAAAATATTCTGCTTTTTGCACAAGTTTAAGTTTCTATTGTTTTAGACCTCCCATCCAAGTTTTCAACACTAAGCAGGGCCTGAAAAAAAAAACTCTTTCAAAAACTCAAAATTCATTTTTTAAATTATAAAAGTAAAATACCAACATAAGTTTAAAAAAAAAAAAGAGTAATACGAATGAATATAAAATTAAAATATTTCCACCAAAATCCACAGCCAAATTTTTCACTAGAGATGTCTATGTTTCTAGAAAACTGCTAGCATACACAAGGATGAAAGATAAAGGGGAGTCTTTTTGAATGCTTAAAAGCTTATGTAATAGTCTGCCATTTGCTTTTATCCTAGGAATAAGGATTATTCCATTATTCCATTATTTTAAATGCTGCAGAGCATCCAATCCATTTAGAAAATTCAAAAATAAATAGTTTAAAGATACTGTCTTTATTTTGTGACTTTAACAAATATCCGGTCTGTGTTGAAGCATGATAAATCTTTGCAATGTGACTCAAGAATGCACCCACACATTTAGGGATATTTTCCTCTTTCTGGATGAACACAATATAATTGCTAAATATAATAAGGACCAAACAGGGTGCTGTCAGCATTATGGTAGCATAAGCAGCTGCCATCTTTTCTCCTCTTTAAACTACAGTGATCTCACGGAACATTTACAACTCAAATGCATATAACAGAATACCAAAAACCTACATCTATAAAACTGTTGACTGGAAACCTTTATAATGTTATAAATCAATGTTATATCAATTTTTTAAAAGAGGAAAAATTTAAAATATTTCTGAGCCAATAGAAACTGGAAAAACTGAATTTACAATCATTTCACATTTTGATACTTTTAATTATGCTCATATATTTAAAGTATGTATAAAACTTGTGCTTTATTATAGTCATTCTATTAACAGTTACTTTTTTTATTCCAGTTAAGTATGTTATCATCTCTCCTGTTTTTGTTTCATCTCCCCTACTGCTGTTAGTTATATGTATATTTATCCTTTCCCTGCTGGGCACAGTTAGATATACAGTTTGCTGAGTCTGACTACAAACCAAAAAATTTGGGGAAAAAAAGGTATCTAAATGCATTTTTTTTGCAATCTAATCAAATTGACCTCAACAGGCTGTCTTTTAACTTATCTCCTGAGTTGAACTATAACATTTTACCAAGCGATATGAGAAAAAAGTACAATGATGTACACTATAGAAGCTGAGATCTGTGACTTTCAAGAAAAATCATTGAAGACAAATTTTAAGATAATTCCATTGCATATCAAATAAAGATATAAGCACATTCAAGCTTTTGTGATTTTCCACAAGCTAATTCCATGGTATGGCAGACATAGGACCTAGGTTTGATAAAATAAATATTTAAGAAGAAGACAGGTTTAGGCAACTTTTGCCAAAAATTAGTTAAATTGCTATCAACAATGGCACTCATTTGACAGTTTTAAAAAGTGGTTAAATGTGAATTTCTTAATAGGTAACAGACATTCTCTGAAACAGAATAACCAAAGAAAAATGTTGAAATAATCTCTTTTAATGAATATTTACATTTACTTTGTGCCTTCCCTGAAAAACTCTGAACACCCTATGAATTATTTTCCCCAGTAGATGAATTTCAATCTAGAATTAAAAAAAAAAACAAAAAACACTTAACAGGAATGGGTCTTAACTAAAGACTATTTCATATGTGAGCCATATAAAAAATAAAAGGAATGAGACAAATGCCTTTGAAAAGATAAATGAGTATCCAAGGACATAGGTTAATTTTGGAAACACCTTAAGATTTAGTAAAGGTTTCTTTTTATTACAAAAACAGGTTCCAAATTTTCTTCATGAGCAGTTATCACCACTGACTGTCAATGCCTTCCATACCCTAAAGATATATTTTTAAATAACTGATGGTTATTACTGCATCCAACTCTGTTTTCCTCCTATATAAAAACAAAAATAGTTTTAAAGTCAGAGTAGTATGTTTTTCTCAGTTCAGATTAGATACTTCAAGTAACTACAGAATGTTCTGTTATTAGAGAATGATGATGGTTGCACATTGAGGAACATTAACAAGCCATAGTTATAGAGAAAAGCCGGTCGGCAAAATCTATTGCATATCAAACATGAGATTAGCAAGCTCTGATATTCCCTCCTTGATTAGAAGTGGAAAAAAATCTTTACAGTTTTAATTACATTACATATAATTATATTGCTTTAATGTCTATACACAAAGAATATGCCATTTATAAAATATTAGTCTTTTTAATTAAAATTCAGAAAATGCTTTGAGGCACCAAAGCATTTTGAGATATATTGTTATGGGCCATGTAGCCATCCACATATTTAATAGTAAAAGTCTTTCAGAAATGCAATATAAACTGAGTTGTCCACATTCGGAACTATTTGGATTCCTAATAGTCTCTTGAAAGATTTCTATTCTCAGGAAAGTGGTTTTTCCATAGAAATGCAAAGTTTAAATTTTCAGAGGTAGCCCTTTCTCTGATATAAATGGTTCTATTTTTTAAAAGGGTTATCCAGTTGTCATATGACATCAAATGTCCTCATCTTTCTTCAATTCTTCCATTTCTATGTAACACCACTTTACCTTACACTGTAAATTTAGTTTCTTCAGATGTACACTAGGGAAGGGATGCATTATTTGGCCTATATTTATACTGATCAACTTAACTCAAGCTTAATAATAAAATCTAAATATCATTATTATGATTTATTTAATGTCTATTATACAGTAGGAACTACATCTGGCATCTAATAGATTTCTACATGGTAAGCTTTATCAGGGACAATATTCAAATAGTTAAAAACCACTTTAGCACAACCATTGATTTATTAACATAGGCACAGGTCATGCTCAATATATCCTGGAGGGTGCTCACTTGCTAAGCTCTGCAGTATTGTTTGCTAGGACTGCCAAAATTAAGTACCATGGCTAAGAGATTTAAACAACAGAAATTTCTTTTCTCACAACTCCGAAAGTTAGAAGAGTAAGAGTCACCAGTCACATTGTTTCAGAGCCCACAGTAATGACTCCATTTTAACTTAAACTCTTTAAATACAGTAACATTCTGAAGCACTAGGTGGTTAGAATTTCAACACATTAATTTTTAAGGGGATAGAATTCAGCCCATGATACTCCTACATTATTTCCATTTTAAGATAAGAAAATAAACTCTTACTTAAATATCTTGCTTTAACATGTACCGGAAATTAAAACTGGAAATCAAATGCAGGTTTGTGAAATTTCAATGCCAGTGTCACAATCACTAACTATTTCAGCAATTAATTTTTTTATTTTTTTATTTATTTCTAAAATCACTTTATCTTTACAAAAATGTACTTTCATTATAGGTATGTTCAAGCCAAACGTTATCTTGAGTTGGCATTATGAACTATATGTTATGTGATGCAATACATCTATTTTTGTTTGCACATTTTTATACCCAACTATCTTTCAAATAAGGGAAGTGTTATCAAACCTCTGGCTCTTGTGCAATGGTGCCAAATGAAAACTGAACATGTCTTGGGAGAAGAGAAGAGGTTAATTTATTTATTGAATAAATAGAGGTTGGAGAGATAGAAGTCTCAAATTCACAGTTTCTCTGAGTGACAGCAAGTAGGGGGCTTTAACAGGGAATCTGAGCTTGGAGTTGCATCATAGGGGATCATCCTCTAAACAGGTGGCCATGTGGTCACCTCCAACTTCAGTATCAGCAACATGAGGACCCAGATCAAGGAGAATGCTGATGTGCCTTATGTGAGGGGTCACCAGTAAGTTACTGGTTTCTCCAAATTCAAGATACCTGTGCACCAACAACATCCTGACTTGGCAAAGGGAAACAGTAGAATATTAAGCCATAATGGGAGGGAGTGAGGAACAAAACAAAGCTCATGAGTCACGCTCTTAATGGGCTACAAAACTTTTGTTAGTCTTATTAGGGGCTGCAGTTTCAGAAGCTTATCTGAAAAGATGTACCTACAAAAAAAAGGCATAAAAATAAAGAAAAAAGGAGAAGAGTCAACAAATAATTATGCTGGATTGAAGCAAAGAAACACATATTCAACTAAGAAAACTATTACTAAATGCAAATTCTGCCTGTATACATCCTTACCTATACATGTGGGGATTCAGTTTAGCCTAAATAGAAAATTAGGTTATTGTATATCTGTATTAGGAAAAATTATCCGAAATTTAAAAATTAGGAAAGAATATTATAAAGAAGCTCTTCCAAAATCATGCTAGCATATTGTCTAACAAGATTTCCTATAGGTGGTTGTTTGACTGCCTAGGAAATATAACTTTGTTTGGATGACTACTCGCTAGCTTTTGAACTCAGGTCTGAAAGTCTAGATGCTGACTTGTACAAAGGGGGTAAGTTGCAAATTATTTGTATCCAGGATAAATGAAAACTGTTTCTGTCAGAAAAGTAAAATAATCTGAAGGTTAGCATTGTATTTGCCCATAGGACATTAACCAGGTTTGACTCTAAGTAACATTTTTATTCTAACAATTAATATCTGTGAATCTGTATGTATGTAGTCAGCTTTGCCATTACATATCATTAATTTGTTAACTATATCTCTGAATCTTTGGCATATGTTTATTAATAAGGACTTTTATAACTTTTTGAAAATGGTTTCTTAACATCAAATAAAAGAATGATCAGTGATTCATCAGGCATCTGTTTAATATTTTTGTTTACATGTGTGGGGCAAATTTTTTTTTGATATTTTGTGTTGGTGTGCCTGGAATAAACATGACAAAGATCAGAGAACAAAGAGAATACATAGTATAGCCAACAACTTGACTTGGGTTTTAAATTACTCTACAGATGTTTATCAGCTATTCCTTCCACCACAGCTCACCACCATCCTTGCTTCTCTTTGTATGTCTGCTTAATTATTACACACTTCTTTGCCTACCTTTATGAGCCTAGAATCATAGTTTTTAGCAGATTCTGAGATCTCACTGTCGCTGTTTTACCACTAAGAGAATGGAATTTTCTTCTCAGGACACATTTGACATCTAGAGGAAAGACTCTAAGTACTCCATCTTGGATTATGCCATCATTCTATGACTAATGGAATGGAATAAAATAATTAATTTGGATTAATATTTATTAATATAAATTCCTCAAAGAAGAAATTACTATCAGAAGGGAAGGAACAAAGCAATAATTGTCCATTATTAAAAACACCAGTTTTCAAATTCACCTCTCCCTATTGCTGCAGGGCAATGCCTAAAAGACATTGCTTATGACCGCTGTTTTAGTTATAATGAAGTTGATAACTTTACTTCTGGTTTTGCCTTGCTTACATATTCTAAGTCTATAAAGTCTGACATGCTTATCTAACACCAATCCAGACCAATATCCTGAATGACCTTCAGAATCTGATAAACACAACGCCAATTTTGACTCCCTCTTTAACAGAGTTCACTGCTCAGTTGGAGATATAATTTCCCTTAACAGGCCCAATTATCGTTGTTGTCAAAATAATCTTGAGAAACAATAGTTTTCCCTAAGCACTTCAACATTCCTTCCTTCTTATAAATCAAATCTATGCCTAGTCTATAACCATGATATTATTAATCTACTCTACATTGTGGTTCATAGAAGTGGGAATGGGCTGATGAAGAATAAAAAAATCACAGAGAGATGAGTTTTTCATTAGAAAATACAATAGCTGCAGGAATCAGGTTATATGTATTAGAAAGATATAAAAATTTAGGTTCTTTGCATATTAAAATCACTGGATCATTGGCCATTATTCCATATGGTGACCTAACATCTAAAAGATTTATAAAAAATTACACCCAGACAGTGCAGCAGAAGTACCATTCACTGGGCGTATTTTGCTAATTCTTCATTATATAAACTTCCCAGATGAATAACCATTCTGGCAATAGCAAAAAGGAATCCTGAAGTTATAGCCTATTCTATTTCTAAAATATTCAAAATCCTATTAAGGTGATAAATCACAATGTTTCTAAAGAAGTATGGTCCATTTAGTGTTGAGTAGATGAATAATCACTAGTTTAAGAGTCTCTAACAATATCATAGATGAAATAATGTATTTTAGCTCTTTTCGATAATAGGTTAAGATTCTACATATTGCTTTAAAAAGCTATTATAAGTACATAAAATTAAATTGCTTTTCTAGGAAATCAGTAAAAAAAATTATTGTTGAATGTAGTGCCAGAAATTAGTCCATCATGGTAAGTCAAACAAACAAACACATTAAAACCAGTAGCCCCTGAAAAAAAATTGAATTATAATGTTTTCAAACCAAAGGTCCTCATCAATTTAAATTAACTTTAATAGCCCATAAAATCAATTACTAATGCTTGGCATGGAAGTGGATTATGTAAAAGATTGGATTAAAGTCTATGCCAGCTATCTTTGATGTCACAGATAAAATAATATAAATCTATTTTCCTAAATTTGCATAGATGACAATTTGTTGAAGAGGACTCAACTTTAAAATTAGACTCTATAAACCTGTTAGTTTTTTAAAGTCAGTGATACATTGGTGAATTTAGCCTAGGATGTTAAATTTGGTAGCCATCATCCAAGCCAACCTTGACTTATTTAGTGGCTACTCATCAACGACTCCATCCTGGTGGATTATGTTTTTCATCAGACAGTAAATTTAGCTACCATCATAAATAGGGTCACCATACATCCAAGTTTGACTGGGATTGTCCCAGTTTAGCAATGTTGTCCTGGTGTCCCACTGGTTTGAAATCATGTCCCCTTTTCAATCACAGTTTATTAAAAATTAATTTGTCCTATCTAAAATATAAGATTTTGTTATAGATACTTACATCAGAATGTTGGTGGTTATCAGACAGAAAATTTAATGTAACTAAGATAAAATTCTACTTTTAAAGACTGGAGTGTTCCGAACTTTGCATTACACCATGTGTAATTGTTTATACTTGTAACAAAACACAGTGATGGCACCTGCCCATGCATGCAGGCTTTGCTGTCAGCCAATAACAGTGTTCAATCTGTTCATGTAGGTCAGTGGCTACAGCTCATGCAGGTGGGTCTGTTGGCTTCTGTGTATTTCTGGACTTTAGCAAAACTATTGACATTTGCATTTTTTAAATTCTAATTTACTTTAGCAAGGACGAAAAGAGGGTGCACATTTACCAAAGAACTTAAATAGGATTGCCCTTTTAAAAAAATCTTTGTGTGGACCAGGTAAAATGTGATCATTGTCTTTCAAAGTTCTTAGTGACACAGAGCTGTAGGTCAGATGTGAAAAACTATTTTCCATCTCAATGATATAGACAAGTGTTGACCCAGTTTCTACATCTTCATGATTAGATTCCGTTTTCTGAAGATCAGAAGTAATTAAATTGGAACTTCCATTGCCACTAGGTACCTTTGCTTTTCATATAGCTTCTCATGACCTGAGTTTCAACACTGTTCATCAAAGTTTATCTCAAAAAATTTTGACCCCAAATTTTGTCTAACACAAACAAAATATGATTTTGAATGTAATGACACCTGTGGCCAAATACAAACTTGGTGAAGACCTCGCAGTGGCAAGCTTTGCAATGCTTTCAACAGAAAAGATTTAATGATACCTTTAAATGATACCTTTCATGACCCAATACTATATACCTGGCCAAGGAGTACAAGTTAATTGTTTGAATATGCATACTATCATTCCATGATATGCATATCTCAGGTGGCTTGAACTCGACAGATGCCTAAGTCTCAGTTATTGATAGATACAGGCTTAAGGGATAAGCTGATTTTTGTGGATACAACTACAACTCAAATTTTGGCATTTGGTACAATAAAAGGACGAGAATATCTTCAGCTGACTAAAAAACAAAGTAGGGAGGGATCATGCTGGCACTGGCTATAGTGCACACATTATCACAGTCTATAAATAGTTCTTAATGTATTACCAGTTGATAGTAAAACACATTATAAAATTTCATATATTGCCATATATACACAGTTTGTGTGACAGCTAAAGGAATTTTGTGACATTGGAGGAATGCAATACAAAGAAAAAAATCTATTATAGCATGGCAATACCAGATTTTTGTCAATGTACCAGTCTTTAAATAATTCTTTAGCATATGCTCTGGTGGTTCAGTTGCTCAGTGTGTGACTGGCATGTGAACCGTGTAAAGACTAAGGACTCAGATTCAAGATCCAAGGTGAAGGGGAACAACAAAAACAAATTTAAAAATGCTTCCTTACTTCAAAATGTTTCTTCTTCCTCTCAAAAAAAAAAGAAAAAAAAAGAATTCTTTACATTTTTGATGGCTTGAAATTCTACCTGTTTCTAAATAGCATTGCCCAGGATTAAACAAAAGTTATTCTTTAACAATGGTTGTGGTGGAATATATTTATAGTTCATACTAGGACAACTTAGCCTTTTCAACAAAGTGATTTTGGTCCTGGAGAAGAACTATACCAGCACAGCAGATACCAAACCAGAAAGGTAACTCTTGACTACAAACATTGAAGAATGAAAAAAATTGTATTTATACCTCTAGGAGCAAAGGTCTTTCTGAGAAATGAGAGAAATAGTGAAAACTTGAAAAAGTAAAGGGAAAAAAAGTTTTTATGAAGGATGTCATTTATACAAAAACCTCTGGAAGAAAGCTTTGGACAGGCCAAAGATGTTGTGTGTCTTAGCCCAGTGTTTGATCCATAATCAAACCAAAGATTGACATGCTAGTTATAAGCATTGATAAATTATTTTATGATTTGTTCCTGCAAAGAGCTTTGGGACTTTTAAAGAAGAAATTTGAACAACACAAAACTTTTTAAGTATGACAAAAAAAAAATCACAAGCCTTTTTTGTTCATTGCTAAGAAGACACTTACTGGTTAAAAAAAAATCTTAGTGGCAGTGCACCCTGGCGGAGTAACATTTTGGTCAGCCACCTTCAGCCAGTGCAGTCCACCTGTGTCCCAAGGATCTGTGTTTGTGTCCTGGGATTGAGCCAAGATAACTAACTAAATAAATAAATAAAAGCATGCTTCTTCCTCCTCTCTCTTCCTGCCTTTCTGTCTCTGCTTGCTTTCATTCCTGCCTGCATAATTCCTTTAAAAAAATTAAAAAAAAAAAAAAAAAAAACCTTAATGATATAGTAGAATACAGTATTTGTCTACCTGGTATTTATGCTCCAGTTGAACAAGTATTCAAGTATTTTCTGTAATAAATAATGTAGATTAGAAGAGAGAGCTAATATGTTAGCAGCTCTAATCAGGGGTTTTATGATTAAAATACATTTCCTATCAAGCTGCTAAGAGTTTCATGACAAAATTAAAAAGAACAAAGAATTTATCAGAAATGTAGTTTCAAATAAAAAATATGGAAATACTGGTGACTGAACAAAATATTACCTGCCAATGAAAACATGCTTACTCTGTAACTGCCACTATTCTACTTGACAATATTTTATATTTTTGTGCTGATAAGAAAAGTATTGCTTGCTTTGTATATCTTCTGTTTCTCTTCCCTGTTTTTCTGCCCCCTCCTATTTAAGTTCCTTCTAAGTCTCAAGTGATAAAGACAAATTGTACATCTCGCCAGCTCACACGAATCACTTTAGCACTTGCCAAGAATGGTCTCCATATATGGAAGAAAACATGGGCATATGGTAAAATAAATTTACCAAAAAGAAGTCCCTCACATAACCTAGAGAGTAGGAAGAGTAGACTGGCTCTGGCCAAATGTATTACATATGGTTTTTCAGACTGTTCATGATACAGGGGGTTGGGGAGGTGACAGGTTTTTCTATGGAGAGGGATCAGAGGACCTTGACAGGAGTCTGGGAGTAAATACGCATCTAACAAACTAGCTCCAAAAATTCCAACAAGGGTGCAGATTCCCCCAGGGGAGGTGTGATACCTTCCCATGCCATGTTGTATTTGGTGATGCTTCAGTTGGTCATGGTTTCAACCCTAAAATTATGTCGTCTTATTATAAAGCCAGTAGTTTTGCCAGTTCTCTTTAATTTCCTTTATGCAGCATAGACTTTTTATTGAGAAAGAAAATAGAGGCTGATATGGAATTAAATAAAATCAAGTTTAAGGCTCATGGTAGAGAATGAGATTTCAGCATTTAGTGGGGAGAGCTGATAAAGGTGGAGAGATTTTTTTCCCATCTCTAGGGACACAGCTGAGACTGTTTGACTGCAGGTGATATGTTGACATGTTACTTACTCATCACACCTGCCAACCTTGAGAGGGTCTCTTTGTCATTACTTATAACTGCCAATTTGCAAGATGGCCCAGCAGGGAATGAAAGAACCAACTGGAACAAATAGAGGTTTTTACCACAGCTGCAGTCTGTCTCTTCTAGTCAGCACAAGTAGTAAAGTTTAAACATGAAGAAGCAGCCCAAAGACTTCTTTTAGGTCACCAGACATCATTGGCCTGACCTTGAAAACCACCATTCTTGGAATACTATGAAAGCGGTGTTGATGGCTATGTGAAAAGGCTCCATTTGATCAGCTATGTGAAAAGGCTCCATTTGATCACCTAAAGATTCATGACATGTAAGGATTTTTCCTAGAAATTTTACCTGGAATTCAAATTCTGAGGAAGAGCAATCAATTAAACAGAAGCATCAGCGAAAAGTTTTGGGGCAGCAAGGACAGCCTTAATAATCAGGCTAATCTGAAAGAAGACAGGCAAAATTGAGAAAAGATTTTTTGTCTCCTGGAATATTTCTGCTCTGCCATTTATCTCCCTCTGGTCATGTCTGTGTGTTTAGACGTTTCAAGCTAGAGGCTGTTCTGGGCATCATATAAGGCTCATCTGTTCACCCTGGCCTTACTCTGATTTGACCTTTTAGTTAAATTGGCATTTTGTGGTTGTTTGGAAACTATGCCTAGGGGAGGGAGTTTGTGGTAGCGAGCAAAGAAGGTACTGAAGCAAAGAGCACTATTTATAACCATTTTGGTTGCCTGTTGACAGTGGAAGGTCAAGCTACAATATTTTGAATGCATTTCTAGGGACCATGTCAGCTCCCTAATGTGACTGCAAGTTGAAATTTAGCTTGGATGTGGCTTTAAAGAACAATAAAATGTCCCAAATAATTTCCTAAAAAATGTCTATTTTAATTGAACTAGGATGAAACCCAATCATCATACATTCTAAAAAAGCTCCCTCAGATATTTATAATATGCAGATATTTCTAATGTGCAGCCAGGGCATAGAACCCCTGCTTTGCATCAAGAAAAGCAGGAGAAATGCCAGATACAAAGATTCATTATGTTCTGATCTATGAAGATCTGTCTACTGCTGTATGGAAATGATTAACAAATCCTTAGTGGCACTGACTCTGTCATTTGATGAGACGTATAATGTTCAGAGATGCTCGTCTTTATGTTTCTTTACAAACCACCTAGGCTATCATGTTATGCAGATAGGGATCTTAAATGTTCTTCATTGATGGTGACTATGCATACAGTCTGACATGCATATGGCACGTATCAAAAAGTGATGTCTGGTGAAAATTCAAATGAAGGAAACTCTGTTGCAAGAATGTCACAGTGATCAATATAATACTATTGATCTTACAAAAGTATAAATCTTCTCTAATTTAGCCTCATATTCTCTTTAAATTCAACATGAATGAGAACTTCCTATGTCTAAAATTTGATATTCAACTACAATAAGGAAAACTGCAGTTTTTAAGTTGACACAATTTCTTTGATAAAGTACAGGCTGTCAAAATTATACATAGAAAACCCCTAAGGCAGGAGGGAAATACTTACCATTTCCGTGGTAAATAAAGTTCTTGACAGAATCTGAGTGAAAGAGAGAGTGGTCCAGCTGGCAGTCTCCTCGTAGTCCTTCTTTGGCATGATGGAAGAAAGATTACGAGTAGGAGGACATAATTAGCTTTCATCAGAGTATCTTGACAGAATCCTCCCTCCCGTGGGACTAGCCTTATGGAAAAGATTATTATACCCACTGCCATGCCATAAATGGGCTGCATTATGCAGCCTATGACAAAAAAAAGTTTGACATTCCATGAAGCCTAAATCAAGAAAGCATGACACATGAATTATGACTTAAGTGGGAATGCAACCTCATGGGAAGAGAACAGCATAGTCCATAACAAGCAATTCCGACTTTGCAGTTCTACTGCATTCTGAGTTTCAATGGACTATGAATAGAAAATGGTGAACGATTAATTTTGTTGTGTGGTATACAACACAGTGTGAGAATTAGAACTGATGCTAGATATTGACTCAATATTCCCTCAACAGTATTTGCTCTTCATTGCAGCAGAGCAACTCCAAAACTTGATTATAGGTGTTCTGATTCCAAATTTTCAAATAAGTAACCAAGAGCAATTTAATATCTCTGGATTTCTTTATCACCTCTATCCATAAGACTCGTTCATTTGTTCATTCAAGACATTTTTATCATTACCTATTATGCGCTCAAGCAGCTTACTAGGTGTGTGCAAATGATAAAAGTAACTCTGAAGATATAGAGATAGAGATAAATAAACCATGGAACTTACCCTTGAACAATTTGTAGCCTGGGCAAATAAGAAATAAATATGGAATATTTAGTTCTTTAAGTGCAATAGTAGAAATACACACAAAGTAAAAAATGAAATGACTACCTGGTTGGGGGAAGGGAGATGAGAATCTCAGTGTACTCTTCATGAATAAGAAATTATTGAGCAACGTCATGAACATAAAGGTCATACCAACTTAAAATTCTGTAATCATAAAATGTAAAATAAAGTTGTTTAATAATATATGGATTTATATGGGTCATTACTACTGCTTTCCAAAAGACAGTTTTCCTAAGGAAATACTTGCATTAGTTTCCTAGGGATATGATAACAAATTGCTACAACTGGATGGCTTAAAACAACAGAAATTTATTTTCTCACAGTTCTGGAAAACCCAAATCATGTTCCATGCAAGGTTCTAGGGGAAAATACTTCTTTGTCTCTCCAGATTTTGGAATATCTCCAGATATTCCTAGGCTTGTGGAAGCATGATGTCTCTGCCTTCATCTCCACAAAGCCCTCCTCTGTGTGTCTCTATGTATTCTCTTTTATTATAACACTGGTCATTGGATTTACAGCCAACCTAAATTAGGGTAATCTCATGTCCAGGTGTTTATCTTCATTACATCTGCAAATACCCTTTTCCAAATAAGGTTACCTTTAGATACTGGAGGTTAAGACTTTGTCTTTTGGAGGGCACACAGTTCAACCCACTAGAGTTATGCTGTGTAGATTTTAGTACAAGTTGGAATTTTTCAGAATGGCAGAAAGCACATAATAATAATTTCAAAGATTAGACAAGAACTAGATCCTACACTAAGATATTAAAATCACTTTGTTATACAGAGAACACCAAAACAAAAATAAACAGAAGAAACACATAGTGAGAATGAGAGAAGGAGTTTCTGGAGCTTCAGTGGCTGGAAATGCTCATAGCATTAAAAGAGCATGGAACAAAGCAATGGAGTTTGAAGGTGGGTGAGAAAAGTGTGGGGTTTTTCGCTCGAAGGCAACAGAAGCGGCCACAACCTCCTTTGTTTCCAGCCTCTGACATGTACAAAAACAGCAGCTGCAGTGGTTTAGTTTCCAGCAGTGTAGACACAGACACAGCCACAGGCAGCAAGCCTGAGTCAAACTGCTTGAGGGAGGAAGGAACAAGGAACAAGGATTGCTGCCTGCATGGACTCTTGGTTTGAATAAAGTCCAAAAGAAACAGTTTAGGGGCAGCATAACTAGGAGTAAAAAAAACAGAAATATGGGATATAAGGTGATAATAAATAAAATCAATAACATAGAATGCCATGGGAAAAGAATAAACCAAATAGATTAAAGTATTTTCGATCTAGAAGATAATAATGCAGAAAGGAATCAGGTGGACAAAGAAAGAGAAATTAAGTGCCAAAAAAACGAAGAAACAGAGAAGCATGTGACACCATTAGAAAAATAAACATAAGAATATTAGGGATCCCAGAGGCAAAGAGAAAAAAGAGGGGGAAAAGAAAACATATTGAAAGAAATAATTGCTGAAAAATTCCCAAATCTAGAGGAAGAAATTTATATACAAGTCAATGAAGTCAACAGAGCAGTTATATAAATGCAAACAAACAAACAAAAACCTCAAAAAACTAAACCAAGACATATAATTGTGAAACTATCCGCAGTCTAAGACAAAGAAAGAATTCTAAAGAGGACCAGAGGGATAAAGCAGGTAAGATATAAATGTTTTCCCATCAGACTAACCTCAGACTTTTTAGCAGAAACTCTATAAGCTAGAATAGAATGAAATGATGTCTTCTAAATACTAGAAGATAAAAAAGATAAAAAGTGCCAGCCAAGAATACTGTATCCTGAAAAACTCTCTCTCAAATTTGAGAGCAACATAAAAAGTTTTTCCCAACAAGCAAGAACTGGAAGATTTTGCTGTCATGAGACCTCCTCAACAAGAAATATTAAAGTAGGCTCTCCTATCTAAATCAAAGAGAAGAAAGTACAAAAATCTAAACAAGGTAGCAAATACATAAACAAAATCAGAAAACAAAAATCAAAATGGCAATAGAAAATTTTCAAATATAAATAATCACTCTACATGTAAATGGACTGAACTCATGAGTCACCTAAGATGCAAGCACAGATTTAAAACGAATGGATAGAGAGCAGTACTCCAAGTCAAAGGTGAATCTTAAAAAACAGAAAGTGGTGTACTCATCTCAGATAAAATAGTCTTTCAACTAAAGAAGTTAAAAAAAATAAAGATGGTCATTATATAATGATAAAGGGATCAATGCAACATAAAAACATAATACTTCTTAATATATATATAACATCAAATGTATTTTAATACATATATGCTCTCAATAAAGGAAAACCAAATATATCAAATATATATAGCAAATATTAACAGAATTAAACAGAGAGATTGACAGCAACACAATAATAGGGGACTTTAATACTCCTCTTTTAGTAAAAGACAGATCATTCACACAGAGAATCAAATAAAAAAACAAGATCTTTAAATAACAAAATAGAAGAGATGACTTAATATATAGACAGAGAATTTCATCCTAAAACAATAGTACGTGCATTCTTTTCAAGTGCTTCTGGAATATTCTCAAGGATAGACCATAAATTGGGTCACAAACAAGTCTCAATAAATTTTCAAAGACTGAAATCATGTTAGCATATTTTTGGATTACAGCAGCATCAAAGTAGAGATCAACCAAAAGGAGAAGGAGAGGGAAACTGCAAAAGAGTTGAGAATAAACAACATGCTACTGAACAAACATTGGATAAAGGAGCACATTGACAATGAGATCTAAAAACACCTGGAGTCATTTGAAAATGAAGACATGATATATCAGTATCAGTGGGATGCAGCAAAAGCAGTTCTGAGGGAAATTTATAAAAAATAAAATCCTACTTCAGAAAACAAAAAGACACAAAATAAAAAACCTAAACCTATACCTAAAGGAACTAGAAAAAAAAGAAACATAAATCCAATAGAAGGAAAAATTAGGGCAGAAGTCAATGAAATAGACATCAAAAAGAGTATCAAAAATATATGAAACCAAAAATTTGGTTTTTTGAAAGAATAAATAAAATGGACAGGTCACTAACAGAGTAAAGTACAAGGCTACAAAATTATTTAAAAATCTGTTGCGTTTTTGTATGCTAACAGTGAAAATGCAGAAAGAGAACTGAAGAAATAATACCATTCACAATTCCATCAGAAAGAACTTAACCAAAAAGGAATTACCTATACTCTGAAAAATATAGACATTGCAAAAAAGAAACAGAAGATAACACAAAGAAGTAGAAAGATATCCCATGCTCATGAATTAGAAGAATTAATATAGTCAAAATGGCCATACTGCCCAAGGGAATATACAGATTCAGTACCATCCCCATCAAAATTCCAAAGATATTCCTCACAGATCTAGAACAAAACATCTTGAAATTTATTTGGAAATACAAGCAGGATAAAAAAAGCAATCCTCAGGGAAAAAAAAACAACAATAGAGGATTCATGATGCTCCTTCAAACTCTACTACAAAGCAATAATAATAAAAACAGAATGGTATTGGAATAAAAACAGAAATACAGATCAATAGAACAGAATTCAAACCCAGAAACAAACTCACACACGTATGGGCATTCAATTTTCATTGAAGGTGTAAAAAACTTACAGTGGGGCATGGAAAACCTCTTCAATAAATGGTGCTGAGAAAACTGGACAGCCAAATGCAAAAGGTTGAAACTGGACCACTACCTAACACCATACACAAAAATTAACTCAAAATGGATTAAAGACTTAGATATAAAGTCAGAAACAATAAAACAGAAGAAACTGCAGACAAATCACTACTGGATATTGACTTGAGACATATCTTTGAGAACTCGACTCCCAAAAGAAAAAAAATCTAAAATAAATAAATAGGTTTATATCAAACTAAAAGGCTTTTACACAGAAAAAGAAGCTCACATCATAACAAAAAGGCACCCAACTGAACCAGAGAAGTATTTTCCCATAAAACCTCTAGCAAGGGGTTAATATACAAAATATGCAAAAAAAAAAAAAAAAACTCATAAAATTAGACACAAAAACTCAATCTGATTAAAATATGGGTGGATGACGTTAATAAACAGTGAGATATCACCTCACAACTGTGAGAATGACTATCATTAAAAAAAAAAAGGAAGCCGCAAATGCTAGAGAGGATGTGGAGAAAAGGGAACTCTAATTCACTGTTGGTGGGGCTGTAAAATGGTGTAACCATTCTGGAAAGTAGTGTGGCGATTCCTCAAAGAATTGAGAAGGGAAATTCCACATGATGCAGTTATTCCTCTACTGGGTATTTATCCTAAAAATACAGCAACACTTATTGGCAGAAATATGTGCACTCCCATGTTCATCACAGCATTATTTACAATAGCCAAGAAGTGGAAACTACCTAAATGCCCATTAACTGATGGTTTGATAAAGACCATATAGTATATATCCACAATGGAATGCTTCATGGCTATCAGAAAGGGAGAAATTCTGCCATTTGCAGCAACATGAACCGACTTGGAATTATGCTTAGTGAGATCAATCAAAAGGAGAAAGACAGACATCATATGGTATCACATATGAGTGTATAGAGATAGAAAATAAACAAATGATCTAAATTGAATAATGATAGACTTCAAAAAAAGAGAACGAATCCAAACAACAATAGACTTAATGGGTAACAAAGAAGTCAATTAGAAGATTCAGGAAGAAATTGGGGAGGAGTGGGAGGAAATGAGGTAAAGGGCATTAATTGTAAAGTGAAACAAAATAAAAGGAAATAGTGGCTAAAAAAAAGAGCGGGGTTAAATTTGACCTAACTTAGTAATCATTTGAATGTGAATGTGAAGAACTAAGTAAAAGAGAAACTGAAAAATGACTTCCAGATTTTAGTATGTAACACTAGGCTACAATGCCATCTACTAAAAAGAGAAATCAAGAGTAAATACAGGTTTTTGGGGTCAGATAATAGATTTTGTGTGGACATATTGATTTGGAGTGCCTGATGTGAAGTAGACAGTTGAATAAATAGAGATGAAAGTTATAGTTTTGTGTGATTAACTCTATTACTTCCTCTGGAGTGTGACTCTTTAAGGGACCATATCTTCTTCATATTTACATCCTTAATGATTATCATATACCTGGCTCATCATGGGTGTTGCAATATTTTTAATTGATTTGAATGTAATTTATATTAACTTGATATCAATGAGGTTATAACAACTTATAAGCGATTGTGCATTGATATTTAAGATGAGTGCTATATTAGCCAGTTTTCTATACATGCAGGTTCTCTGTTAGAGATTTTCTGTTAGTTTAGACAAACAACTAGGCCTGCATGGCTCAATAACTTGCACTTTCTATACTGACCTCCCCGCAGGGAGCACATGTCTGTTCTACTTCTCCACACTACACAGGGATAGAGTTCAAGGGTGAGTCTGGTATTACTTATAACAGATACGACTGTCACAGACTGAGGACATAATTGGAAACTTACTGCTTCTGCACACCTAAGCTCTGGTCTGAAAGTTTTATTAATAATGGTATCATTAACTTAGTGATCTCCATCTGCCTGTCTCTTGTATCATTTTTGACTTCCAAAATTCCAATATGCAACTTCTGAGCCACATTTTCTACCTGCTGAAAGATTTACTTATACAAGTCAATCAAATGCTTCAATTTAAACCAAGAAGTTTTTATTTTACTACTGGAGATACTTTTTGAATAACAAAATTAATATATATTCACTATAAAAGCAGTGAAATTATGGACAAAACTAGTATGTTTATTGTTTACTTATTTTGTACCAGAAAAACCACTCATTTTTTGACGCCCATTCTTTGAATCCTTTTACTCTGCAGACATATGTATTGTTTGTTTTTTCTATACAGAAAATAAAGTCACACCACGTTCATTCTATAAAAAGTTCAAATGAAATGTAGTTCTTTGTCATAGTACTTCAACATTCATTATTATTTCGTCTTACTACTGTGTTTCAGTAGAAAAAAGTTAGTCAACTTCTTACTTTAAGGCATGTAGATTACTTCCATTTTTAGATTATTATAAACACTGTTGAAGAACATTCTTGTCGGTTAGCCATTGTGCATATGTATGATGTTTTTATAATCCATTCTTAAAACTGAAATTTTTAAGGTTTTGAGATATTTTGCCAGATTTTCTACCAACTCATGTGAATAAACAAGTTTATATTCATTATCAAAAATATTTGATAACACAGTAGGTACACTGTCACTCTGCCTCTCCAGATCCACACACTGCGATTGCGGCCTGGGTCTGGGTCTCAGGATCATATCAACCAATCCCCTTGCCTCTGGTTGGTGGTTGTATTTGGTCAGCAGACAAGCAGGGTATTGCTGTGTTGTTGGAAAGAGGGTGTGTATTCCTTAGCTCTCTCTGTATCCCCATGGTTGATAGTAGCAGTAGTAGTGTGTCTCTTCTACTGGGTATCTTTTTCCTACAGTCACAGCTCTCCCAGGGTTCCAATAAATACTCCTTTTGTTATTCTATCAGGTGGTAGTGGTTTCCCATGACTGCTGTTAACAGAATGTTCTCCATTCCTTATCAGTCATCTTAAATAGGTCACAGCTCTAAAACAAACTTTTCATTAAATTCTCTTCAGTTTCTCATTAGGCATGTTTCTTCTGCCCAAAATACAAATAATCGCATATTTGTTAACATAAAACTAACCTGGAGTGTGCTATATGAAATATCTGGGAATAAAAAAATAACAAAGCAAATACTTCTCACCCACTCTTCATACTGTGATATGCTTGTCTCCAAAGCCTTCCCTTTTTTCCCATTAGCAGATTAGTTTGGATCAAAAAAATAAATCTAATTACTTTTAAAATATTTTAAAATATTCATTTTCTCATAAGAAAATGACAAAAATGAAGAGATAGCTTCCAATACCTTCAAGCTATCAGAAATGTATTTTGCCATTTTATAAAATTATAAATAGCAAATTTTATCAAATATTGAAAATATGTATATTTATAGATTTTCATAATGTACCTCAGAGTGTCAACCAGATGAATCTATAATGATCATTCCCTATCTTATGGCATACTAAATCTGCATATTCAGAAATGTTCCAGATTTGACTTAAATTTTGTGATCCCATATATTTCTGCCAAGATTTGCTGAGATGAAGCTACTGATGGTGTTGGTGATCTGCTACCTATTTCAGATGGAGTTTTCTTAGTAATCTTCACTCTCTGCTCCTTCATTCAGAAGCTTCCTCTGGATATTAACAATCACAAAACAATGCCACTGAGCATTATCCCAAACTTTCTGCACACTATGCATTGCCTGGCTGTGGGGTAACTGATGCTAAGAAGTACCTGCATCATGCTGAGATGACTATTAAACTAGCTAAGCTTGTCACCCCACAGAGTCCCTGCAGGAAGTCTGAGAGACATTTCTAGAGCAGCTTAAAACACATTATTCTAAAATTAGTGCTTGTTTATTTTGAAGGTCATTAATTTTGCTGCCATATTCCAAAAAGGGGTAAAATAATAATACAGAAATCAAAAACTGCCTATACTATGCTAATAAAAACCCATTATGAAGACACCTCAAAGCTTCACTAGGCTGGCAAACAGACAAAATGAAACAGCATCAGGATTAGATCTAATCATCTTTTCCTGAATAGGAACTGCAGAAATACACACACACACACACACACACACACACACACACACACACACACACACATATATATTCACATATATATATTCACTGGCAAGTTATAGTGCAGAGATTTTGCTGTCCTAAAAAATGGTACCTAGCCTATGCCTCACAAAAGAGGTTTTTTTTAAATTTTGTCCTGAAATTAATTCATTGTTATAGACAGCCCTAAAAGACCCCAATGACAAAAAGCAGAAAAATAAGAAACTATTAAAGTGAAGTTAAAAAATTCAATAATTTGATATAATTGCTAATATTTTTATATCTCAGTAAAAATGAATAATTGTACCATTATGGATTTTAAGCTGCCAGAATAATATTTTTACAGTAGCTTTGAATTTATTATTAACTCCAATTTGTATCTCTCCTTGAATCTTTATTGTAGTTCCTAGATTTTTTACACTTCAGGCATGTGAGCCTGAGAGAATGAGATATAATTAAAGAATTCATTGGATATATAGCAGACTCTTTCCTGTGCAGCCCTAATGAAGCATGCTAGCTTCTAGATTAACTTTTATTTCAATTCCGTTTGAAATGCTGCAGTTCGTAAACCAAGTCTCAATGTAGTTACAAACCATCATCATTCAGAGGTGCCTGTTTAGTCTCTGGAGTAGCTGAAATGCCAGAAAGAATGTTGAGATTAAAGAAAGTTGAGAATTAAAACAATAACTACAACAAATTAAACATGAAAAGATTAATGGGTACTCTCCAGTTCCTTTCTAGTACTTTCTAGTTCCTGCCAAAGAGAATGTATGTAAAATTACATGAAAACTAGTTTTACTTATTAACTTTAGCAAAACACAGTTTTAGTTAGTTTTGTGGAATGCCAAGTCGTTTCAAGTGTTAGACATAATTAATACGTAGAGTGCAATTCCTTTGATGACTGAGAATTGAAAATAGGGGAAAGTTCAGGCAAAATTGCAACCTTTTCCCATGATCTAAAACCTACTTCTTTCAACATTAGAAATCGGTCACATTCAATAGACATCAGTATTTCAAATACTATTAAATGAATGTGTAAGTTGTACATTTTCATGAAGGTTACTCACGATTCTCTAGTTGGAAATGAAGTAAATGAAGGCTTAGAAGAAATTAAATCAGACTCGTTAGCTAGAGTTCAGTTTAATTCAATAAATTTTACTTAAGAGCCTAGCATATACAAAAACAGTAAAAAAAAAAAAAAAAAATAGCGAAAATAAATATAATCCCCAAACTTATGTTCTTTACAACCTTAAATGATAATATAGATATATAAATATTCATAAAGACAGAATAAATAAACAACTTAGATAAAGAGAAACAGTTTCCATGAGAGATGCTAAGTACCATGGAGAGACAAAAGAAGGAAAGCATAACTTTTTGGGTTAATTCTATAATAAAGGATAAAACTGGACTTTAGGGGTGAACTTAATATAGTACATACAGATTTTGATTTACAATGATTCACATCCAAAACGAATATAGTATTATAATACTATTTTACTTTGAGAAATATTTTAATTAATTTACATTTATAAAGGAAAATATACCTTTTTGAGAGCATCAGAAAAAGTCATGGAAAATACAGTCTTTGAGATGGAAAGAAGAGCCACAAGAAGGGAAAGAATTTTAGGCCACAGTAAAAGATTGTGGGCCAAAATAAGGGGAAAAATACTCATTGTGCACATAGAAAGCAGCTACATTTTTCTGCAAAGTGATTAAATTTGTGGACCCAAAAAATGGGAGATTGTGTTGGTTAAGACTTGCAGATTATTTTCGGTAGGTAAGAAGGATAGACACAAATTACATGTGCAGAAAAAATATCAAGGACAGTGTCCTGATTCATATCTTAGCAATGAATTCCTGAATTGATGTGGGGTATAAGGGTAGGCAAGATCAGTTAAGTACATCTCAACAGTTCAGGTTAAGGAGTATATAATTAAACCCAATACTGCAGCCAAGCTGGTGGTGACAGTTATGGAAGATTTCTTTTGTTCCACATGAAGTCACCAGAAAAGATTTTTGCTTGAACTCACTAGTGTATAGTCAATGTGTTGTAATGTACTCAGAATGAAAATCAGGCAAATCATGTCAGCATAGTTCACATTAATAATATTTAAATAGTAAGGTATTTAATCAGGTATCTTTGGGAGGCTGATCTCAAGTAATTCAGCATTGCTAAGAATCCCATTTCTGACATCTTTTCTCCTTATTATGGGGATAAAACACGACAGTCCTGAGCGACATGGAATTGAGTCAAGGCACTACATTCCCTAAGAGCAGCTGAGACCAAAATGGTGGTCTTGATTTTTAACTGTGCTTTTTTGCTTTCAACATTTTAAAAAAAAAATATCTTTTTTTGTTTCACTAAAAGGTGATAAGGCAGTAATAACTGATAGCTACCTGGCAAGATCCACCTTATTTTCCAATTCTAGCTCCTTCTGCTGACACAAATGCCTTTCTTCAGCAAATAGCCTGAATCTAAATTAGATAAATAGGTGTCCTCTGGGGCTCATAGCAGAGATGCCTCTGGGCATTACTGAATATACTCAATTAGGAGGTGTCATTTCCAGGTGGTGACAGTGACAAGGAATTAAATTCTAAAAAAGTGCAATCCAGGCACTTGAATTTTAGGTAACTCATTTGGTTGACTCCACTTGCAAGGTTTGACCGGCCACCGCAGGTGAAAAGATTTGATTGAGCATAGATCAAAAATCTCCCAGAGCTGAGTGACCTTGTTATGTGGCTTTGCTATATCTTTTGCAGTGAGTTATGCTCAGCAAAGCACAGATATTGTCCATTAACCTTTGAGGCAACAACAAATTTATCCATTTCCTCTCCCTGCTTTTATTCATCTCATTCAAAGACTTCAACAAAATGTCCCTCATACTCCAATTTGCTAACTTACCAGAGTGGGCTGTGTGAACTGAGCTCTAGAAAAGACTTCTGTCTATACCAGATGTGCAGGGCTCTTGAGTTTTAACTGAGGTCCTAGAATTCTGACTTCTCAGAAAGAATTCCAAGTAAAATGTAAAGCACTTAGAGAAATGGAGAGACAACTTTAACTTTCCACAATTTTACAGATTAATTATCTTTGTCCAGCTAGATGAAATCAATTCAAATACACTTATTATAGGTCTAAAGAAGGCAGCCTATGCCAGGCACTGGGTAGATATTGACAAATCACACTTCCTAGAAAGAAAAAGTGACTTGTGGAACAGAGGTTTTAGAGGGTGGGCTCACATCCGGTCTCTGACCTCCTTATGGTTTTGATGCAATAGTTAACATCTCTGAATCTTAGTTTCTGCATCTGTAAAATGGGATAATACTTCCTAGGTTTAATAAGTATCTGATGATATTAGTTAAATGCTTAGTTGAGTCGGCAGTTAGTGAAAATGCACAAATGTCATTTGTCGTTATTGTAAAGGATTTCTTTTTGTCTTGTATTATCTTAGGCTTCTTTTGTTTTAGAAAATTACTATCAAGGAGAAGGGAGCAAATCAAATGAACAACTATAAGATAAGGTCCATATGATCACACTAACTTCAGCAAATATTTAATCTTTTAGGGGACTGCATCTTAAATGAAATATGAGGACTGCTTATCTTAATACCACAAGGTATGTTTGTATGTGTGGACATGATAACAAAAATCTTTAAATACAACTTTATTCTTAAGGCTACAACAGGAGAATGCCTTGAAGGATAATTCAGTTATACTCTCCATGTTTTAGCACCTCCCACATCATAACTGGTCAAGGTCAGGCCTTACTCAGACTCTGGCTCAGGAGCTGCTGCCTTGTAGGGAAGCACTGAATGTACCATTCTGTAGAGTGTGCTTTTGAACTGTTATCCTGGAATTGTTGCTATGCTACAGAAGACTGCAAACTCATGATATTCCCACAGCAGTCTATGAAACGTGCAGAAAAATCTGCCGGGGTTTCTATCAGAATTCCTAAATGCCAAACAGCCATTTGGAAAATGTACACTTCTTTTTATAACCTAGACCTAGAAATATATATGATCATCAAGTAGCAAACAGAGAGAGAGCAGAAAAATGAAAATGTTAAATAGCTTGTTAGATTTTATTGCATGTATTAACTAAAATCATTTAATAATATATTTATTAAAATGTTAAAACATTTACATTAATTTAAAAGGTTAAAGATCTTGCTAGATTTGGCCCCTTGGGTTATTCTCAACAGCATTGATCCTGTCACATCACCAAAGACACAAATCAAACAAAGAGTTGAGTAATAAGATGGACAGAGGCCATTAGAAACTCAAAAGAAGACAGTGACCCAAGGAATTTTCAATTGCTAAAGACCTAACATATGCTAAGTGCTTGATGGTTCTCTTGACTTCACAGACAGAAACACTCATATCTGCATGTTAAAGCTACAGAGGGGTTCATACTCCAAGCCACCCTCATACCCCCAAACCAACCTCCATACCCACCTTGTGAGACCTTTCCCATATGTTGTTTGGTCACAAAAGTCTAGTGTAACACAAAGGAAAAACAAAACAAAATAGAAACAAAGAGACTTGACCTTATTGGATGTCTGCTTCATTAGGATATTCTGAAAGTAGAATTTTGATTTAGCAATGAAGGATTACTATTTTAACTTAATTTCATTTTTTAAGCCTCCTGAGTTTATTGCTGATGGGCTTCTAGGTCTAGCTTCTATGATTTCTGTTGCTCACTGCTTTTATTTTCTGTTACCGAATTTTCCATTGAAATAAATTAAGCTCCCTTTAGTATTATGAGCTTCTCAGTATCTGATATAAAGTCTTTCACACATTTACAAAAAAAAAAAAAGCAAGTTGGAAAGAAAGCAGCATAAAAGCATAAAAGTGATGTGGTATCTGCTCAAGTGGCTATATTATATAAAGGTCAGTTCTTTAAATGGTCAAGTTAAATAGGATGAAATGTGGGTCAAACTGTCTCTCGATGAGGGTTCACAATCCCCTCCACAGACCTGCTAACCCCTGGAAAAATGCACAGCTACCTTCCTCTCTGCAGTGCAGCTGCATTTCAGCAGCTGGAGCCCGCTTTGAACACGTGTGGTGCTGGACTGCTTAGAGTCCACACAACCAAATATAACCCAAGCAAAGCTTTATTTTACAAATTACAGAGCAGATAGTTCAGAGATATAGACCAAGAACGCATATCAAAGGCAAATGTTTTGAAAGAACTTTTAATACTTTCAACTTTTACTTTTTAACAGGGTTGGAACTTGTTTTGGTTATTTATTTATTGATTGATTGATCATATCAAGTGTTAGACTGGCCCAGGGACAAAGCAGCAGCGTCCATACCAGAGAAAAAGGTGGCTGACGTCAGACTGAGGCATTGAAGCCCACCCCTGGAATCACAGGACCAATCCCCAATCGCGACGTATGAAGCCCGCGAAATTCCTTTGCTTAAAGAGCGCGCTTTTCTTTGTTCAGCGTGACTTCCACAGCCCTCGTTCTGCGGACCAGAGAACCTCGCCCAGGTGTGCAAACGCCAATAAAGCCCTGGCTATCCGACTTTTTGTTTAATTGACTTTCTTTCCTCGTGGAGCCCAGAAAAAATCTTTCATCAAGTCCGAAAGGTGAAGGGCCTCCTAAGGTGTTGACTTATTTAGAGGCACCCTAGGGCTTTTAATCTAGGACTGACTATAACCTAGACATTTCTCTCTGCAGCATTCCTGTTTACTCATAGATCCCAGGGCATGAGAGCAGAATTCTAGCTCCCCGAGTCCTATCACACTATCTTTCATGATGTTAGTCACACCACCAAGTTCCCCAAGGAAATTTTACAACTAAGATTTTGTCCTCTAGGCAAATAAATATTTTATTGTTAGCCAGAAATCTAGCCCATGAAAGCCATGAGAACCCTCTCTGTTCTTTTCCACTCAAACTAAAGACCTGACCTGGACAAATGTCCACCTATGTATGACTCCCTGCCTCTTTTCTCCTGAGCCCTGGCCTCATTTTAGCACACCCTCAAGGTGGAGAAAAACTGGTTTGATTTTTGACAGTCTATTCCCAAAGGAAAAACCTATAAAAGAGACAGACTTCAAAGAGGGATATTCATACACAGAGGAAACATTTCTCTTTGTAACCACATAAACATCTCAGCTGTTGAATACTTGACCCAACAGGTAACCAGGAACAAAGACTTCTCTCAACTTTCTGTAAGGGACAAATAATGGGGGGTTGAAATGTGACATTACAGAGTTTTCTACACAGTGCTTTGTATAAGAATGGCCTGAGAAATAGGATGAGGCCCAGGAAAATACATACACATGTAATCATACACACACACACACACACAGGCACATGAGTACAAGAAAATACATATACTGTGTAAATTCTACTCCCTCACAGACTGCATTTGGGAATCGCTGTTTCTAATAAGACATCACATCATCTCTATAGGGTGACTTACTTGGAGAATAATAGGAAATAATTTGCTTTTTAACCACAATAGTGTGATAGCTGGCAGAACTGAACATACAAACAGCAAGAAAATAGAAAGAAAACAGAAAGAAAAAAGGTTAATTTACAGAAAATAGATGATATTATGAGAGGTTTTAGGGCACATATCATAAAGGAGAGTTTCAAGATTCTACATACATGATTTTCTCAAGTTTTATAGGAGTTCCTAGTTTTTCTCCAAATATGATGGAAAGCAAATAATTTTCCCTCCTTCCCTGAAGACAAAGAAAGTTTCCATGCTCATCTTTCTATAATACAGTGGTTCAAGAATAACACTTAAAGTCCAGGGACCATTGAAATTGTCTTTTATGCCCTCATGTACTAGTTGCCTAACAGCAAATTTAACACAAAAAGTCTCAACATGCTATACAAATGCCTTGCTCTAGCCCTCAGGGAATTTTCCAATTCTGAAAGGCATGAAATATTCTATACTAACCACTAATAATATGAATTATTAGTTGCTTCTTAAAAAAGAATAGCTAAAAATGACAAGGCCCTCCTAATAAGCGCTGGAGGAATTTGGAACCAAAATATTTAAGATGCTTTTGAAAAATAACTTAAAACATAACAGTCTATACTTTAACAGTGGGAAGGAGACCCAAAGTGGATATAAACAAACCATTCTCACCAAGAAGCTAGTAATGAATTTTTAGTAAGGCCCATCTAGTAAATAATTTATATAAAAAATTCAAAAAATCATAAATATTGCATATATTCTTTAATATATTAAATACCTATCATTATCAGCAGTGTTTTAAAATACCTCTTCCGTTAGCCTATATACTGCACCCTACTTGATTTTAAAAAAAAGAATTCCTTCCAGTTAGCTGGTTTTCAAAAAAAATAGTAATGTGGGTCTTCCTCACTTAAATATATTGCTAGGGAATTGTAACCATAATTTAATTTTAGAAATCAAACAAAAACCTAAAAGTTTTTCATGATGCATTTTACATAGGCATTCAATTGATAGCTTAATGTATTAACACTTTCTTCCCTTCCAGTTCCCTTCCTAGAGTCCTTTAAACTGAGTACATTGAGGAGTAAATATGAAAGTAGAGTCTATGTCACATTAGTAATGTCCAGGGTCTAGAGATGATAAAGGGACCAGGAAAGACAGTGAGTCAAAGAATTAAGAAACTGAATGAGCAATTGACTCCTTAATGCACAAACAAGCATATCTAGGATATCTGATGCTTAGGTACTATCAGAAGGGAACACTAATTAGTAGACTTTTAGGATCCTTCTATACCTGGAAATCTATTCATGAATGGGGATAATCCCGATTATCTAATTTCCATGCCATAATTAAATGAATGACTGCCATATTTGCTTCTTTTATGTGCTTAGAACCCAGTGCCTTTCTACAAATCTTATTTATCTTGAAGTGTTTACCCTCTTGTGCTCTCTTATGGTTTAAGGTTGATTGACATCAATCAAAAAACATTTCAGGAAACAAAATTGTGTTAACCAACAAAGACACACATGTAGGTAGAGTTCTAGCCACATGTTTAGCCCCTGAACCAAAAAGCTTTTTTCACCTATAAACTAAATAATGTATTATATGTAAATATAGTCATTTATAAACTATAAGATTATACTTGTAAAGGTTTGTAATCATGACTAGACAGTGAAAATGGAAGAGACAGAAAAAAATCAACTGATTTTTTTATAAGAACCAGATGAAAAGAGAGGAAAATTACATGGGTTGATGTTGTATCTTACCTTTTGTTTATTAACAATCATGGTAATACACTAAGATTCGTAAGTCAGTGAACTAAATTATTATGATTGATATTATTTCTCGCTTTTTGACAACAAAGGATTCATAATAAAAAAATTGCTTGCATCTAAGAAGCAAAAAAAATTTTGAAGAAAGGTGCAGGCTCACCCTGGTGGTCCAGCCGTCTAGTAAACCCTTTGAACAATCCCACATACATCCCAAGTTCCCAGATTCAAGACCCTGGGCCCAGGGGGACAACCAATGTGAACAACCAGATAAAAATGGCGTACTTCTTCCTCCTCTCCCTTGCTGTCTGTCTACACCTTCCTGAAAGGTGTAGGCAGGAATGAAGGTGAGTAGGCAGGCAAGCAGGTAGAGAAGAAAGATGCACTTTATTTTTCGTTTAGTTCGTCACATTGATTCTTTCCCCCTAGACCTAGGACTAGAGCCCAAGGGTATGTGATATGACTCATTTGGAGGCAATTGACCTAACCACTGCTCTATTAGAAAGTGTCTACATCTAAATTTTTTGACACCTAAGTCTAAGTCTATTCTCCCAAGAAGAGAAAAATGCAGACACTAGATCCTCGTTCTGTTTGCCTTAATGATTTTGGGCAGTTTGAAAATTAGTTATATTACTACATACCTGAATCTTATATAGAATAAAAAGTAGTGTTTATTTTTAAGAGTGCAGTTCCTGTGACTTAAAGAAAGTATATTTTGACTATACTGAGGATTGATTTAAACAGATGAGTACAGGAAGTTCACTTGTTGAGACTAGACTTTGGAAGCAGGAGGTCTGTGAGGGACCACAGTAATAGCCCAATCATCTCAGGCTTAGATGGTGGTGATAATGTTCAAGAGTACTGGACAGAATATATTTTGAGGGTAGAATCAAGAACCATTCTGATGGAAATATTAGGCATGAAGAATGAAGAAAAATGGTGAACCTAATCTGCGAGAGAAAGCTTTCAGCATTTCACTGTTGTGCAAAACATTAGGTTTGTCATATATGACCATATTACGTTGAGGTACGTTCCCCCTAAATCAAGTTTTTTTAGAGTTTTTAGCATGAAAATATGTTGAATTTGGTCATTTTTTTCTGATTATACTGAAATGATTATATAATTTCTATCTTTAAAGTTGCTTATGTGGAGTATCACATTTATTGATTTTCAGGTGCTTAACCATCCTTATATCTCTGGAATAAATCCCACTTAAGCAAGGTGTACAATCCTTTTAATGTTAATTTGGTTTGATAATATTTTGCTGAGAACTTTCATCTATTTTCATCGGGCATATTTGCTTTTAGTTTTCTTTTCTTGTAGTATACTTGTCTGGCTTTGATATCAAGGTAATGCTGACTTGTAAAATCAGTTTGAGAGTGTTTCCATCTCTTTTAATTTTGTTTGCAAGAGTTTGAGAATTAGTATTAATCTTTAAGTGTTTGGTGCAACTCATCAGTGAATTGCCATCAGGTCCAAGAGTTTCCTGGGTATTGGGAGTTGTGATTGTTGATCCTATCTCTTTTCCTCATTGGTCTGTTCACATTTTCTATTTCTTCATAATTTGGTCTTGGTATTTATATGCTTCTAGAAATTCACCATTTATTCTAACTGTTCAATGTATGGATATATATAGTCTCTTATGATTCTATGTATTTCTGTGGTTTCAGTTATAATGCCTCTTCTTTCATCTGTGATTTTACTTATTTATTTAATTACTGGAGTCCTTTCCTTTTCCTGGTATATTTGGGTAACAGTTCATTTATGTGTTTATCTTAAAAAAAATTGATCTTTACTATTGTGTTTTTAGTCTCATTTATTTGTGCTCTGATGTTTATTTTCTTCCTCTATAAACTTTGGGTTGATTTTTCTTCCTTTTCTAGTTTCTTTACATGTATATTTAGTTTATTCATTTTAAATCTTTTTCTTAAAGTAGGTGTTTAGTACTGTAAACGGCCCTTTTGAACTGCTTCTACTGTATTTTATAAATTTTGGTATGTAGTATATTTCCATTTTCATTTGTCCTTAGATTTTTTTTTTTATTTCTCTTTTGATTTATTCCTTTGACCCACTTCTTATTCAAGTATATGCATTTGAATTTCCACATATTTGTGAATTTTCTAGTTTTATTATTCCAATTGATGTCTAGCTTCCTGCCAATGTTGTCAGAAAAGATGCTTTGTATGACTTCAGTCTTCTGAGATTTATGTAAACTTGTTTTGTGGCCTAGCATGTGATCTGCCTGTCCTGGAAAATATTCCATGTGGGCTTGAAGACGATTTGTATTCTGCTGCTGTTGAATAAGAATAACTATCAGTCAGATCCATTTGATTTAAAATGCAATGTCAGGCCAATATTTCCTTATTGATCTTGCATCTGGATAATCTATCCATTGTTTAAAAAACGGCATTGAAGTCCTCTACTATTATTATATTATGCTCCATTTCTTTCTGTAAATCTGTATAGATATGCTTTATACATATGGATACTGCTATGTTGGGTATATACATATTTACAAGTGTGATATGCCCTGGTGGTGTAATGGTTATATCAATTGTTTCCAAATGAACAAGCTGCATAACACTGGTTTGGAGTCCTGGTCCAGGGGAAAACAACCAATGTGAACAACTAAGTAAAAATAAGAATGTTTCCTTCTCCTTTATCTTCCTGCCTCCCGGCCTATTCACCTTCAGTCTTGCCTGCTCCTTTCCTTAAAAAAAAATTGACAATTATTATATCCTCTTAATATATTGAGTCCTTTGTCATTATATGATGACCTTCTTTGTCTCTTACTATAGTCTCTGGCTTTAAGTATATTATTTTTTTTGTTATGTAGCACTCCCCCTGCTTTCTTTTGGTTTCTTTGTATCTTTTTCATCCTTTTGCTTCCTCTATGTGACTCTACTGTAACAGATATTTGGGTCAAGTTTTTTTCATTTTTTTTAATCCAGTCACCATTCGATGTCTAATATCTAATAATTAGAAGAATTAATATTAAAATACCCATTCTATCAAAATTCCAATGACATTATTTTCACAGAAACAGAAAAAAAATTCTAAAATTTATATGGATCCACAAAAGACCCTAAATCACCAACTGCTTTCCGGAAAAAAAGAATAAAGCTGGAGACATCAAATATTCTAGTTGAAAATGATGTTATAAAGTTAAAATAATCAAAATAGCATATATTGGCATAAAAACAGAAATACAGATCAATGCAACAGAATAAAGAATCCAGAAATTTATGGTCAGCCCTTTCAAAAAGTGATTGGAAGCAAGAATATACAATGGGGAAGGGATATTTTCTTTAAAATTATTTTGGGAAAACTGAATTGTGACATGCATATGAATAAAACTGGACCTTAATTTTACATTACACACAAAAGTCAGCTCAAAATGGAATAAAGATGTGAATGTTATACCTGATTATATAAAGCATCTAAAAGAAAATATGGGAGGTAAACTACCTAACATCTGTTTGGCAATGATATTTTGGATTTGATACTGAAAACAAAGGTAACAAAAGCAGAAATTAAATAAAAAAAAATCAAATATCAAAGCTTCTATATAGCTAAAGAAAGTAGGCAAAATTAAAAGGTAACTAAGCAATAGAAGAAAATGTTTTCAAATGACATATTTAATAAGGGGTTAATATCAAAATACTCAAGAAAATTATACAACATAATAAAAAGCAAATAGTGCAATTCAAAATGAGCAGAGGGTGTAAACTGACATTTTTCTAAAGAAGACATGCAAATGATCAACTGGTACATAAAAAGGTAATCAACAGTACTAATTAAGAAAATGTAAATCGAAACTGCAATTACGTATCACTTTCCATTTATTAGGATGTCTATTATTAAAAAAAGAAATGAGATAGAAATTGCTCTCAAATATATGAAGAAAAGGGAAACATGTTACACATCAGTGGGAAAGTAAAATGATACATACACCATCCAAAAAAACCCAGCATGGAGTTTTCTCAATATCAAAAATAGGAAATCTCTTATTCACTAGCAATTCCATTTTTGATTATGTCTAAAAGAATGGAAGCCATTATCTCATGGAAATAGCTATACCCTTATAGCAGCATTATTTACAGTAACCAAGATATAGAAATTATCTATCCACAAAAGAATGAATTAAAAAAAGACTATTAAGCCTTAAAAAAAGAAGGCAATCTTGTCATTTATGACAGAATGGGTGAAATTTTATTCTACTAATTCAAATAAGCCAGTCAAAGAAAGACAAACACCAAATGGCATAATTTATATAGTATGGCTCACAATGGACTTTCTAGTTCCTGGGTGCATTTCACTTGACCATAATGACCAAAGTTAACGTCAGAATGCATTGCAATACTCTCTTACAGTGTTTTATGGGTTTTAAAACTGCTGGGTGTTGTTCAATCATGTCTTGCCAGAAAATTATGTGAAATATTCTAGCTCAGGTGCCTAGACTAGTACCACTAGCTCAGGAGAATGACATCAATCAATGTTCCAGAATGACCTGTGATGATGAACCCCCAACAAAGTTCCCCCAAAAGAGATATTTCCTCCCTCCTGGGCATAAAAGGCCTATGTCTGCCTAGCTGGGTGTCATTTCACTCTGTACATGGTCCATCTGAACATATTTTAATAAACCTTAAATTCTCTTTAAAACTTTGTCTCTTTTATGTAGGCAGCAAATGTACCTAACATACATAGAATCTAAAAGGAAAAAATGTCAAACTCTTAGAAACAGTATAAAAATGTAACTGTGAGATATTTATAACATGATATGTTGGTGCATCCTGGTGGTCTAGTGGTTAAGTTTGCCACAGTGTGGTCCACATACATCCCAAGGACCCGGGTTTGAGACCCAGGGCTGGGGAACAACCAGAATTAACAACTAAATAAAATGAAGTTCTTCTTCCTCTCTTCTTTTCTGTCTGACTCTTTGCCTTCTTTCCAGCATGCACCGTTCCTTAAAAAAAGACATGCTAATTAGGTGAATATATTCTAGAGCAAACTTATGCTAGAGATAGTCAAGAATGTTCAAGTCATAAAACTGCCTCATGAGCTTTTGCAAATGGAAAACCCTACATCAAGTTCAACATCCAAAGGTTCAAGGGAGAAAGTAAAAGAGTGATTATCAAGTAGGAGAAAACCAGAAAGTTATGAAACTACAAGAAAGTGCTTCAGAAGAGAAGGTGGTAGGCAAGCATGTCAAATGACTGGCTTTGGGAAATGGACTTCATTCACCATCTGCCATCATGTCAAGGGCAGTTTCCAAGGGTTGTTGGCAACGTAAATCTAATGGGATTAGACTGAGAAGAGAATGAGTGGTGAAAAATAGAGGCAGTTACTTCAGAAAACTCAAAAAGCTTTGCAGTGAGGAGCAGACTTTTAGAAACAAATAGTGGAAGGCACATGAGGGATAAAGAGGGGATTCTTTTTCAAGGTAAAAGATACAAGTATGTTACACACAAGTAGGAACAATTCAGTAAAAAGGAAGAAACAATGTTGAAAGAAGAATAAACACGGGAGGAAAATCTTTGAAAAGGAAGAGTCACTGGGACCCAGGGCACAAATGGAAGGGATACTTTGTAGAAGGGAGAGTATAGATGAGAATCAGGAAGGGTGGAAGGGTTCAGAATGGGAAAGTCAGACTGTTCCGGTTGTACTGAAAACAAGACTAGATTGTCAGCTGGGTCAAAGGATGCATCATGGCAGGAAGTGGAAAGAAAAGAGGAGAATACATAGTCATTTTGGAAAGAGAAGCAAACTGCCGAATTATGTTAAATTTACTGTCAGCACCCCCACAAGAACAACCCTTAGACCAGGGACTAAAGTTGAACTATCAGGACAGTGAATTGCCTCTGCTCCAGCACCCAGTCGTGGATGCATCTGGATCCATAAGGAAAGCTGATGGACAAGCTCCACGTGCGGGACATGTAGTACGTGACCAGCACAGATCCTCACCAAGACAAACAAAAGAATGACATCAGTTGAAGAAGATCACCAATAATTTCAAAGGACAATGTCACCCTGGCCAATCAGGAACTGAAACCTGGTCTGCAGACTCCTCTCTCCATCCCCTTCCTCACCATTTGGGATTTTCCCTTAAAAACTCAGGCTGCTGGCAATGCCTGGAGTCAGCCTCCCCACTAATGGGGGTCTCAGCCTCCCTGGGCTGGCTCCATCCTCTCTCTCTCTCTCTGCTCCCCACTAATGGACCCCCAACTTGCTTACTCACTGCGCCTGTCTGATATGTGGAGGGACCCTGAACCCACGGAGTCTGAACCTCCTTTGGTCGGCTCCATCCCTTTACCCTCTAATTAAACCTCTGCTTGCTCACTTGCTTAACTCTGCCTTGGGTTTCTTTGAGCGACCCGGAAACCCCCACATTTACCAGGATTGATTGCCCTCTGGAGATTTGTGGGTCATGACTACATTGACTAGAACCTGTACTTTCTACCTTTTTATCCATATAAGATAAAAAAAAAAAAAATTAGAATGAGCAAATAAAATCAATATATAAAGTAAACATAGTTTTAATGATTAATTTAGGTCTGTGTCCCAAATAATTGGTGTTCTTTTAGTGAGCAGTGGAGTAATGTTCATTAAATTCATCGAAGAGTGTAATGTTTACAAGCAAGGAATTTGGAGTCATATAGGTCTGCCACTAAATATCTATATGATCTAAGCCTCAATAAATCTCAGTTTTCACATCTATAAAACAGGGTTTATGTCTAGGTCATAAAGTTGCGAAGATTAAGTGCTCTAACATGCATCAATCACAGAGAACAGCATGTAATAATTGGTCAATAAATGGTAGTGAATGGACTACATGAGAACCTGCCAACTCTCTCAGAATTGGTCTCTTGTGGATGCTCCACTCTGACACGAAGAGCCAAGGCCAGTGGAGGACATTCCCAGGGGCAAAGAGGAAGTGCCTATTGTTCTAAATCTTTAGCTCTTATGTTAATCAAAAAAGTCATCTGCCACTCCCTGGGCCTCCATCCTTCTCCTGGTGAAGAAACAGTCTTTTATCACTGTTCTCTAGAGGAAAGTAGGTAGGGGAGTTACTTATCTTTACTTTCAGAATAAGGAGGAATCATTCCTCTTTGCCAAGTAGTGAACCCCTCTGCTGTTTTTCCTAACACCTCAGGCACCCATTCCATGCTTCAACTTGGCATATAAATCATGGGTCCACCCCAGCTACTCAGAATTTTCTAGCATGTAAATTCTCCATATGTTATTAAATCAGGGTTTTTCTCTTACTAATCATGACTAATGTTAATTTTCATTCATTCAACCTGTGAAGAACCTTAGAGAAATGGGAGAACTTTCCTCCCCTACATAGTTCATTATTTGTGAAATAAGTGGTAGAGATCACAAAAATATTAAGTTGTGAATACTGCATTATTCTACTTTTCACTTATCTGTAAAAAGTCAGATAAGGAATGAATGAAAGCTAAGTGCCTTTACCTGGATAATCAGTCAATGATAATTAAGGCTTGTTACTTGTATTATTTCTCATTTGATTTACTGCTTTCTAACCTCTTTCACATGACTTTTGCTTTCTGCTTGAAAACAAAATGAAAATGTTACCCTGAGATGATTGAGGTCTTGCTTTCAGGTCCTTATGTGTCCTAGAGAAGATTCCATTGGGCCCACCCACTCCAAGAACAAAGAATGCAGCACAACCAGTAGAAAGCAAGAGAAATATTTTGAAGTGAGAGTGATAGTGAGCACTTTAAAACACAGAATAAGGGTGTGCCCTGGTGGCCTAGTGGTCTGGTATACCCTGGTAGCAGTCCCAATGCATCCTGAGGTTCCAGGTTCAAGACCTGCAGCCATACAGGCAGGCAAAACAAACAATATGAATTGCTATACAAAAATAAATAAAGTGCTTCCTCCACCTCTCTTCCTACCTTTCTGCCTACCAGCATTCATTCCTGCCTGCACTTATCCTTTTATATTTTATAAAACTGATTAGAGGACTTCTTATTGACACTATTTTATGATATACTGCCTTTGTTTCTCCTACCTTCCACCTTCTTCCCTACACTCTGGTCATGGCTAACTTTGCCACCTAACAGAAATATTCAGACTAAATCATATCTCTGTTTAACAAACAGCCAAATAAACTATTATATTATTCCACTGAAGTTTTTCTTCCAATGAAGTAAGGGTCCTTTCTTGATTTAGGGCAACAAGGGAAGATACAAAAATAAAAAGGAGTGTGCAAATGCAATTAACATTCAATATTCTAATGGAGAAGGAAATAATCACGATGAGTTCCAATATTCCTGTAAGTTAATAAATTTTCGTAATAGGAAAGCCTGCTCCTATTGCATCAGAACAATGGAGAAAGTACAAAGGTACAGTGTGAAGCTGGCAACTCCAAAGAAGTGTTCAAAAATCTAAGCGCAGATGGTTCTCATATAGGAACTGGGGAGTTATTATATTTCCACCCACTGATATTAATATACTCTTTCTCCATATCAATGACAATGTATGTATCAGTTAAAACTGCAAAGAGATTTAAAATTAAAACGAAAATCTCACGTCAATGTCTTTTGTCATTCTGCCATAGTTTCAAATAATTTAAGTGACTGATTAGTTTTTCAAAATGTAGAAAGCATTGGATATCCTCTTCTGAAATGTTTGCCTATTAAAATTATTGGCCCCTGTGGTGTACAGGAGCAAGAGTAACCTAGAGAAGACAGAACCCTTCCATAGCCCTTTGAAGTAAGTAATTTTTTAAGGTTCACAAAATGCTCTGGATGCATATTTTATTTTTACTTGATATACTTGGAGCATGTTCCATGGAATTGTATTGCCCCATTTAAGCATTGCTACATAAATGACCATTGTGACTGAACAGCTTTTGTAAAATTACAGTTTTTTTTTTAATTCTTATAAAATTAAAACGAAATATTAACTGGTGATCTCTATTATCCCCATTATTTAGTCACTTTATCTGTTGTTGCTTAATTCACTACAGTCTTTAAAAACTAAATCTACTATTAAGATGATTTTTCTACTAATAGTTATTAATGCTAGAATTAAAGCGCTCAAGTTACAAGTAAGACCAGAAAGTAACTGAAGAACAGCTCTAACTCCAGAGCGTATGAACTCGATGCAATTTGTTTCTTGTTATCAAGCTCTGTTTTGTAACAGAAATATGGGTACCTGAAAAATTTATACAACAGGGCATTTTAGAAAGTGAGAAATATCAAATCCACAAGACAATCTTTTAGAAAGAAATATTACATTTTATAGTTTATTATTTTTGAGGTTTTCAAAAATGTCATAAAATAAGTCAGAAGGAAAAAAGAAATGTTCTGTACCTTTCTGCTAAATGGCCATTAACTCTGAATACAGTGGATATGTCCAGATCTTCTTTTAAAGAGATGCATTACAGTTCTTTTTCATAAATCTCAGTACACTGCAGCTAGATTTAATTAGACGGCGTTATTCTGTCAGTCCTTAATAAATGGGATTATGACTGAAAATCTATTCATTTTCTAATTTATGACCTCATGCTTAAAAGAAAGAAGAAAATTGGGTTGAAATGTTTCAAAAGGCTAACACATGCCTCAGCAAAGAGAGATTTCCCTTATATAGAGCTTATTTAGCTGAAGACAAAGAAAATGAAAAGCAGCTTTGAAAAGCTAAGCTTGACTTTATGACAAATGGAAGTGTGTTCTCTATTTAAAATAAGCTCATTTTCCCCATCCTACTAGTGACTTTGTCAAAGGAGATGCATTAATTTTAAGTCATGAAGCTGCTCTTTCAGAGGATTTGGGGAATCTTTGTTGCTCAGTAATTAATCATTATAGAAAGCAATTGAAGGTGCTATCTTCACCCATGACTCCAAATGTGTGAGTTTGGGAGAAAAAAACCTAACTGAAAGTTTTAAACTTAGATATATTTATAAAAACAGTTAAGTTGGTCTCTCTGCTCCTCCTCTTTCAATCAGGTGGAAGATTTAGAAGCATGACCACAGATACCTGATTTTAGATACTGAATGCTACATAGCTTTAGAAGGAACTAAATTCCATATTATCTATTTGGATATGATGTTCATATCAAAATAAAGCCACATTTTCTACCAGAAATGCCAAAAATAACCAAAATGATGTAGCTGAGATTGAAATAATTATTTTTGAAGCTTTAGATCAGAGGTTAGAAGAGATAATTTTTTAAATATCAAAATGGAAATTGAAGCCAGTACTGCCATAGCGATATGTTACCAGAAAGGTGTCAGTCTCTCTGTGAAGGTAGACATAGATTAGGACTTTATCCTTGCCTTCTACTCATTTTTCAAATGTGTTATTCTGAACTACAGTGATATATAAGAAAAATACAAATATCACATTATCAACAATATCTGTATAAAGAACCATTCCTTGTCGATGATAAATTATGCCCAGATAATAATGATATACTTTATGAAGAACATTGAATTATACTCCATATAAATATTTGAATTGCTGTTGAAATCTTTAAAGGGAAGCTAATCATTGTTTTATATATTACATTTAACACCATTTTTCTGTACAAAAGTTCACAGCAATTTTTCCTATGATAAGGAATAGCATGCTTCTGTTCAAAACACACAGAACTTCCAGTTTTAAGTAAGATCACATTCTGTTAAGGTCATATTCTTCAGAGGATAAAACAGGTGGTCTGGTCATAATGAGTCATTGCTTTCCAGATGGAACACTCAAGTAAGTATGCCTCTTCTAGTTATTTTTTGATAATATGGTCTTAGAGTTTACTGAGAAATATAGTAAATAAAGTGAAAGAATTAATAGAGATGAATGAATTAAATCATTCTGCAAATAAATTACAATAATATATCATTTTGAATACATTAAACTCAGGCATGCACATGTGTGCATAAACACATACAGAGACAATATTCAAGATTTAATTCCTTACACTGTCGATTTTTTGCTGACCTAGTCTATGTCTTAATGCAACACTGACTTTCCAGTGCATGTTTATCTCTAAGATGTTTAATAGTATCATAGAGCATGATAACCGAAAATCTGATTCCTAGGAAACAGCAAAAATCTTTGGTTAGGTATTGCCAAGTTAATGTTTTACTTCTGGACTAATCTGGGATCCTCCTTCTTGATTCTGATAAGTCTATTTTGGGTATCCTGAATTTTCCCATGGCAATCTGCAGTTATCAGATTGTCTATAATTGCCTAGTGTCAAGTACAAGCAATTGAATTGTTTTCTAAAGAACTTGAGCCCTAGTTCACTATATTCTACCAAACTGTCAGATGATTATAAACCAAGGGATGACGTCTCTGCTGAGTTCTGTTGCTCCATCCTTTTTTCTAACCTTTGCTTTACTAATGGCTTACTCCTTTACAGACAATAGGAAGAGAGATTTGTCATGTTTGTTTTGCTTCTGATATGATTTCTAGGTTGAGGTTTATGTGAAAAATTAATTTTAACATTGAACAAAAGCAGAAATGTTATGAAAATCTTGAATAATACTTTTAAATATGTTTCCAGGTTGGCATTACAAACAAATCAAAAAGATTCAGTGTGATCCCTATCAAAGAACCATGACATTTTTCATATAAATAGAAAAGGCAATCCTAAAATTTGTGTGGTCACAAGACACTGATTAGCCCACACAATCCTGAGAAAGAATAAACCCGAAGGCATCATACTTACTGATTTCAAATTATAATTCTAAATTATCATAACCCCTCTCCCCAAAAAAAGGATGGCATAAAAACAGACACACAGAACAGACTACAGAGTCCAGAAGTAAATGTATGCATATATAGTCAGTTAATATTTGACAGGGAAGTATGGTCACTCAATAAGAAAAGCATAGTCTTTTTAATAAATAGTGTTGGGGAAACTGGATGACCACGTAGAGAAGATGAAATGCAACCCCTCTCTTATACTGCTTACAAAACTGATGGAAGACTTTAATACATGACAAAAACTTTAAAATTCTTAAAAAAATAGAGAAAACCTCTTTGACATTGGTCTTAGCAATAATATTCTGGACTTGACAACAAAAACAAATACAACAAAGCCAAAAGATAATCAAGTACATCAAACTTGAAAGCTTCTACAAAGCAAAGGAAACTATCAGTGACATAACAAGGCAATCTACACAAGGGGAGAAAATATTTTCAGTTCCTTCAATAAGAGGCTAATATTCAGCAAATTAAAATAATTCACACAACTCAATGGCAAAAACAAACCAATTAAAAATAAGCAGAGGATCTAATAGGTAATTTTCCAAAGAAGACAGATGGTCAACAGGTTGAAGAGACGCTGAACGTCATTCATTAAGGGAATGCGAATAAAAACCACAATGATATAGCACCTCACAGCTGTTAAAATAGCATCAAAAAGACAAGAAATAGTATGTGTTGGCGAGCATGTGGAGGAACAGGAATGATTTTGGAATGCTAAGTGGTGCAGTCACTATGAAAAACATTATAGTTTCTTCAAAAAGTTAAAAACAGAACTACCGTATTATCCAACAATACCACTTGTGGGTATATATCTGAAGGAAATAAAGTCACTTTCTTGAAGAGATATCTTCATTCTCATTGTACTATTATTCACAATCGTTAAGATAATAACCCGTTTCTATCAATGAACAAATAATAAATATACAAATATTACTGGAATATTATAATGGAATATTATTCAGTGGAATAGTGAATTTAATAGCAATGTTATTCCATTATTATTCAACCATGAAATGAAATGAATAATAAAATAATTAATAAAAATTAATGGAATATTAATGGAATACCATTTAGTCATAAAAAAGAAAGGAAATAATTCTGTCATTTGAGACACTGTAGCGAGAACTTCAGGACGTCATACTTAGTGAACTGTCAGGCAGAAAGACATTACTGTATAAGTCACTTATATGTGGAGTCTAAAAAAGCCAAACTCAGAGAAACAGAGAGTAGAGTGGTGGTTACCAGGAACTGGAGCAGGAAAAGACTGGACTGACATTGTCATAGAGTATAAACTTCCAATTAGAAGACAAATCATTTCTGGAACTCTAATGGCCAGCATGGTGAGCATACTTAATAGTGTATTATATACTTGAAAGTTGTTAAGAGAGTAAATCTTAAATGCACTCACCACAAAAAAGTATATGATAATTATATGACATGATGGAGGTGTTAGTTTATGCCCTGGTGCTAATCATTCTGCCTTGTTAGAATAAAATGCAGATGTCTGATACACACATAATTGTATCAAACCAACACATTGTATACCTGAAATGTATTCAATGTGATAAATCAATTATATCTTAATAAAGCAGAGGATTGGGGCAAACACATCAGTTGATTTGTAAGGAAGATTTGTTTTCTTTGCAAATTGCCTGCTGGCAAAAATCTATCTAGCCACTGGAATATTTCTCTTTCTCATAGCTCAAATTTATAGCTACAACCATCTAATGAACTGAAATAATTGCCCTAGGATTTTCTAAGAAGACTTCCTTCCCTCCCTGCAGTGAGAAAAAAATTAGAAAAATTAAAATCTATTTCTAACAATTGTCCAAGTGGCCATATGTTCATTTTCAACATTTGAGAAGAAAAAAATAATTAAACATACTTTAACCTTAGAAATTCTTTTGTAATTATGTTATAATTCAAATATAACCTGTTTTCTATTTTCATCAGGGTGTAATTCCTGAAATCCTTATTTCCTCAAAGATACAAACACAACACTGTATCACTGTCCTATGGGAATATTGAACATTTACAATTTTACCTGTTATTTCTTTTCTTCTCACTTCAGGTCTCTTGTCATGCTCCTTTGAGATTAATCACATTCATAACAAAAGCTTGATGTTCATCTTCTACTTCCTTGGAGCTATTTTAGTTTCTTTGTAATCAGCAGAGCTTATCTTTCTAGCCCATCAAATTTGGTCAAAATAATTTCTTTTTGCTCTTAAGGAAGTTATACTTCTCCTTTGTAATCATGTACTGGTACAAAGCAGTAGAAAATTGCATTATCTACTATGTTTCTGGAAGACACTTTTATTTCCTTTGCTTTCAGGCCATGAATTTCTTAAAGAATCATTTTTGTCCTCCATGCGTATAGTATTGGTGATGATGAGATTGGATTAGAAGACCGGTTTGCCAAATGCATTGCTTGAAATGTGGGACCTTTGTGCTTCCTAGCAATTTTCTAGGATATAAGGTTGCAAAATTTAAACACACTAAAATATCTTTTCACAGGGCTCAGCATCATAGCTCCAACCTACCAATCACAGCATATGTGTCAGGTTCTTTACACAATTATTTCTATTCATGAGTAAAATCCCAGAAGAGTACTATTATTTGTATTTTACAGGGAGTAAGGCAGGAATATTGAGAAAATTAATGACTTGTCCAAGGCATCACCTAGTCAAATTCTAGTCTGTTTTACTGTAAATCTCATATCACCACTAAATCATTCTGTCTGTCTTGTTACTTACAAACATCCTTTGTCACTTTCCCTCTATCCTATAACTTCCGTCAACTCTGAAACCTCAATGAAATCTGTAATCTAGACCAAGGGTTTCAAATTTGAATACACTGGATTTATGTGGGGTACACATTTAAAACACGTATTCTTGAGCACTCTCTCCTAGAAATGTTACAGTGGAACTCAAGCATCTGCATTTTATTTTAACAAGTTCATTATGTGATTATAATTCGCTGATAATTTGAGAATCATATTTTGACAAACATTGGCTAGGTTTGTATTTATAGCCTCTGTTTACCCTTAATTGAAGTCACGGATTTTTGGATTTTTTTAATTTTTTGCTTGATGGATGACATACATTACTTACTAAAACTGTAATTATATACCATAATATGGATAAAAATCAAGACGTTTACCCTAATACTTATATAACTCTGTTGTACAGATCTAGAGTATTCCATGTTCTTTATTTCTAATAACTTTTTATTCAGTGTTTCCAACTATCCTGTCAATAGCTTTGTTTATTTCATATTTGAATTCACGCATGCCAGCTGAAATCTAGTATTGGTGTACATTAAGTTTGCAGCTCAGGCTTGGCTTAGTCTGGTAAAGTCCAAGGACCCAGGTTAATGACCGGGAGTGGGGGTGGGTCAACCAAAATGCATAAATAAATAAGTAAGTGATGCTTCTTGCTCTTCTCTCTTCCTGCCTGTCTGCCTACTCACCTTCATTCTGCATCTTCCCTGCTTCCTAAAAAAAAAAGAAAAAAGAAATCTACTATTGTCATTCAGTTAGTGGGACAATCAATGGCATTAATTAACTACTCTTGAACACCATTTGGGCTCCATAAGGAGTTATGTGAATGGAAAATCTAGTAGATCCCTCCCCATAAATACCAATTTAATCTAACAGAAGTAATTAATGATAAATAAAATCATAAAAACACTTAATTCATATGGTAGCTACAAATATGTCTGCTTACAGTTAAAAGTCATTTACAAGTACCTTTACTTTTGGTTTAACTATTATTTAAATCATCATATTGGAATGCTTTCCTTTAAACATTTAAGTAATTGTGGATTGAACAGCCAATACTGTGACCTAGAAAGTCTCGTAATCCCTCTGTGATTTCTACAAATTCCTAAACTTACGTCCTCAGGGTCCATCTCAGAAATGAGATTCAGCCATCTCTGTTTCCAAAAAAATATCTGATCACACAATTTTAGGAGTTTCATAAGTTTACTTAGGATTGTAGGCATTATGGGGGGAAATTAGCCCTTAAATTTCACAGCTTTCTGCCATGTTCATGGTTCCAGTTCTCCTTTCCTTTTATGCCTGGTTATATACCAAGGTCGACACCCTCTCCTCTGTATCCTCCCCATGCTCACAACTGTCTGTGAAATATAGTTATTTATCCTCAGGCAGCTATTTATTATAGAAGTAAACCCAATTTCCCTGAAATTCTTTGAAAAACCTTTTCTCCATCTTGCTTACATCAGAATGGGTGGAGATTGTCCCTTCAAGTTCCCAGTAGACATCTTCCAGGCTATGGAATATTTAGAAGTAACACCTTCATGCAAGCGGACCAGGCTTCCCACAACATGTTGATGTCAAAGGACAGTAGCCAAGGTCCATTACTGGGGCTCACCAAGGAGGCCTCTAACCTCCAGGACATGAACAAGTCACCAATCAAGAAGACAAATCCTAAGAGAAAGGGAATTCCACAGCAAATATGATGTGTGGAGTTTTGGAATCCTTCTCTGAGAAATCTACTCCTTTGAGTGATTTCCTTATCCAAGAATTCCCTGGGAGGAAGTGGTCCATCAGGTGGAGAAAGGCTACAGAATCACTCCCCAAAGGGTTGCGCATTTGAGGTCTCTGAGGTCATAAGAAATGAAGACACCTGGATGCTCCCAAGAGAACTTGCTTTCTTGCAACCCTAACAGCAGTTCAAGTTCATCAGAATGCACAAGCCACAGCTATGACCACTGGCCTCGCCCAGGCGGTACACCTATGGAGTGGCGATCTGGATGGATTGGACCTGGTACCCCACTCACTGGGCCCAAACCTGAACTGAGCCTGGTGTATTGATTGACCTCTTTCCTCTGTGCCACTCTGAGTCTCCTCTGGCCCCCAAAACCCCATCTAGATATGACACCTACTCTCACGGACCTACGAAAGGGCAGAAAAGGGAGGGGGTTGAGGAACTGGGGGTGATGCCCCCACCATGACCAAGCTGTTCCCTGGTCTCTTATCTCTCACCTTCTTAAAATTTTATTCCTTTGCTTTCTGAGATTTTTTTTCCCTGTGTTTCTATGTTTTCTTATTTTTCAAGATACAGAGAAAATACCCATCAAATGGAAATTTTATAAGAAAAAAAGTAAAGTCATCAGTTGTACCCAATAAAAGTAAGACAATTAAAAATTCTGAACTTTTGAGTAAAAATCCCAAAGATTATTACTCAATATTTTTTGTGCATCCATAATCCAAATGAAAATATGAAGCAGTAGCCAGTACATAATCAATTATAGTTGTGTTCCCCGTAAACACTCTGTTTCAGTATGTGTGTGTGTGTGTGTGTGTGTGTGTGTGTCCTAACAGCAACTGAAACTGATGGCATGTTTGTTCTCTAAAACGATACAATTACTCAAAGGATAGCTCCTAAAGATACTCAGAGGACACTCATATTTACATTTAATTTGTATACTTAATTTATATAGTCCTTTTATTGCATATACAGAAACTATATCCCCAAAAATAGAGGTAGAGAAGGGGATACTTAATGGTGAATCTAAGTCATTCAATACATAGTTTTTGTACTATAAAATGTAAGTCCTCAACTATTAATAGACAGTTACTTAGACTAGCTCTATCTTTTCTAAACTGGTAATTATATATATATATATAAATATACACTAAAAATATAGTTTAGGACTATTGTTGATTAATCAGGTAAATACATTAATAGATCAAAAATAGCAATCACATTTTCATTGTGCACTCTTCATTATTACTATTTATTTATCTTAATGTGACTTTATTTCCTCATATGAAATCATGTCCTATCAAAGCAAATTGTTCTTCTGAAATAGTCACCTTTATTTGCCCTGTTTGTGAAGTCAACTTTTTTTGTTAAATTTGTGAATGGTCTTTGGGCTGCTGATATAGAAGAGCAGCTGCCAACCAAATCAGTAAACCTCTCATTTAAAAGCATAGTATGTTTTCTGACAAGCAGTTACTATATCCTTGACCTGTGAACTGGCACATGCCGATAGCAAGAGTTGGCTGGAGCAACTGCTGTGACAGGAACTTGATAAAGGCTAATCTGAGAAGACTTCAGGAAGAAAAAACACTTAAAACGGATGAAAATAGAAGCCATTGCAATCAACGGTGTAATGTGTACAAAATGGAATAGAGATTTAAAAAAAGAGTTTCTTAGTTGTATATACTAAAGTTTAACAAGAAGAGGGAGTACCGACAATAAGAAGAAAATTGTAAAGCAAGTCTAGGGACCTGTAATACAGTTTTAATTTAATTCAAATACAACTTGCAGCTATTATAAACAAAAGTAATAATTTCATGATATCTCATTTTAAAAAGACTCTCGAACACTTAAAGGATACAGGACTTCCTTTTATAGTATTTATGTAAGTGACTCTTCAAACTCTTTTTTAACATGTCTTAGGATAATGCATTTCCTTTCTTACTAAAAAGGATAGTCTCATATTAGAAATCTCTCAATTCTCTAGTGTTCTCTCGGTAATAAACACTTACCATTGATAGTAGTGAATGTGGAACCATAGAGAACAATTTATGTATCACTTGTTGGCCCTTAAATTTATTAAGAAAAAAAAGAGACTGAATCCTGACTCTAGAACATTAAATCATCTTTTTTTAAAATAATGTTTTATTGAGGAAGCATTGTGTTATAGCATTATATATGTTTCAAGTGTGTCATTCTTTTCATCATCTTAGCTGTACTAAAATTTTGAAAATGTCTGCACTTCGTTTTTCATTTTCTTCATTTTCCATGTACCCTTTCTTTCACCTGGATCAACAAAGTTTGCTATCTTTGATCACTAACTTGTTCCTCCGTTTGATCTATTTTGCATCCGTAGTTTTCAGCAGCAGTCTTAGTTTCTTAAGGCTTTAATTTTTGCCTTGTGCTCATTTCTGTTATTTTTAAGCTTATTGATTTCTTCTGTTGAGTTGCTATATCTTTAAATTTTTGCTATGTTCTCTTTTTTCAGATTTTTCTTATATTTATTTGAATTTCCTTATGATGACATTAAGAATTGCTGTCTATAAAAATATGTAATCTTCCATGTCTTTGGATTTGGATTCCTGGAGAGATGTCATTTTCTCCTTGAACAATGAGAATACATTGAGTTATCTGATGATCCTGTATTGCCTTCTGCCTTCTCATTAGCAATCTATTACTGAGTTGCTTACTTCTTCTGCAGATGGTATTATGACTTCATTTCATATTTTTGGTCCTTGAAGACTTGTAGATATTTTGACAATGAAACAATGTATCAAGCGGGGACATGGAGGGAGGTGGGGAACACGAGGGTAGGACTATTGAACTGGTTTATGTGAATAGCCCCAAGGCTAGTCCTCTGCTCTGAGGTCTCACATCTGAGACTAAGCTGTCTGTTCATCGTTGGTGCACTTTTTAACACAAGTAAAGATTCCAAGGTGCAGGGAAGAGGGAGTATAGTTAGAAAACTTTTCTCTGTTGTCTTCCTGACCATAGTCCTGACTTTTGGCATCGCCTAAACCGAAAAGCACGTGTCACCAAACCACGTTTCTTCCCTCCCCACAGCCTCTGACTCCATACCAGCAGCCCTGCTGTTTCCAATCTCCAGATCATAGCCACCATTGTTGCCTCTGTGTGCTTCTCTCAACCCATCTTCCATGACTCTGATACGTGGATATCGTCAGTGCTTCTTCCACTGCAATCTGTGTTGGTCTGTGAGAGGCAGAAAATGTTTCAGACTCCCCATCATGCTGCGGGATTCCCTTGGAAGCATCCAGTTCCTGGTGAGTCATTAGCCATTCTTCCTAGGAATAGAGTAGAAAACAACCTCTTTTACTATCTTAATCTTTTTTCTCTATGAATTTTATGTTTTGCTCTGTGGTGTCTAAATGCTCTCTTCTCACCCCCATTAGATCTAAAGTAAAATGCAATTAACTTGCTAATGAGCAGTATAATTGTGTATAGGTTTGGAAGGGGCTGAAGTAGGCTGTTGAGTTGTGCTTCAAGGTGATTCTAAGAATTCCAATAGGCTAAACAAAACCATTCCTCACTCAGTTCTTTTGGGGATTTAAAATGTAAACCTTCACAAGTCTTTGACTTTAAATTACCCCCATGCTATCACAGATTGCTACTTTTATATCTATAAGTGAAATATTTTTTAAAAAGTGGTCTGATCTTTTAAGATTTTGGCTTTGTCTCCAAGATCAAAGGACATTTCCAAGAAAATTCTCTAAATACCACTTTGCTTGTGTTTTGTTTTTGTTCCTATAGCAGTTAATAATTAAGGACTGCAGTTTTGTGAATTTTGTAGGTTTATGAAATTAGGTAACGGAGTTTACACATGTATAATGAAGATGAAAGTTCTCAGTTCTGGAAAATCTGAACAATTTCAGAAAGTCAGAACATTTTGATGGGATAAATGAGCAGGAGAAATTATATTTGCTTACTCTGCACTAAAGTCAATGCCTGATTTAGATTTATGAATACATTAATCCCAGGAGTTATACTGGGAAGGTAGAATTATAACACTGTTTTGTAGCATTTATGATATCTTTCATGATTTTTCTAAACAGAAAAATTATTTTTTATTAGTTATGCCTCACAGTAGTGCTGGAAGATGAGTCAGGCTCCTTATCTCAACAATATATTTGAATCCAGTGACTATCAGCAAGGTGAAATAAACTGCTGGCAGCACTAAGAAGGAGTGAAATAGCTAGAATAAGTGCTCTTGTGTTTGGGTTACCAGACAGATTTAATTTATTTTCAACTCCATCATGTGGGTTTCATAGGTCACAGAAGGGCTATCATGTGAAGATGTGTAGTTAAAGACAATCTTGATTTCTGCGTTAGGAAAGATCCACACAGTGCAAAGAGTTTGTCATTAATTACTTCATCTTATATTCAAAATCCTTCAAATTATGGCAAATATGTCTTCCAGTTTTATAAACGAAGAGGATGAGGCTGAAATAAGTAAGACAATGCTCCAAATGTGAAGGTAAAGGTGTAGAATCATGCTATCTGACTTTACAGAATTGTAATTTTATGAGTTTTCTTTATACTAAAAATTGTGCCTCTAATGACATAACACCAGCTCCATGGTATAACTTTGAAAGAGACAGAACTTTCATTTTTTTGTATTGTGCATATTGGAAAATGAATTAACCAGATTTCCTGGTCCTGATAATGAAAAGAGAGCTTTCTCTCATACAGGCATAGTATCAATTTTTTATAATATATAACTGTATAATGAAAACAAAAGGAAACAAAAACTATTTACTAAGTTTTTCAATACAGTGCACCAAAGAAAATAATTCAATATCCAATTTTTACATTCCATTGTACCTAAATGCATATTCAGTGAACTAGTTTAATGTGTTTTGGATTTTTTTAAGTATAGTCAAAAGTATAAAAGAGAAGGAGAAAGGAAATGAACCAACTCATAAAACAATAAAAACATATGTTCTTAAGCACAGGCTTTATCAGTTCAATAAAATGTTTACTAAAAAAAAAAAATTGGAAACAATCACATAGCCTAGGGCAGAGGATGTTTTTCTAAGAAAGAAAAATAACTGTTTCAACTAGGATTTGGCAAGACAACAAAATACTTATTTTAAATACTCTAAGTGTTTGCATTTTTTAAATCAGGGGAAAATTCTGTATCTCATGGGAAATGTGTCTAATCGGTTCCAAAATATTAAAGTTCTTTTTCATCCTTTCAATCTCAATTAAAAATTGCTTGTGCATATGATTATGTATTTACAGAGAAAAGATTGTTGCCTTTTCCTTTAACTGTGCAATGTAACAGTGGATTCAGAGCTGGTTGAAGATTTCCATCAGTACTGTTCTCAATGCTTCCAACTCCATTAAAATGAAAAATAGCATTAAAATGTATCATTCTTGACACTGAAAATGTTTTACAGTTATCACCTATCCAAATAGATGCCAGGCAGAATCGTTTAAAGAAACTGTAGAGTTACTTCTTGGTAAAGCAGAGTGACAGCTGATATAAATAGCTTCATTATTTACATATCTCTCCAACACGGCTCTAGAAAAGAGCAAGTAAGAATTCCATGTTGTTTTGTTTGCTTTTTTCCTCCATTAAACACTTTTCACCAGCATGATTAGGTTTTTTACCTAAAAAAATGAATTTACACGCCAAATAGACTAGTAGATAAATCTTCCACAATGTAGTTGAAACTACATTTCAGACTTTTGATCAAGAACAATGTCAGCAGGTCAATAACAGCAATACAGACTCCTGTGGCAGTTCCTGAGACAAAGAGAGTTATAAAAGAAAGAGGAAAATGAAGTCCAAATAAATAAAAGAAGCACTTAGAAGGATAGAGGTGGAGAAGAGATGACAGACTATGCTGGAGCTGCTAAACAAAGTGTATTGGAATGAAAAGGGGAGGGAGATAAAATGTGATGATTAGGAGAGAGCAAGACACCAAGTGGGAAAAAAAACTAGAATATATTATTGTTCTCATTATATATTAATGCTACAAAAATGCTTTCTTGCTGACTTTCACTCCTATTGGCAGTTTTAATATGTGAATTGTATATGGTAGTGATGCCTCATGAGAGTAAAACATAAAAATACAATGTTTTGTGCAGAAGCATTTTATAAAGGAAGTTATTTACCTGCTCGCTTATTCTTGACTACACATATCATCTTGGTCAACAAATTCATATTCTCTTCTTGACAAAACCTGAATGGGAAGTTTTTAATCAGGGATTGTAATGTTCCACCAAGGTTGTGAAAGTGTGTGGACTCTAGCTAAAGATGGCATTGTTCTATGGCATGAGAACTACCCCCATTTCCTGTAGCATAGAGAATGCTGTCTTATTCATGCTTCTTTTTCTATTTGCTGATGTATCTTGATGGCAAATATTCCAAGGGTGGGTTATTTCCAATTATGTGGTCTTAATTGATTGTGGTTACCTTAGAAATCTTTCTTTTTCTTCTCTAATGCTTCCCCTGCCTTTGAAAGGCAGAATGCAACTCTCAGGTAACCATAATCAGATAGTCAACCACTGTTTTCAAACACATTTGATATGCAGTATGAACTAGAAAGTTAAGAAACATGAGAAAGATTGCAAATAATGATTCACCATTCCAGCCATTCCCTTAAACTAAAACATAGTGTTGCTCCAAATATATGTGTTTTTGAGCGGTCTGATGAGTCACTTAAAAATATTTTGGTGCTCCCTGGAAGAGTAGTGGTTGGGTCAGCCACCTCTGGAGGAGTGCAGTCCATGTACATCTTGAGGACTCATGTCCAGGTTTGGAAGCAATAAGCAATGTGAACAACTAAAATAAAAGTAAAATAAATGCTTCTTCCTCTTTTTTTCTTCCTTACTGCCTGCCTGCTTGCCTTCATTCCTTCCTGTACCTTTAATAATAATAATAATAATAATAATAATAATAATAATAACAATAATAACAATAATAATAACTATAAAAAATTTTTGTTTCACAAAAATTGGGGGATTTGTTTCACTACCTCTTATTTTGGCTATTTTCTCTATATTAAAGGAATAAGAGAAGTACTGTTTCAAAGTGAAAATATTTTCTCCCTGCTCTAACCATGGCTATACTACTTTCACCAAATCCATCTTGATCACATTTACTGACTCAGATCGACTCCTTTAAACAAATCTAGCCCAAGGTCAGGGCTACATAACACTTTACAAATTATCTGAACCTGTTAGGCCTTACTTGTTAACTTGCTTGATTTAAATTCCTGGTTGTCATGTAGTTATTTTCTGGACAAAACCACTCAATGTAGTAAATAATAGCTGAAAATCTCCCTGACCTGGGGAGGGAACATGATCTCCAGGTACAGGAAGTATAGAGAACTCTAAATAAGAAGCCCCAAAGAGAGCCACACCGAGACACATTTAAATTAAAGCTAACAAAAGGAGCTTAAAAATAGCAAGAAAGAAACTGGCACATTAAAGGGAAACCCAGTAAGGTTATCAGCAGATTTTTCAACCGAAACCTTAGCAGCCAAAAGACAGCAGAATGATATAATCAAAATGTGGAAAGAAAAAAAAAATTCAAACGAAAATTCTTTACCTGACAAGGTTGACATTCAAATTAAAAGAGACATTAACAGTTTCCATATAAGAAAGCAAAAGGAGTTCATTACCGTTAAACAGGCCTTGCAAGTTATGTTAAAGGATTTGTTTAAACTTCAGAGAAATGACACTGTCTCACTGGAAATATATCTGGAAAAAAATTCCTGATAAAGTTAATTGTACAGTAAAGGTAATGGACTGTTTCCCTGGGGAAAAAAATCTCCCTGGGAAAGTTATATAAAAGCAGTATAGCAATAATTATAGAAGAAAGCATGAAGATAAAAGGACAAAAGGAGTAAAATTGACCAAAGTCACATTGGATACATATAACATAAAGATGTAAAATGAAACTACCAAAATATAAAATCTGAGGTAAGGAAGTGAAAATATATAAAGCTTTAGGATGTGTTCAAATTAGGGAGTTAGCTCAAAACAGCACATTATGCAAATGTTCCAAGTAACGTAAATCAGAGGAAGATAATACTGTATGATTTCACTTATATGTGGAATCTGAAAATATTCATAAAAACACAACAGATTAGTGAATGCTAAAAGTGGGGGTGGGATGAGAAAATGCATGAAGTTAGTCAGAAGGCACAAACTTCCAGTTATAAAATAAAGAAATTCTGAGGTTATGATATACAGCTTAGTGACTGTATTGTATATTTGAAAGTTGCTGAGAGTTAGATTTTATAAGTTCTCATCACGAGGAAAAAATTGTAGCTATGTGAGGTAATAGATGTTAAATAAATTTATTATGGAAATCATTTATAATATATATATATACACACATATATATCAAATCATGATGATCAGTCATTATCACCTTAAACTAATACAGAGTTATATAGCAACTATAATTCACAGAACAGGATGTTATCAAATGCAGTACATTGTATGTAAAAACAAATAAATAAACCTCAAAAGCGTTTAACATGAAAAAACAGGAAAGACTGAAAAAATAAGCAAATTTAGCCTGCAAGGGGAAAATAAGCAGGGATATATTAAACTCACCACCACTACAAAAAAGTTAATTAGAATTCTTCCTATATATTGATGACAAACAATTCATTATTCCCACCTCTCCAGGGCCTTCCTGATTTTTAAAAAATTCTCATCCACGTACTTTGTGATTACAAAATGTGAAGATTCTACTAAAATAATGACACACAAAGAAAATGACACCTTGTCATTTAAAGGTGTTCTCCCTAATTCATGAATACTTCTGGATAGATGAGAAATACTCCTTTTAGTCTGAGGACGCAAAGAAAACCAATGAACTCCACTGTAGCTAGGAGAACAGAAAGTGTCAAAATTGGACAAATAAGGGACTGGGAGCTTCTAAATCTGTGATAGCAAGGGAATTAGCACAATGAAACTCTATACACATAAAATAATGCACTCTCATTATCTAAACTTCATCAAATGCAGACTTGGAAACACAATCAGTAAGAGGAAGTATATGGCAAAAAGATTATCAAACAAGGATGAGTAGATTCCAAATAATGAATCTTTGTGTCTGTTTACACAGAAAACTTCTCATCTCCAAAGCTGAATTTCCTTACGATGTGAAATGGAGTGAGAAATGATATTGTTAGCAATAAAAGATGGGATATGGAAAGCAGAGTGAGCATATCTGACCTATATTAAATTGCATCTCAATAAGGAGAAAAGAAAATAGAGCAAACATTTGAAGAGACAATGACTGAGAGATAACAGGAACTGAGTAAATACACCGAGACAGATTCAAGAAACCAAATTAAATCTTAGCAGAATACTGGTTTGCATCATCTCAGAACAAAATTACACATAATAGAGAAACAGTGATCTTAAAGTCAACAACTCAAGAGAAAACATAAATGATTTTCATGGGAAGGAGCATTAGATTGTTCTGTTTTCTCAATAACAAACACCAAATTTACAAGCCAGTAAACTATTTTTCATAATGCTAGTGGGTAATAAGCCACCATCTCGAAATTTATAAGCAGTAAAAGTACCTTTCAAAAATAATGACATCATACTCTCTTATAAAAAAGAAAGAGAACTTACAATTAGAATATTTGCACTAAACTCTTAAATAACATTTCAAAATGAAGAAAATTCCAGAAGGAACAAATGAAATAACAAAAAAATGAGCAAAATATAATAAACAGTAAAATCTAATAGTCATTTAGTATATGCAATACCAGTGTTTGTTAGACAGTTATTTAGAAATCCTTGTATTGATTGGGAAAAAGGGTAAAGTTATTAGTTGAACTTTGTTGTATTTATTGCACACATAAAACATTTTTAAAGTGACATAGAATATAATTTTCAATTCAGTGAGGGGGGAATGAAATCTGAAAAATAAAATAATCCAAGAAAACACAAGAAAGAAAAACAGACAATGTGGAATAAGTCAAAATAGATAGCAATAACTCCAGAAATATGTAAATAGGTATATATATATATACATATGTGTGCATGTACATATGCATATACATATATATACTTCTTTATATGCACCAAATGACAGTTTCAAAATACATAAGCAAAAAAATAAAAATAATGAACTTCAAGGGGAACCCAAAATATGTTAATATCAGTATAGGAAAATTTAATACATCCTTCTTAGGAACTGATGCTAATCCTTTGCATAACTGCTTCATTTAAAAATCTTTAAATTAAAAAAAAAAGCTTCTATGTAATTGATGATTTAATAGCTGAAAATTAATTGTATGTTTCTCATTCAACTTAGGAAAGAATAAAACTAAATGAGAAAATGAGATACAAGATAATGGTGCTAAGAGAATTAAATAGGATGTAACCAAACATCAACAAAACTAAAATTATTTCTTTGAAAAGGCAACTACTGTTTGAATCTATACTTGATGAGATCGATAAAGAAAAATGCCAAATAAACAAATAACATCAAGAATAAAAGGATTTATAACTACAGATATAGCAGAAAATTTAAATCACTGAAGAGAGACTATTGTGAAAAACTTTGTAATTAAATACATATTCAAAGTAGAAAAAATTTCTAGAAAAAATATAATTTTCAAGAACTGACTCAAGAGATAAGCAGATAACCCGATTTTTTATATACTAGTTAAGTTAGTTAAGTCTGCTTAAGGAATAGATAAATTCAGTCTTAACTAATCTCTTCCAGAATATAGACACAGAAATATTTTCTGAAGGAGTTGGATAAGATCAGTGTGTTGTGTCAGAGACAATATTAATTCAATGACCTAAATAATATAGAAGTTTATTTTTCATTATGGTTAGTATTCCAGACAGAAGGTGATTTGGATTGTCATTCACATTCCAGGTTTCTTCTGTTTGTTGCATTTTTTGTTTGTCTGCCTTATTAAACTGCATTGCAGATATATCCTCATTCTGGCTCATAGGAAGTAGATAGGGAGTCTACATAAGAAGGATGACTCAATATTAAAAAAATCTGATTTGCAAATGGTACCACTTTCCATTTGTATCAGCTTGGTAAGTAGTAAACACAACTTCAAGGGAGTCTGGAAAAACTAAATGCGTTCAGACAAGTTTCAACTCACTTCTGTTGAAAGTAGGGAACTAGAGGATGAATGACCACCTACTGGACATGTCTAGAAGGAATTCTTCATCAGAATAGAAGTTTCTCATGTTCTGATATAAAAATATTTCATGTGCCAAGAGACTGAATCTATAGGATAGGTTTCTAAAAAGAAAGAGAGAACACCAAGAGAATAAACTTGAAATAGTGAGGTTCTAGTAGACACACAAAGATGCCATTCATTCCAAATTTGCCTATTATTTGGAGCTGGAAATTATGTAATATTATCTGCAAGATTATAGGAATGGGCATTAAATTTCCTGATGTCTTAAATTCATGGATTAAAATGAAGTTGCCATTAAAGGGTCACTTTCTATTTTATAGTTTATGTTTTTCTTACCTTATGATATCCTTTAGTTGATTCACAAAACAGTTGAGGAAGAGAATTCAAATTTTATGTGGGATCTACTGTAGCAGTTGCTTATACGTAATATTTCATTTAATCTTTCTCTGTCTTTTTATAGATGAAGAAATTAGAATTAAAGGGGCTAAAACAATTACCGAGGTTTTATGTATTCCTGAGTATTCAATTACCTGATTTATATAAAGTTATTTTCATTTAGGTTCAACAGCTCAATTATTTTGGGTTTTAGAATCACCATACCACATTAGAGGGCAATGTTAACAAGTCATTCAGATATAGTTCCATAGATCTAAAATAAAATAAGTATAATTTTATGTATATAAGTATAATACATCCAATTGTGTTTGAAAGAAATATATGAAAATTATTAACTGTAAAATATCTTGACTTATTGGTGGGAAGAATAGAAAATGATGTAATGATAGTCTAGGGTATTAAAATTTGTGAATCTCTTAAAAGACATCAATCAGAATAGAAAAACTTTTTACCTCTTTTAGTTGGAAAGGTCATATTTCTAGTTTATTATTACCTAATAGAATAATTTGACTAAATTCCCTCATTTTTAATTAAATTTTATCTCACTAATCATCTACTACTGACAAAATAGGTATAATTTATCGTTTATAAGGAAGAATAAAATATTCAAGTTTGTCCTTAATGATGATATATTCTATTTTATATTTGGATATTAACTTATTTTTCTATAATAATTTCTCACAGACATTTAGAGCCTAATTCACCAAGAAACTCAGCTGTGAGGGAAAATGTCATATTATCTTTCTCTTAAGTCTTCCCAGCTAATGTGGTGAATATATTATCCTATTTTTCAGCCATTTTATAATAGTCCAGGAATATTTCACTTATTCTAAAAATAAAGAGCATTTAATGAGGATCACCAAGACATTTTAAAAAACAATCTGAAAGTGGCAATATCTTGTTATCCCTGGAAATCCCCTTTCCTGGCTCATATATTTCCTTCTGCCTTGGCCCTCACTGTCTCTTGTTCATAACTGAGTACTTATAATTGTTTTTTAAAACTGTTACTTTTAACTTTTATTTCCTTTGTTTCTAAATTATCTACTTTTTCTCACTTTTGAAATTATCCAAAACTTCTTTCTGTTTTTTTAAGCAACAATGCAGGCAGGAAAGATTACAGAAAAAATCAGAAAGGTATAGAGTTGGGGAAGAAGCATTTTTATTTATTTTATTCAGTTGCCCATATTGGTTGTTTATCCTAGCCCCTAGTTTTGAACTTGGGACCTTGGGATGTATGTGGACTATGTCCAGTGAACTAAACTGCTAGGCCAGGACATACTAAAAGTTCTTAGTAGGACCTGAAAATTTCAATATTTATTTACACAGTTGTTTTAATTCATCATATTGTAAATTAAAACTTACAGGACTGAGATACTTAGCATCACTTCCTTGTTCTAGCAATTAGACTGGTCTGATACAGCATTTATGAGATTTGAAGAATGTAAGGGACTGAACAGGTCCAAATTTCAGTATCATGACAACTTCTGAAAGTAGGAAGACTATTCTTGGAGAAAAACTAATGACACCTTTGGAGAAAAAAATGTTCTCCAAGAATTGTGTCTTTTGACATCATTACTTGCCAGCATATCACGAACTGGAATAATAATACAATTTGCTTCATAAATATGGAAACACAGTCCACGGATTTATTTGCACATTCCCATTGGATGTGCAAACAAGATGATGAAATATGAATCATGACATAGCATGTTCAATGTTTGTTTTCCCTGTACAGTGGCAAGGCTCTTTAAGAAAAATTCAATTCTGTATTCAAATCCTCCAACATCTTTCTATCTCAGTAAAATAAAAATACAGAATAAAATCCAAAGTCCTCACTGGAGTCTACAATGATTGGTCATGATCTAACCCCTGAGAGCCTCCTGATGTCATCTCCTTCCAGGGTTGTCAGCTTCTCATCTCCACTTTATGGGATCCTGGTGCTCTTTTGCTTCCACCACTGCAGAACATTCAGGTGGGTGTCCACATGGCTCCATCTGCTGTTCAGGGATTGGCTCAGATGCTACCTCTCGGTCCAATCCCATTGCCTATCTCGCTGTCTTTTCTCCAAGATTTTTTATATATACACATATACACATACATGTATATATGTGTATACATATTTTTGCATATATACATACATATGTTTATATTTTTAAACTTTTTTTGGTATGGATTCCGCCACTAGAGTATGGGACCTTCAGAAAGAAAAAGAGAGTACAGGGTGATTTTACTCATACGTAGAGTATAAAGTAGGCTGCCCATGTGAACCTTTTAAAAAGGGAAATTACTTCTTTTTAATATTTTCTGACCATCCATTGTTTTAACATAAATGTCAATTTTGTGCTGATTTTAATAAACCAGGACCATCTTTAATGGAGGTGGGGTGGCCAAAAGGGCAGTTGAGGTGCTCCAGTCTTCCCCTTTTAGCCTGTTTTAATGATGGCCCAATTGTGGACATTTCTAGCATGGGATGGTTAAAGTGGCATGTGTTTTAGAAAGGACATTTAGAGTAGGGCTCAGAGGGGTGCCAAATTTGTTTTTTTCCTTAGGCACCAAAATTCCTTGAACTGACCCGGCCATTTGTATGAAATCCTACTAGACCACACATTGTCACTAAGTGAAGTCAGTGGGCCTCTGCATAGTATTTACTTGCTGCTGACCTGACTGCTCTGCTCCTGATCGGATTGCTCTGGCTTCTCCCTTCCCCTTAGTCACCAGTGCATAACCCTGTCCTGTCTTACCATCCAATGTTCCGTTTTTGTTTCAAAGAAATATGATCAGTCTAAGATAAAAAAACAAAACAAATGAACAAACAAATCTCAAGATTCACAGGACATAATACTGTGGCTATGGGGAAGAGCAGGGGAGAGGACATGGGAATGAAAGAGGGAACAAGTTGGTGGTAAAGGACAGTAGAACTCTGGTGAGGTGTGTGATATAAAATACACATAGAGGTACCAATTCAAAAATATGCTGTTTATATGCTAAAAGCATATAGCAATGTAAACAAGAGAAATGAAGATAATCAATGCATAAACATGAAAAAAAAATTTAAGGCAGGGGTGGGGTCATTTTGTTCAAAGATGTGCTCCTAGCGCCTAGAAAAGTATCTTGCTCAGGGCGGCCTTTCAAATAATATTACTCTTGATGAAAAAATACAGAAGTTAATGCAGAAAAATACTAGATTCAGACAATAATTTTAACTCCCTATTTAATGAGATCAAGACTGTTGATATTTGATGTGATAACCACAGAGATTGAGTAACTCCAAGCTAGAAATGAATACTGTACTCCAGATCCACACTGGTGTCCATGAATTGTGGCCTGCATGCAGCTACTCACAGGGTAGTGGATGACAAAGAGTGGAGAGATTAGGGTAAACCCAGAGACATAAGAGGAAAAATTGCTCAGAGATACATAGCATCTAGAACTAGAACAGTTACTTCAGCTATGTACTGTCTGAAGCTTGCTATGTTTTTTAAGCTAATGTATTACTCTGCCTTCACCACCTCTGTCCTGATCAAAAACCTTATTCTGTCAGTTGTACTATGTTCAAGCCAACTTGAACCATTTATGATTTAAAAGTCAATCTCCTAAAGATAATCAAGTTCAGAGTCCCTATCAAAAAAGAGTAATCATCTTTTTTCTACAGCTCTCTTCACCTTCTCGTTGGTGGTCCTATTTCAAAGAGCTAATGTGTGGGAGAGAGGGCATCAGAGAAAAACGGATTGGTCCACTTAGCATTTGTATATACAGCTGTTCCTCAGCTGTAGGAAACTTCCAAGATGACAGAACTCAGTCTATTCTCAAGGAGGAATTTGATGCTGGCCTCTCTGTGCCCAGCTAAGCACTCCTGGAAACCAGCTATTGATCATCCTACTGAGATGCCACTCCTTCCAGCCATCTGATTCTCATATTCAGAGCAACAGCTCACTCCATACCACTGGGCCAGGTTGTCATTCATAAAAAAAGAGAAGTACTATAATGGAATTGGCAAGAAGTGATGGAGAAGGGACAGAAGGAAAGAAAAAAATTAGGAGTATAATTTTGAATTTAGGAGCTAAAGGATATAAATCTACTTGTTCACATCTGTGAGCAACCTCTGCTTGACACCTCCAGTTTAGCTTTGCCAAGGGGAGAGGGAAGGTATCACTCCATCACTTTTCATATGCCATATGTGTGTGTATCTGTCTATGTTTTTATTAGGAAAAATCCCATATTCTTAGTAATATTCTTAATAAATTCTGCCACATAAAATGGATTGAGGGACTTTATTTCTTTAGTAGGTACTATATATCAAGCATTGTATAAACTTTTACAAGTATTGTCTCATTTAAACCTTAAGACAATCTCCTCAGACATTTATCTTTACCCAGGCAAAGGCTAAGAGACCCTTTATTATTTATTCAAAATTGTGTAGGTAGTAGATACTAGAAAATATTTGCTTATTCATTCTCTCCTTCTCTCTCCCCCCGCCTTCTACACACACACACACACACACACACACACACACACACACACCCCTTCTTATTCTGGTACTTTCCAAAATACACCAAGTTTCTGGGTTGTTTCATAGTTTTTTTTTTTTTAATATGCACACAGCATTATAGTGTTGTGTTACTAAACCACTAAAACATCAAGGAGTCATAACCAATTGAGAGAGGGGCTGCAATTTTATCACTGTAGGACTTTAAGTCAAGAGCATAGACAGATGACCAGCATTTGGCATTTACTCTAAATACCCGTTGTTGTTTGTTTGTATTGACAACATGTGTTCTGTTTTCACATTTAATGCTTTTAGGCACTTGTTCATTCGTAACTTAGAAATTTCTGCCACTCTCGTGTCACTCACACCCCTGTTCCTCACATATCCTCTTTCCCACACAACTTTTGAAGACATTTCTGATTAAGCTTAATCATAAATTACTGGAAATGAATAGTCTTTTAGGTTTTCTGATTTAAAATCTTGTCTATTCCTACTGAGAAAATAAGCTTTAATTTGGGGTAGAATGGAAGAAAGGAAGAAGCATAGCTGCTGTTCAGATAGAAACCTATGTGGGGAGAATTTAAATTAAAGAAAAATAGTTCTGTACTTGGGAGAAGCAATAAAGATATCAACTGTCGAGGTTAGGTCTGGATTCAAGTCACAAATATAAGAGAAACACGGCCAAACTTAACATTTTTAATTTGAGTTTATCTTTGTTTGGTGTAAGATCTGGGGTATTCCAACATGTTCTCTCTTCATTAGAGCTCAGATTCATGTGCAAGAATGACTCAAAACCTTCCAGAAAAATTAAAAAAGTATTTTCTGTCTAGAATTGGAATACAGAAATTCTGCTTACCAGTGATACGTTGGTTAAACCTCTGACCCACTAGACTGAGACAATTCTTCAAAAGTTAACAATCGGCAGCATGATCACTTGCTAAAATAGAGTTTCCTAGCTGTGCAACTTCATCCCTAACCTCTTGCCCCAAAACTACTCAATTGGAATATCAAAAGTAAGATCCTAGAATTGTTAAAAACAAAACGAAACATCATATAGATTTTATGAGCACTCAAATTTAGGAATCACTGCTTTGGATTTAAGCCATAAGTCTACGGATCTCACTTCATTTGATTCCTGTCCTTCCTGAGAGGAACTTCAGTTCTTGTCATATTTCTCTCACTTAACTGAATACCAGATACATTGACCTCAGGCTGGCTCTATTCTGTAGCTGCCCAATCTCCATCATAACAAGGTGGCTGCATCTTATAATTGTTCCTACTCTCCCTTCTCTGGACTGATGCTGAAATAACTAACTGCCCTGTTAGGTTGCTACCAGCAGTGACTATGAGACTAGAAGCTACAAAGTAAGGTGCTTTAATAGCTAACTAGTTCTTATAAAACAGTGGAAAGAAGCAATTTCAAAGAAAACAAAAGGGAATCATTTGACAGCTAAAATAGATCAGGCACAGGTACTCAACAGAAGTTTGCTTACCTCTGGAAAAACAAAACAACTTCTCTGGATTTTGTGCCTGTCAACCTTTAAATCTTTATAAGAAGTAATTTATTTGATAGTTCATTCCATTATACACTTGCAATCAATGAGCAAACTATTGCATTATGTTTACCCAACTTCACTAGCAACACCATAGAATAAATGTGCCATTGGACTCCCAAGTATATACTTTTAAATTAGATTGAAAATATATGGAAATCATTTTGTCTCCTGAGCTTAGGCAGCATGCAAAGATACTTAAGGATGATCACAATAATGCAAAATTTATGACAACTCATTTTCTATAATGGCAACTCTGAGTCACAATGAAGGATTGAGGACACATAGGGGAAACACTTTCAGTCTGAGGGTAACCTATGTGTAGAAAAATTTTAAAGTAACAAAGTTCTCTGTTAAGGTCAGTTAGCATAATGCTATGCTGTTACTTCCTCCTAGACAGCCAATTGTAATGCAGGCCTCTCCAGAGATCTGAAATGCATGGAGTTCACTGCACATGGCACTTTGTAGAGGCCTCAAAATTGTGGAGACTCCCTAACGATGGTGGAAAGGTTGTTTCTTTTTCCACTGTCACATCCCATTAGATCACACACCATTCCACATCAGCTGAACAAATCCTGATTCTGCAAACAAAACAAGTAATAGTGGTAAAGGCCAATAGCATATACAGAAGCAAATTACTTGATTTAAAAAATAGAATTCGACCTTTTAAGAGGGTAACTTGAAGAGAACTATCAAAATTTCAGATATGTATATACCTTTTTATTATTAGAAACAGGTGTACTAACAAATCAATCAATGATGCACATATAGAGCCATTCACTGCAGTATTATTTGTAATTAAAATTCTTAAGACATTGTATTATAAACTTTGATCTAGCAAAAGCTACATATTCTACTGTGTTGTGTCAACATAAAAATAAAATGAAGCAGGACTTTGTGTATGAATTGAGTCGATCACAATATACTGTTAAATGAAAACCTAAGTTGTGAAATATTATACAGGTATGCCTAAATATAAAAAAATTAAGATATGTTCACTGTAAGTAATTAAGATTATAAGCTATAGTGTTAGATACAAAAGCCAAAATAAATTAAGCATTACCATTGTGTTAATATAAAAGGTTATACTCCTACATTCACAGAATATCTTTGAAAAGAGAAATTTAAAAAAATTGGCCATTCTGAGATGTCCTAAGATGAAAAGTGAAGGAAATTAATTTTACTGTTTATCCTTCTACGTCTTCTAAATTGTGTACCACGTGTTTGTATTGCTTATTTCAAAAAGCAAACTTGCTTCACAATAATTTTATTATTTTTTCTTTTGTTTATAAAGCCATACTCATTTTAAGATATCAAAGCTGCCTCTCAGTTTATGGACATTTCACACCGCACCCACCACCAGAGTTCTAGGGCCCTTTACCACCACCTCGTTCTCTCTCTCCTTCCCTCCCTCTTTCACCTGCCTTAGCACTCATCATCCTGTCTCCTGTGAATTTTGTTGGGATTTATCTGTTAAAAAAAAAAAACTAAAATAATGTTAAAATGTTTGACAAGGGACTTTAGATAGCAGTCACAGCTTTTCATTCCATTCAGAGAAACATAACTTTTATTCATTCATTCAAAAAAAACTTATTGAAACTTTATGCCAAGCATAGTTCCAGGTTCTTAGGATGTGTCAGGCAATATAAAAAATTTATGTGCTCTAATGAGGCATATACCTGGTGTGAAGGGAGCAAGTTCAGGACACAAAATAGCACTAATATCAAATAAAGAAAGAAATGGTAAACAAATAATAGAGAATTGATAATAAAATAGCAGATAAATGAAGAGTAGATAGTATGTTAGATAGTATGATAGAAGGTAATAAATGTCATCGGATGGGAGAAAAGAGTTGATTAGGGTCAGGGTTAGAGGAAATGCTTGGGTGGAAGATGAAGGAGACTTCATTCATAAGACAAAATTGGAACAAAGATTTGGAGAAGTTAGATATTTCAGTATGTGTCTGAAGAAAGATCATTTCAGACAAAAAAGAGTAACTCAAGTAAAGACATAGAAGTAGAAAGGTGGCTGGTATGTTCAAGAGGCAAGAAGATCAGTGGGAGTGGTGTAGAATAACTGAAGAGGAGAGCAGTAGGAGATGAGATCAGAGAAATAGCTAAAATCAAGCCTCCTAGGCTGGGACTTATATGCCATTATAATAATTTCAGTTTTTACTTGGAGTGAAACACAACCACTGAAGTTTGAGCAGAGTAACATGATTTAAATTTATTATCCATCTTCAACTGCTGTTATTATATTAAAATCTATAAAACAGATTGTAAGTAAAAGGTGGGAACAGAAAGAGCTAGAAAGAAACTATTTAATAACCCAGGCAAGAGATGGTGCTCCAGTAGCAGAATAACAGTGAGAAGAGATCAGATGGAGTATCACCAAAAGGCTTTCCTGGGAGGTGGCAGATGAAGTGGGAGAGAGAGGAACCAAGGATGATTCTAAAGTCCATCTAACTCTTTGCTTATACACATTGTCATCCACTATCTTCATAAAGTTTCTAGAAAATGAACTCAAGGGAATAATAATAGAATGCTAGCTGACGAAAGGCTTACAGTGTGAAAAAAGATGGCTGCTCTTGTCCTCAAGAACATGGGTAGTTGCTGTTGTCTTGATTTGATTCTCTATTGTTTTGTATTTTAATAAGGTCATGATTACCTACTTGAGAGTTTTCTTTAATGATAATTACTTCAACATGTCTTCTTATTAACCTTATGCAAAAAAATACAGTTATATACACTTTTTCCACAAAAGATACTGTGTTTCAAAAATATCCTGAGTGAGAACAATACTCTAAACAATCTTGTGAGATATCTGCTGCTAAACAGTCACCACTGATTTTACATCCTTGTTTTAATTGACTAAACAGTTTTTGCTTGGTTTTTGACCACTTGTAAAGCAAAGAGCTTCTTTCAATGACTAAATAAATGAATATTCCTCCTATCAAGACGAAAAGTTAAAGAAAAACTACTAACAATATGCTTAGGATCTTGATTTTGGTAGTGATTCCAGGAGTGTGTACATGTTTCAGGACTTACTGGTAGCATAATTTAAATGCGTACAGTTTTCAGTGTACAAATTACACCTTAATAAAGATGTTTTAAAAAGATGAATATAAACCGCACTTAATAAAATTAAAAAGTAAAAGAAGCATACATGAGTGAAATAAAGGTTAGGTCGATTGCCTCCAAATGAGTGTGGGGTAAGTACCCCTGGGTTTGTTCTGGGATCTGGGGGTGAGGAAAAACCATTGCAAACAACTAAATAAAAATAAAATAAAATGCTTCTTTCTCTTCCCTCTTCCTGCCTGCCTACTTGTCTTAATTCTTCTCTATACCTTTCTATTTATGATGAAGAAGAAAGAAGAGGAGGAGGAGGGGAAGGGGAAGGGGAAGGGGAGAGGGAGGGAGAGGAGGATAAAAACTAACTGAATGATAACTTCCAAAATGGGTGGTTGAGAGTCTGAAAATTGCTCTGTATATTGTTATATATTTGTGAAGGATTCCTTGCTTCTAAAAAAATAGACACACAAAGACTCACATTGTCATTCTATTCATACCATTCTCCTGTATCAAGCCTGTTCTGATTTGGTCATTTTCCTAAGTATGAAAGGTTACTATGTGGCCAAATTTCAGATAGTTTTCCCTTTAGTGCTAAGTGAAGTATGTACTGAGTATCTTTAATCCCTAGAGAATGGGGCCTTTGGACTTTCATGCTTTGAAAATAAGATTTCATGAAGAAGTCTCACTAGAAAATTATATGGAAGAAAGATAAAATATCTAAATTGAATTTAATAGATTTGGCATATAGGAGCAAAACTTAAAGGCAATAGTTTTTTGATCAAAATATAAATAATAGCAGAGTACTCTCTTTGCAATTCACAGCTGTCAAATGGACCAATTTGTTAAAAAAAGTGTATATTTTGGATAAACATGCTGTACTTAGGGACTGAAATGCAATTATCTTCATATCTATATTATTATTATGTCAAAGTTATGTGATGTCTTTAATACTCTACTAATATCAAATTGCCCTTAAATAAAACCTATTATTGGCATTTACTTACATAAAAAAAAAAAAAAACATTTGTATGAGGCAAAATATAAACATATAAAAAGGAATACAAAAATGGAGATGGCCACTAATTTAGAAGATTTTTATAGTAAGTGTAAAATATAAAATATGGAGAATCTATCCTTTATAATTGTGAGATAAGCATAATCACGTTTTGAGACATAGAAGCTAAAAATGTGGCCCTATTCTCAAGAAATATTTATATATTGCATATTTCCTTTCATGTATTAAAGATATAGTAATAGACAAAACAGAGTCAGTGACCCCTTGAACTATACATCCAGTAAAAGAACTATAATTGACCCCAATCTCTATTCCAAATTGTAATTAGTTCTTCTTTATATGATGACATTCATGTTATCTTGAATGGGATAATGATGTAATTTTATGTTTTCAATAATAAAGAGTAAGAATTAAATATCAGATATCCAGCTCTCTCAAAGCTATCAAAAAGGCAAAAAGAAAAAAAAAAAAAAAGAGTTCAACTCAAAATAAACAATGAAAAGAAGTCATATTGAATTTGCATTACTTCTTAATTTTTATACAGTACAGAATTATTCCTTTTCTGTCTTCATAATATTGGTTAAGGATACAATCAAACCTAACTCCTCAAGATTTTGAGAGCATTTAATATACTAGTTTCAATAACACTGAGCATAATTCCAAGACATGGGACTATAGTACATGTTCTCAAAACGCACAGACAACATAGTACATGTTACTCCACCGTGATGGAGTAATTGGTACTTAACCTAGGTTTTCCACCACAGGCAACTACGGAAAGGGACAAAATATGCAAAGCACCTTTTCTCAGGCAGCAAGCAGAAAGTACAAGCATAAGCCCTGAATCAAGCAAAACACAAGGTAAATTCACAATTTCCCCACTTTATACCTGAGGGTAATTTCTCAACCACAGCACACAGAACATCAGATTCAGTGGGGACAGTCTCGTTGTCTGCTTATATTTAATATTTAAAGAACTGTCATGTAGAAAATGAGTTTTATCAGTCATTTATAGCCAAAAAAAAACTGAGAACAAATGAAGATTTCGAGAGACAGAGTTCATCTCAACAAAAATGAATTGTCTAGTTATAGAGGTTGTCATCCAAAACCACAATAGCTTCCTTTATAAGACACTGAGTTTCCAAACATTGGAAATAATCAAACAAAAGTAAGTGAAACCAAAGTTATAGGAGGGCATGATAAGAATTCTATATCAAAAGAGTGAGTGCAAGGGTAAATTGCTCTTAACTAAGACTTAACCATGACTCTATCTCTTGAAATACACATTTAGTTTCATAAAACATTTGCCACTGTGAATGCCTTAAAGATTCTCTCTATTCCATTTCTACATTCTTTGGCACTAACTCATGACAGGTATTAATCAATTTGCTTTAGAAACTATTCTTTCAAAGACACGTAAGCTATTCTCCTTTCTGCTCTCCTGTGTCTTCTAGATAAATACCAGTAAATTTAGGCTTTAACTTCTCAAAGAACCAGCTCTTGGTTCTGTTGACTTTTGAATTATCTTTTTTGTATCTCTATTTTGCTTATTTCTTTAAAGTATTTTTAATTATTTTTTAAAGATACAAACCAGAAAGAAGGCAAGAAGAAGGCAAGTAGACAGGCAAGCAGGAAGAGAGGGGAAGAAACATTTGATTTAGTTGTTCATCTTGGTTGTTTCGCCTGACTGTGGGTTGTAAAACTGCACCGTTGGGATGTATGTGAGTTATGTCCAACAGGAGATGATGAATTTATCCTCCAGGACATGCCTTACTTATTTCTAATCTAACTTTTGTTTTCTTCCTTTCCTTCCTGTTATGACTTTCTTTTTTCTTTTCTTTTTTTTTAATTCCTTTAGTTACAGCATAGATTTTTTTCATTTGTGATTCTTCTTTTTTCCTGAGGTAGGTCTGTATTCCTATTAACTTCTCTCTCAGGATAGCTTTTGTTGCATTTTGTAGGTTTTGATGAGTTGTGTTTTCATTTTTATTAGTCTCTAGGGATTATTTGATTTCTCCTATGATTTTCTCATTGACCCAAGAGTTGATTCATAGCATGCTGTTTATTCTTCATATATATGTGGTTTTCCCTTTCATCTTCCTTTGACCAACTTCTAGTTTTATACTATTATTATCCAAAACAATGTTTGATTTCCATCTTGATAAACTTATTGAGTTTTTTTTCTTCATATTTCAATGTATGGACTGTCCTTCTATAGAAACATGAAAGAATATATATTGTTATTTTGGAATTAAGTCCATCTTAGTAAATTTAAAGTCATTGTTTCCTTTTTGATTTTCTGGCTACATGATCTATTCATTGCTGTAAGTGGGGTATAATTCTCCTGCTATTGTTTTGCTGTCAATGTTTTTCTTTAAGTCTCTTGATATTTGCTTTATATATTTTGGTACACATATGTTGTTGGATACACACACACACATTCACACACACATATATATATATATATATGTTTCTTCATTTTTTCATCCCTTTATCATTCTATAATATCTTTATTTGTCTCCTGTTGTCTTTTTTGACAGGAAGTCTATTTTATCTATATTATAGATATATACATATCATATTATTTACACACACACACACACACACACACACACACACCAGGACTTGCTACTGTCACTGTCATTTTGTCTTCTAATTTCTGATTTTGCATATTTACCCACTTAATCGAATGTCATGAAATTTCTTTTCTTTTTTTTTAAATTTATATAGATGTTCTTTCAACATTTTTTGTAAGAAAAGTTTACTGGTGGCAAACTCCTTCAATGCTTTTCTGGGAAACCCTTTATCACTCAAATTTGGAAGAGAGTTTTATATGATAGAATACATTGGATTACAGTTTTTAATCGTTGAGTATTTTTGAATATGTCTTTGCACTTTCTTTTGGCCTGTAAATTTTCTGCTGAGAAGTGTTATGATAGCTTGATTGGAGTACCTTTATAAGTTGCCTACATTCTCACTCCCTCAGCAACCTTCAATATTCTTTATTTGTCTTAGACTCTTGCTGGTTTCAGTAATATATGTCTAAGAACAGGTTTCTTTGCATTTAGATAACCATTTGTTATGTTAGCTTCATGGATTTGTTTACTAAGTTCCTTTTCCAGGTATAGTAAGTTTTCAGTAATTATTTTTTATTGGTGTTCTCTCTTCTCTCTTTATTCACCTTCTAAGATACCAATATTCTTATGTTGCCTTACCTAAGAGTCAGGTAACTCTTGTAGTATTTCTTCATTTTTTTTTTTTTTTTAATATCTCTCTCTCTTCTTCCACACGAATCATTTTAAAATTTCTATCATCCAGTTCACTGGTTCTTTCCTTCATTCATCTATCCTATTTTCATAGCTTCCTAGAGTATTATTCACTTCATTTGATTTCTTCGTACACTAAATTGTGCTAAGTTGCCTGAAAGATTTGGGGGGCTTGGGAGTTTGGTTCGGGAGCATGGAAAAGAGTTTATTTTGGAACTTCAGAAGCAGGCCAACTCAGAAAAGGGGTAAACCAGCACTGGGGGAAAAGATTCTCAGCTACTTATGGGTGGGGGTGGGGATAGTAGCGCTAAGAGGCAGGATCCCTGGTATGGCACTGATGCCATTCACTTGGAGTCCAGAGAAGAAGTTTGTTTAGAAATTTGTTAAGATGTTAATGCAGACATTAGTCAAAACAATGAGGATCTTTATCAGAAGAGACTGAGAAGAGTGCCAAGACCTGCCTCCTTAGACAGCCAAAGGAAACACCAAGATAAAAGCCAATGAAGATTCCTGCTGAAATACTACATATACAGATCACTTGGCACAAAATGGCATTACCCAGGCCTTTCTGGGGGGACCTTGCCCTACCAATTGCAGTAATCTTCTATAGCTTCAGTCTCTATCTTCTTCTTGTTAATTTCATTCCTCCATTTATTGAGTTGTGTTTCTGAGCTTGCTTGTATTTCTTTGAGTTTCTTGATGATAACCATCTTGAATACTCTATCCATTAGGTGATAGCAGTTGATGCCTTTAAGTTTTGTTTCTGAAGTAACTTTCTTTCCTTATGATGTCATATTACCTTGATGTCTCATGTTTCCTCTTCTTGCACTCTGCCAATTGGGCAATATTTATCACCTTTTAAATAACTCATTCTTTGTGTTGTTAAAAACAATCTAGATTATCAACTTAAATTTGAGCTGCTTATCTTTTTCTTATCCAGCAGGTGGTGCAGAGATTGATTGATTATTACTTCGGATTATGTATGTGCCCTAGGCAAGCAGAGGATGGTAGAAAAGCTGCTACTGTGTGGGGATGGGGAAATTCATGGAAGAAGCTAATTCAGTGTGCTTGGAAGACTAAGAACTGGTTTCAGTATGTAGACCCTTTGCTATTTTTCTTCATTAGGCTCTTATATCTGATAAAAAGCTGTTCATTGTCTATCCACACACAATGTCAGTACAGATACTGGGAAGGAAGGATGCATAGTGAGATCCCGACTCATGTGGAGCACCTCTCCTCCTGTGCTCTGGGCTTTACCTAGGTCAAAGGCCTGAACTTCCACCCCATCTCTATTATCTTCTCCCTAACGCCTTTGATTGAACTGATGGCCTGCTGTTTTATTCCTGCCTGACCTCCAACATTGCCTCCACCCAAACCTTTCACCTACCTTCTTTCACATATATGCTTAGATTTCCACAGTGGCCTTTCTAATGCAGTATATGCTGCTCTCTGAAGTAAATGGGTGTGATTCAGTCTCATTCTTGTACTATAGTATTCTCTCAGTGACATCCCCTTTACTGAACAGTTGTCAGTTGCTCCTCTGGTGAGGGAAAGCAATACAGCAAATGTCTTACATTGTTATTTTGATGATGTTACACATTTCATATTTTAAAGGTACTTTTTTTCACATTTTAGCAATTCCAAAAATAAGATCTATGCTTATAATCAAAGGTACAGTTATAATTAGTTTTTTCCTTGTTTGGCAATACATAAATTAATAGTGCAATTTATGAAAAGTGATATCTTGAATTAAATGAAATATAGTATTGTTAAATTGTACAAATATGAATCTAAGTTGCTCAGCATACCTTCTTGTGGCATAAAGAGAGGCGGTATCATATCAGAAATAGTGGTACAGTCCACAGAGCTATCTACGTTGGGTTCAAATCTGACCTTTACTATTATTAGCTGTGTATCTTCGGCAATTTTCTTAACCTAATGTGCAAATTTCCCCAATGTGAATAGAGATTATAATAATATCCTTTTCATATGGTTATTTTTAGAATCAAGTTTTTATAATAACATTTGACATATAATACATAGTCCAAAAAAATAATTCTTATTATACATAAAACATATAAGCTTTGGAAAAAACTGTGAGAAAAGAAATTGTTATGCTTATCATGGGGTGATTTCATTACTGGTAATTTTATTTGCTTTTCAGGGCTTTTCAAATTATTTTCAACAAATATATGTTAATTATATAACAAGGAAAATAATAATATCCTAAGGTAAAGTAAAACCAACTTTAAAAAATCTTTGACACTTAAAAATAGTGTGATCATCATATGGAAAAAGTATATCATGACTTGAATTTTATAAAATGTTTCATGAATACAGAATAAATTGGAAGGAAATATCTCTGAGTAGTATGATTTGTATACAAAAAGGAAATACTTCTCAACATATTTATTTTAAAAACTTTCTACAATGAACACACATTGTTTTTGTTTTAATGAATGAATGCTATTCTTAAAATTAAATATGAAACACTTTGTGAAATTATAGATAGAATCTTTATGTCAAACTAGAGCCCTAGCCTATGTTACCAACCTGGTAAAGTACCCTCTCTGGTAAAAGAAGAATATTTTGATGTATTCTAACTTGAGTAATCTGAATTATGTTACATCTGAAGTATTAAAATACATGCTTGATCAACCAAGAATGATAACTGTTCAACTAAACAGAAACCCTGTATGGAAACTGTCTCCCTGTGGCTTTTATAAAGTACACACAATATAGTCAATGTGACTACAGTTTGATATATTTATTTTGTGCAACCAAATGAATAGCACATTTATCCAGAGAGTGCGAATGCAATAGTATGATTATCAGCAAAGCGGATGACTTTTATATCTATGCTATAATGCAAAAATGTAGGTGAAATTTCAATAATGGCCTTCTCTGTCAGGAAAGGGTGGTCATTAATTGAATTGGTTTCCCATCAAAAAATGGTATCATCACTGTTTCCAGTGATGTTTATTTTCATAAGCGCATAAACACCATTCTACATTACTCTTAATGACATTTTAAGTAATAATTAGGGCATTAGCTCAAGTTTCTTTTTCATTTCCCAGATCTTTATGTTTACTATTTAGTCACTCCATTTCCGCTCTAGAGGAAGATGTGGGAATCTAGCAGGGGATAGATATAAGACAAAGACAGTATCCTGGAGGAAGTTAAAGCCACTTAAAGGAGACAGATGTGTTAATAGATCATTGAAATGTAACGAGTTAAGTGCTATGTCTACTGGATCAATCCCATTGTTTTATCAAAGTCACTATAATTTCCCTAAAGTTAAATTCAATACATTTTTCAGTCTTAGATGGTCTCCTGGGTGCCTTTCCCTGTGAACCATTGCATTCTCTCAAGCATTACTTGACTCTTGGTTTCCATAACATCATTTAAATCCAGTTTGGTTTTTTTTTGTGTTTTGTTTTGTTTTTGCTTTTTTTTTTTTTCTATTCCAATGGCCACTACTTTTTATTATTTTAAAATAATTCCTTTGTCTATGCTTTTGGAATCTCCAGAACTTATTCTGATTTTTACCCTTCGCACTCTAAGATTATTTCAGCTATCATTTGGGGACTAATGACAAAATCCAAACAGTCAGAGCTGTGAAGACAGAAAGAGTCAAATAGCAGCCTTGAGACCAAAGAAAGAAGAAAAGAGAGAGAAGGAAACTGAAGGGTCAGAGTCAAGAATTGAGAACCCTACATGTTCAGTGTGGGGTTCAGTTGATTCTTCAATTTTAGGGTCAAAGATCAAAGTCTCTTCTATAATGGTTTCTCAGATAGGCTTAGTGTTAACATTGTGTCTGAGAAACTACAATCTTTTCCAGAAAAGCTTTCTTCTAAAGTGTAAGAATATACTGTGCCTGTCATGGACACAATAAAACCTTTTATTGTGAAAGACATTCCAACACATATCTTTCTATTTCAAATGAACTTTGTGAAAAAGAAATTTTTCACTCAAATTTGAAATGGAATCAGCCACTGTCATTGGTGCATAGGAGGCTTTAGAAGTGAGAGAAGCAGTGAGACAGACAATGCAGGCACCTCTCTGCATGGATGGGAGTCTGAAAGGGAGCAAGAAACAAAGACAGAAAGAGAAGAGACAGAGACAGAATCAGAGAATAGAAAGACAGATTGATTATGTGATCACCTATAGCAGGGATTCTCTTGCTTTCCCATTTAAATGTCTTTAAGGAGGGATATATAACCTGGGAAAATCTATAGCATTGTGCTTTTTCACATGTCCAGGCAAAAGTTTAAAATTCTTTGAAAAAAATTGTTTTATTTTGCAAAAGGAATCAAAAGTATCTCGTATGCAAAAAAATCCCCAAATAATTAGAAATAATAATAATAATATATCCAAATAAATTATTAGAAAAAAGAATGAATCTGGAGGGATTGCACTCCCAGACACTGAGCTCTATTATAAAGCATTAGTCATAAAATAGTATGGTATCAGAATAATAACAGAGGCACAGATCAGTGGAATAGAACTGAATCACCAGAAACTGATCCACTCACATTTAGTCTGTTAATCTAGACAAAGGATCCAAAAGCATAAGATGGAGAAAGGAATGTCTCTTCAATAAATGGTGTTGGGAAGGCTGGACAGCCATGTGCAAAAGAATGAAACTAGACCTCTCTCTATCACCAGTTACAAAAACTAACTCAAAATGGACTAGAGACTTGAACATGAGACAGGAAACCATAAAATTCATGGAAGTCAGCATAGGAAAGACATATTATGACATCAATCAGAGAGAGGTCTTTGGGACTCAATGCCACCATTAAGGGAAACAAAAATAAAATAAACAATTGGGACAACATCAAGCTAAGGAGCTTCTTCACAGTGAAAGAAAACATCACCAAAACCAAAAAGAGACCTATTAACTGGGAGAAGATATTTGCATTTCACATTTCTGATAAAGGCTTAATATGCAAAAATATACAAAGAACTCATAATATTCAATAACAGAATAACAGGCAATCCAATAAAGAAAATGGGAAGAAGAATTGGAGAGACACTTTTCTGAAGAGGATATACGGATGGTCAACAAGCACATGAAAAGATGTTCTTACTCACTAGCTATCAGGGAAATACAAATAAAAACAATAATGTGATATCACTTTACAACTGAGAGACTGGTGTTATCCAAAACTCTGGAAACAACAAACACTGGTGAGGATGTGGAGAAAAGGTAACATTTTTACACTGTTGGTGGAAGTGTAACTTGGTACAAGCCTTCTGAAAAACAGTTTGAAGATTTCTCAAATAGTTGAAGACAGAAATCTCAAATGATTCTGCAATTCCACTTCTGGGTATTTACCCGAAAGATGCAAAAAACACTTATCCACAGATATTTATGCACCCCAACGTTTACTGTAGCCCTATTCACAATAGCTATAAGAACTGGAAACTGCTTAAGTGCCCAATGTCACATGAATGGACAAAGATGTGGTACATATATGCAATGGAATACTACACAGTCCTTAGAGATGAAATCCTGTCACTTGAATCAACATGGATACATCTAGAAGGGATTATGCTAAGTGAAATAAGCCAAAAGAAGATAGATTCCAGATGGCCTAACTTATAGGTGGAATGTGAATAGACAAAACAAAGGAACAAATGAAACAAAACCAACCCTGAACATTTGCAATAGAACTGAGACTACCAATAGAGAATGGGAGGAGAGGGGCAAATGATGGCAGAGCCCACTGGACAATGGTGAAGAACATAACAGTGATTTGGTAGAGGGCAGGTTGTGTTGACATATATCTTAAGAATAGGGAACATATAGACATGAGACTATTTTAATGTGTAGAATAATTACTGCAATAAGCATATATGTATACTTACAAATAGGTTAATAAAAAAGTGTCTCATATATTCATGTTTCTCTTCATATTTTAGAGGACTTGCAGATGACCTACAGACACCTGAAAAAATGTTCTACATCATTCATCATCAGAGAAATGCAAATAAATACTACAGTGAAATAAAACCTCACATCACTGAGAATGGCTTGTATCAAAAAGACTAGACATAGCAGGTTTTGGAAGGGTTGTAGAGAAAAAGGAACCTTCCTACACTGTTGTTGGCAATGTTAGTTGGTGCAACCTTTTTGGAAAACAGGATGGAAATTCCTCAAACAAATAATGATGGATCTACCATTTGATCTAGCAATCTCACTTTTGGATATAAACTCAAAAGATACAAAATCTCAAATGAGAAAAAGTATCTGCACCCAGTGTTTATAGCAGCACAATTTGAAAGAGTCAAAACATGGAATCAACCTAAAATTCCACCAACAGATAACTGGGTAAAGAAGCTGTGGTATATATACTCACTGGCATTCTACACAGCTACTAAAGAATTGAAATTGTGCATTTTGCAACAATGGTTAGAATTAGAAGGGATCATGTTAAGTGAAATAAGTCAGAAAAAAAAAAAGAAATAGAGGATGATTTCACTCAGATATGCTAATATAATAAAATGAAACAAACAAATAGATAAACTCCAGCAAAAGCTCCCATGACACAAGATGGTGAAAGCCAGGGAGTTGCCAGGGGAGAGATGGAAAGAGGGGAAAAGGTGATGGTAAAGGACATTGGAACTCTGGTGGAGGATGTTGTGTGAAATATAGATTGAGATATGATGTCAAAAAAAAAAAAACACAACTCAGACAAAATGAAAAGATGATATTTGAAATAGCTTGACAAAGATGCAAATAAATTGAACAGTTTCAGAAAATGGTGCTAACTGAATAAAACCAATCCTATCTGAAAGGTTCTGAGAGGTATTTTTGAGAATCCAGCTTCACATGAATATTAACAGACAGCAGTGTTTTTATTTTTATTACTATTTTCAAGCTTTATCGCACTTTATTTTGAAATAGTCAAAAAGACTTCATGGTGCAACAATTTTAGCCCCTGCTGGTGAAAATTTTGTAAGCGTGTCTTCTTGTGTTTGTCATTTGGCAAACTAATGAGTTCTTTAATTACATCCCTTTATTATCCTAAGGAAATCATGTATTCATTCACCCTGCCAATATTTTTTTCAGTGTTTGCTATGTGCCAGGCACTGTTCTCAAACCATCAATTAAGTATAAGAGTTTTAAAGGAAATAAAGATGACTAAAGACATGATTGATTATTTTAATATTGATGTTATAGTTTTTAATGACCTACAACTGATAAAGAAAATACCTATCATTTCCACAATACATTTCTTCATCTAATGTTCACATGTATTTTCACTACAGTGATTCTGCTTCTGTATTGAAAGTATTAATTTCTTCCTTGCAACCCTAAACTGTTTACCTTAGAAAAAATATCTGATAAATAAGTCAAATTTAAGAGATGTACTTTATTGTAGAGAAAATCATGGTTTTCTTTTTTTTTTTAACTGACATTTTCAGTTATAGGTCAACATCAAATCATTCCCAGCTGTGTCAGCATACATTTCCATGACTGAGCAAATTTTTGAGATCATTTTCATTTTCACTATACATTTAAATAAAGGTGAAAGATTTGATGCTTGCAGTCAAATATTCCTGGCAAAGGATGTGATGTCTCTGCCTGTGCCTTCAGAGTTCCTTCATGAAGGTTACTACTCTTTAGTTTGCCATTTTATTCATTTATTGATTGATTGATTAAAGAGAGGAAGAGAGAGAAGTGAGAAGCATTTTAAGAAAGGAAGGAAGAGAGGAAGGATGGACAATGGAAGGAGGGAGGGAGAGGGGAAGGAGGGAAAAAGAATATGAGAATTGAAACACAAAGGTCTGAATTAGTGTCTTGTTTTTCTGTCACAAACTGAGTACTGTTACTTATTTAGCTTACATCTCAATTCCGTTATTATAAATTACATTTTAATTATTGAAGTTCAAGAATAAAAATTCCTACCACATGAAAATAGGTAAGTAAGGTAATAGATAAGGTAAGGTAATAAAATATGAAAGGTAAGGTAATATTACCTAATTAGTGCACTTGAAAAGATAATCATCAACATTCGCAATTATGGATGCTAGTGTTAAAAAATATTTGGCTGCCCTCTACTATAATTGCAAATATGCAAAGATCCTTCAATTTTAAAGCTAAGGTATCATTTGATCAATAATATTCCACATGAAATTATCTCTTTTACTCTTCTATATTCAGAAAGGCCTTAGGGTTAATATAAAGCTGGAATATTTCCTATCTGTAACAAAAAAAGGCATTGGTCTCTTTTCTCTGTTCAGTGTGTTAGACAAGTGAAGAGTAAATTGCAAATAAATTTCCCCATAAACCATTAAACCTTATATGTTGGGACAAGGCTCTGAATATATTTGTCACTAATAGTCAGAAGTCTTATTCAAAAAAAAATTTAAATACAACCAAAATGATTCACATGGTAAACATTTTACTTTGCTAAGTATGAATAATGATAGGTCTTGTTTTGAAAAGTGAGGGTGCCCATAACCACACTACAGCTTTTGGAGTGAGATTAAACACACTGCTTGTTCAAGCAGGAACTGAGGTTGGGTAGAAATGGGAAGTGACAGGTGGACTAGACATGTACCAACCTTGTGTCAATGAACTTAAGAAAGCTGTTTGTTTATTATTATTTAGGAACTACTAATGAAAAACAACTGCTGATTCTGAGTGAGGAAGATGAGCAGAGTCCATCTTACTTCTGTCATTCTGTAGGTAGGGAGTTCTCCGCATGAATTTTCCTCCAGTTCACAGGGATTGCATTCAATTTGCTTTTATTGATTCCTGAAAGTCAGTCATGGCTGTGTCCCTTTCAATACATTACATGAGCCTGAGGGATTGACACCAGCCCATTAAGATAGTTCCCCTATTAACATTTTAACAAGGATTTGAAATTTTGCTGAAAGAATATCTAGTGGGGTATGAGACAAACGTGATAAAACGTTTGATAATCATGTAATAGCAATTGCAAGTGCCTTAAAAAACTGTCAGTTTAGATTTTAATTTTTATCAGTTTTTTTCCTTTAAAGAAACTAGCTCCTAAAAATGGTAAGAAAGATCTATAAAAAAGAGAATTCTAGTCAAACTAATTTAATAAAGAATTACTCTGTGAAAACAGAGATATATTAGTTGCTGTGTTTGTAAACTGCAGAAATACATATAATACCCAAGTAATTGTATGTAATTGAGCAGAGGTCTTGAGGAACGTTTCAAGACTGAGTGATAATTTTTGTATAGATGAAAATAATTTTATTGTCATTATATAAAATATCAACTGACATGATCTGAATACTCTTGGAATGAATATGTTTATCAGTGAATGAGTGCATTTGTCAGTATATAAGTGCTGGGGGAGGATAGGTGTCTTTCTCTTTTTAAAATGATAAATTCTGAAAAAGCTGAGTAATAAAGTCTATACCTCTGCCACTGTAAGAAAATATTTGGGTTAGTAACAAACAATCATTTTTCACTGAATATTTGTTTGGAGATTTTATTTTATTTTCAAAACTATGGTTTTTGGAATCACATCCTGTAAGTCTGTGATTTATGTGGTGACTGTAGTATCTAAATATCTCATCTTTTAACTAGGGGATCTCTAAGTGAAAACTGAAGCTCAGAGAGGTTAAAAGACATGGCCTCGGTCTCCTGAAATCAAATTCAGTTATGTTTCATTGGTTCCAAGTTGTCTTATTCATCCTAATGATCTAGGAAAGAAAAACTAAAGTAAGATTAAATTAGTGTTTTTTAGAAATCAAATTAAACTCAGTGGATTTACTCTTTAAAATACTTTGACATGTAGAACAGGGCTATAATATAAAAATATAAAAGAGAGGGATGAAAATTGGCTATGACAGAAAAGGGCCTTTAAAGGCAAATTCCTGCAAAGAAACTAAGAAACTAGACCAGAGGTAGAGGAATGCCTTAAGAGAGGAATAGAAAACATGAAGAAAATGCAATTCTCTCAGCCAGAACGGACCTACTTTGAATGAAATCATGTTGGTTTCACTTAAGTTATGTTACTTCAGTGAATTTCATGGTATTACTTGCAGCCATATTAACTTCCTCAATAGACAAAAAAAATACTGAAAGTGAAAAATCACAAAGTAAAAATTTTTTTTGCTTATGAGGGTTTTTAAAAAGCTAAAAATAATAATTAAAAATTAGTGAAATCTAGGTGTGTCATTTCTCTGAAAATTCCTGTGATCACTTGAATTAAGTTTTCAGGGTAACCACGTGAACAAAATTTAGAGAAGAAAGCAGAAGAAATTCAGAATCTCAGACTCTAGCAACATTCTTACTAATTTTCAAAAGGAATAGTCATTTCCTCAACATTCTTCTTTAACACATTCTTAACCCAACACCCTGCTCCCATCACATAGGCTTTCTTCTAACTAAAATTCTTCTCCCATCTGGTATTCTTCCTGCCATAGGACCAGTTGATAGAGGAGAGTATCAGATAATCACTGCAGAGGAAATATATTTACTCTATGTGACATGATTGGCAATGAGAAGATATCATAAGCTATTACTATGAACAACTATATGTTAGTAAATTGGAAAACTTTAAAAACATGGATGGATTTTTAGAAACAGACAGCTTACCAGGACTAAATCAGAAAAAAAATGAAAAACCTGAACAGGATTATCACAAGCAAGGAAATTAAAGATGTAATCAAAAGTCTTCCTAAAAATAAAATCACAGGACCATATGGTTTTATTAGAGAGTTTTATCAAAACGTCAAAGGATAATTAATACCTATTCTTCTCAAATGTTTAAAATCAATTGAAAAACAGAGAATGTTTCCAAATAATCTCTGTGAGGCAAAAATTACACTGATACCAAAAGTATATAAGGATGTCACCAAGAAAGAAAATTATACACCAATATCTCTTATGAACATAGATGCAAAATTCTCAACAAAATGTTAACAAACCAAATCCAACAATTCATCAAGAGAATCATCTATCATGATCAAGTGGGATTTGTCCCAGGGATGCAAGGATGGCTCAGCATATGCAAATCTATTAATGCAATGCACTATATTAATAAAAGCAAGGTAAAAAATCACATGAATATATCAATAGACACAGAGAAAACTTTTGACAAGATTAAATACCCATTTATGATGTTAAAAACTTCATAAAATGGAATAGAACTTACATAATGCAGCATTATAAATACCATATATGATAAACTCACAGTTAACATCATACTCAATGATGAAAAACTGAAAGTATTTCCTCTAAGATCAGGAACATAGCAAAGCTGCACACTCTCACCACTGCTATTTAACATCAAACTGGATGTCTTAATCAGAGCAATTAGGAAAAAGAAGAAATAAAAAGAATTCAAATTGAAAAGGAGGAAGTATAACTATCACTACTTGTAGTTGACATGATCATTATATGTTGAATACCCTAAAAACTCAATTGAAAAAAACTGCTTGAATTAATCAATGGGTAGAATAAAATGTCGGACTACAAAATCAATAAAAAAAAAAAAACCTTGCATTTTTATCTTTTGCAAACAATAAATAAAAGAGAATGAAATTAGGAAATCTAACCCATAAATAAAAACATATAAAAAATAAAAACAATAAAAACAAAAATAATTAAATACCTTGGAATATACTTAAAAAAGGAATTGAAAGACCTGTATGATGATAACTACAAGATTTTCTTAAAGAAAATAGAGCAAGATGCAAGAGACTGAAATATATCCCGTGCTCATGGTTGGAAAGAATTAGTATTGTTAAAAAGGTCATGGGGGATTCAATGGAGAACACAGCAGCAAAAGGGGAGCCCCCAGAGAGTAGAGTTTCACTTTGAGGATGCGATATGCCTTCCTCTTCCAAATCCTAGCTGGAGTTGGGTGAACCACGCAGACATTCTAAAGAGTGCAAAACAGTCACAGTGACCTCCAGCACCCACTCAGGGTTTGCAAGAGTAGGCTCCCGTTGCTAAGTCCCTCTTCTCCCAGCACACACTGGAGGGGCAGCCTTGCTGATCTCTAGTGGCACAAACTCAGACAGAGCAGGGAGTCGCAAGCCTGAGCCAAACTGAGCAACGTTGCTGGCAACTCTTTGCTAACAAACAGGAACTGCAGAAATAGAAGCCCGGTGGCAGTAAAAGCACATGACCTTTGTCTTCATGTGCCAGGGACCCAGTGGCTAGGACCATGGAAGAACAGCCTGAGAAAAGACTTGACCCTGATGGTTTAGTGAATACAGTGGACTTAAGCACAGACAGTAGACTCAAGTCACCTACCTCCAGACAGCAAAGTTCTACCAACAAAACAAACCTACCTCCCCGCACCATCAGGCAACAAAACTACATGCTCACAAATGACCACTACACCCCCAACCCCACACCCACCCCCACCAGTAGCCCTCATCATTCCCTGACAGCATGACACACTATGGAAGACTGTGTCAAAAATACAAAATGAAACAAAAGTAGAGTGTTCCCTGGTAAAATTAAAACAAACAAGCAAACAAACTAGAATATAAACAAAATCCCAAATCATGGGGGAGTGGGGTGAAGAACCCACAACACATTCTGAAATGAAAGAAAATGGAATCACAACAAAATGACAGCTCATCAGAAATTAACTTTGAAGCTATGAAAGACTGTTTTTTTCTAACATATAAAGAATTCAAGTCTGCAATTATAGAGAATTCAGAGAATAAAAAGAAAATTCCATATAAGCTAAACAAATAATAAAGCACCAACAGGCTGAGATTGAAGCTCTGCAGAATAAACCAACAGAAACACAGGATTTAAAGAGATAATTCATGAAAATAAGAATAATACAGAAATCAATGGAACTATAATAACCCAAATGTAGTAAAGGATTAGTGATATAGAGGATAGTAATACAGAAAGGAGCCAAGGAGAAGAAGAAAGAGAAATTAAATACAAATAAAAATGAAGAAACACTCAGAGAATTACCTGACACCATCAGGGAAGGCAATATTAGACTACTGGGTATGCCAGAAGGCGAAGAGAAAAAGAGAGGAACAGAGAACATCTTTAAGGCAATAATGGCTGAAAACTTCCCAAATCTAGAACAAGTAACCAACATACAGGTCAATGAAGCAAACACAATACCCAATTACATAAATCCTAAAAAAAACTACACCAAGACATAATTGTGAAACTATAAAAAATCCAAGACAAAGAAAGAATTCTAAAGGTAGCTAGGGAATAAAAGAATATAACATATAAAGGTACTCCTATCAGACTAACCTCAGACATCTCAGCAGAAACTCTACAGGCTAGAAGAGAATGGAATGATGTCTTCAAAATACTTCAGGACAAAAATGCCAAGAATACTATATCCTGTAAAACTCTGAAATTTGAGGGAGAAATTAAGGTTTTCCTGAACAAACAAAGGCTAAGAGAGTTTGCAGCCATGAGACTTCCTCTAGAAGAAATGTTAAAAGCAGGCATACTGGCTAAACAAAAAAGAAAAAAACTTCACAAATATAAAACAAAGTAGCAAAGAGATCGACACAACCAAAAAACAAAAAATTAAAATGGCAGTCACAGGTTCTCTATGTCAATAATCACTGTAAATGTAAATGGCTTGAACTCTCCAGTCAAAAGGCATAGAGTTGCTAAATGGATTAAGAAACAATCCAATTCAATGTTGTCTACAAGAAACTCATCTTAAGTCAAGAGACAAGAAATAACTTAAAGTGGAGGGATGGAAAATGGTACTCTAAGCCAATGCTGAATCCAAAAGAGCAGGAACAACTATACTCATATCAGATAAGGTAGTCTTTCAAGCAAAGAAAATTAGAAAAGGTAAAGATGGATATTATATAATGATAAAGGGATCAATACAACAAAAAGACTTAACACTTATTAACATTTATCGCTCAATACAGAAGCAGTCACATATATCAAGCAAATATTAACATATCTAAATAAAGATATTGAGAGCAACACAATAATAGTAGAGGACTTTAATATTTCTCTTTCAGTAAAAGACACATCATCCAAACAGAATCAACAAAGAAACAAGATGTTTGAATGACAAAATAGAAGAGCTGGACCTAACAGATATATAGAGAGAGTAATTCACCTAAAAATTATAGACTACACATTCATCTCAGGAGCTCATGGAACATTCTCAAGGATAGACCATATGTTTGGACAGAAAACAAGTCTCAGTAAATTTTCAAAGATGGAAATCATATGTAGCATCTTTTCACAAAACAATGAAATCAAACTAAAGCTCAGCCAAAAGGTGAAAGAAAGAAAAACCTCAAAACAGTGGAGAATAAACAACATATTGTTGAGTACCAATGGATAAAAGAGAAAATGAAGGAAGAAATTAAAAATATATGGAATCAAATTAAAATGAAATGACATATCAGAATCTATGGAATGCAGTTTTAAAGCAGTAATAACAGGGAAATCTATCGCAATACAATCCTACCTCAGAAAACAGGAAGAATACAAATAAAGAACCTAAGCCATTGCCTAAAGGAATTAGAAAAAGCTGAAAAACAGAAGTTTAAATCCAACAAAAGGAAATAAATAATAAAGACTAGGTCAGAAATGAATGAAATACAAATAAGAAAGACTATTCAAAAAAATCAATGAATCCAAAAGTTTTTCTTCTTGAAAGAATAAGCAAAATAGACAGGCCATTAGCCAGACTCACAAAAAAGAGGAGAGAGAAAACACAAATAAATAGAATCAAAAATGAAAATGGAATAATCACAAGAGACACAACAGAAAGATAGAAGTCTATAAGAGAATACAATGTACAGCTATATGGCAACAAGCAGAATAACCTAGAAGAAATGGACACATTTCTGGAAAGATGCAATATCCCGAAAACAAACAAAGAAGACTAGAAACCATGAACAGATCACTCACAAGCAAGAAAATTGAAACGATGATCAAACACCTCCCCCCACCACCAAAAAAAAAACCCTGGACCAGACAGTTTCACCAGAAAATTCTACAAAGCATTCAAAGAAGAATTAATTCCAATACTCCTTAAACTGTTCCAAAAAATAGAAGAGGGAAAACTTCCAAATACTTTTTGTGATGTCAATATCATGCTGATTCCAAAACCAGATAAAGTCTGCACCGCAAAAGAAAACTATAGACTGATATCCTTAATGAATACTGACGCAAAAACTCTCAACAAAATACTAGCAAATCAAATTCAATAACATGTAAAAAGAATCATACACCATGATCAAGTGGAATTTATTTCAGGGATGGTTCAACATATGCAAATAAATAAATGTGATATACTATATCAATAAAAAGGACAAAAACCACATGACATGATCATCTCAATAGATGCAGAAAACGTATTTGACAATATTCAACACCCTTTTATGTTAAAAATCCTCCAAAAATAGTTACAGAAGGAACATACTGCAACATAATTAAGGCTGTATATGACAAGCCCACAGCCAACATTGTATTCGATGGAGAAAAACTGAAAACTTTCCTCTAATATCAGGGACAAGACATTATTCCGTATAATCCTAGAGATCCTGGTCAATGCAATATATAAGAAAAAGATATAAAAGGTATCCAAATAAGGAAAGAAGTGAAACTATCACTTTTCATAGATGGCATGATAGTATACATGGAGAACCCCAAAGAATCAAGTAAAAACTACTAGATATAATAAACAAATACAGTAAAGTGGTAGGTTACAAAATTAACATTAAAAATATGTTGCATTTCTGTAGGCCAACAATGAAAATACAGAAACAGAACTGAAGAAAACAATACAATTTACAATTTCAACAAAAAAGAAAAAAAACCTAAAATACCTTGGAATAAACCTAACCAAAAAGGTGAAGGACGTATACTATCAGAACTATAGAACATTGCTAAAAGAAATAGATGACACAAAGAAATGGAAAGATATTCCATGCTGATGGATTGGAAGAATCAATATAGTCAAAATGGCCATACTGATGAAGGCAATATATAGATTCAATACTATCACCATCAAAATTCCAAAGACATTCTTCGCAGACATAGAACACAAAACAAATTTATCTGGATAACCCAGGATAGCAAAAACAATCCTCAAGGAAAAAAACAACGGAGGAGTCATGCTCCCTGACTTCAAACTCTACTACAAAGCAATAATAATTAAAACAGCATGGTACTAGCATAAAAACAGAAAGACAGATCAGTGTAACAGAATTGAAAGTCCAGAAATAAATCCACATATATATGGACACCTAATTTTTGACAAAGGAGCCAAAAACTTACAATGGGGCAAGGACAGCCTCATCAATAAATGGTGCTGGGAGAAATGGTCAGTCACATACAAAAGGCTGAAACTAGACCATTACCTAACACCATACACAAAAATTAACTCAAAATGGATTAAAGATCTAGACATAATACCAGAAACCAGCAAACAAATAGAAAAGAATGGAGGTAAAACATTGTTAGACACAGACCTAAAAGATATCTTTGGCAACTCAGCTGCTATTTCAAGACAAATAAAATCCAAAATAAACAAGTGGGGTTCCATAAAACTAAAAAGTTTCTGCTCAGCAAAAGAAACTCACATAAAAACAAAAAGGCATCCAACTGAATGGGAAAATATATTTGCGTCCCACACCTCAGATAAGGAGTCAATATCTAAGACATACAAAGAACTCACAAAATTGGACAACAAAAATACAAGCAATCAAATTAAAAATGGGCTGATGACCTTCACAGATAACTCTGCAAGGAAGACATACAAATGGCCAACAGGTTCATGAAAAGATGCTCTACATCTCTTCTCATCAGGGAAATGCAAATCAAAACAATGATGAGATATCACCTCATACCAGTAAGAATGGCTATTATCCAAAAAAATAGAAATAATAAGTGCTGGAGAGGATGTGGAGAAAGGGGAACTCTAATTTACTATTGGTGGGAATGTAAAATGGTGCAACTATTCTGGAAAGCAGCATAGAGGGTCCTGAAAAAATTGAGGATGGAAATTCCATATGATCCAGTTATTCCTCTACTGTGCATTTACTCTAAAGACACAAAAACACTTATCTGAAGAGATATATACCCCCCATGCTCACTGCAGCACAATTCACAACAGCTGAGAGCTAGAAACTACCTAGATTCCCATCAACAGAGGAGTGGATAAAGAAGATGTGAAATATAAACACTATGGAAAACTATGTAGCCATCAAAAAGGGATAGATACTGCCATTTGCAAAAACATGGATGAACTTGGAGATAATTATGCTTAGAGAGAGAAGCCAGAAGGAGAAGGACAGACATCGTATGACAGCACTCATATGATGGGTAAAGAAAAAACAAATAAATATCATTAAACAACACCAAAAACAAGGATGGGAGAGAGGGAGAGAGAGACATAGAAAGAGAGAGAGAGAGAGAGAGAGAGAGAGAGAGAGAGAGAGAGAGAGAGAGAGAGAGAGGGAGGGAGAACACTACTTCAAACAACTATGAACTCTTAGAGATGAGAGACAAAAAAGCAAATCAGGTGGTACCAAAGTGATGGGTTATGGGTGGGGAAAAGGTATGAAGGAAAATAACTGTAAATGAAGAGAGAGAAAAAAAGGGGGGTATATTAGTAAATCTACTATGCTATTTGTAAATGTAAAAATGCCACTGTGTATACCTCGAAGCAAGTCATTGTCAAAATGCAATATCCCTTCAATAATAATAAAAAAAAAATTAAAAAATGGTCATCTAACCCAAAACAAGAAACAGATTTAATGCAATCACAATACAAACCCAAATCACATTTTCAAGGAAATAGGAAGCCTTTTTTAAATTTTATGGAATAACAAAATACCCTAAATAGTCCAAGCAATCATGAAAAAAAGCGAACAAAATTGGAGCTATCACATTCCCAGGTATTGAGCTATGCAACAAAATGATAGTGATCAAAACTGTGTAATGCTGGAATAAGAACAACGACACAGATCAGTGGTATAGAACTGAATCACTAGAAATAGAGTCACATATACATGATCAGTTAATGTATAACAAAGAAGCCAAGAGCATACAATGGAGAAAAAATTAATTTAATAAATTGTGTTGAGAAAACGCAATAGTCACATGTTAAAGAATGAATTGATATCACTCCCTAACACCATACACAGAGTTAATTCAAAATTAATTATGGACTTGGACATAAGACTGGAAACCATAAAATACTTAGATGATAACATAACAAGTCATTCCATGACAAGAGTCTTAGAGAGTTCTTTGAGGACTCAACTCCAGCAGCAAGGGAAACAAAAACAAAAATAAACAAATGGGACTAAATCAAACAAGCTTCTGTATGGTGAAAGAAGACTACCACCAAAACAAAAGACAACCTACTGATTGAGAAATGTACATTATACATCTGACAAGGGTTTAATAACCAAAATCTATAAAGAACTCTTAAAGCTCAACAACAGAAAAACAAATAACTCAATTTAAAAATGGGTAGAAGAACTGGATAAATATTTCTCCAAAGAAGACATACAGAGAGCCAACAGGCATAAGAAAAGATGTTCTTCCTCACTTGCTATTAGGGAAATGTAAATCAAAACAATGAGATATCATCTTGTAATTGTAAGATTGTTTATTATCCAAAAATACAAAAGCAACAAATGTTGGTAAGGATGTGGAGAAAAGGGAGCACTTTTAGACTTTTGGTGGGAGTATAAGTGGGTGAAACCTTTATAGAAAGCAGTATGGATATTCTTCAAAAAATTGAAAACGGAAATTAAAAAGATCCCATAATTCCACTTCTATGTATTTACCCAAAAGACACAAGAGCTAATTTACATAGATATATACACTCCCATGTTTATTGCAGCATTATTTACAATAGTCAAGATTTGAAAACCACCTCAGTGCCCATCATCAAATTAATGGATAAAGATGTGTTATACATACACAGTCAAATACTACAGTCCTTAAAAACATGAAATATTGTCATTTGTAACAACATGGGTGGAACTAGAGGGCATATGTCAGAAGGAGTAAGAAAAATACAAAATGATCTCATGCAGATGTGGAAGATAAAGAAACAAAGCAAAGGAACAGACAAAGAAAAACCAACACTTGGACACTGACAATAAAACTGAGGTTAGCTGTGGGGAATGGAATGTGGGGTGGGGGTAAGTGGTGGTAGGTCCAGTGGAAAATGATGAGAGACTTTTGGTAATTTGGTGATGGGCAGGTAGTGTTGGTATAGATTTGAGGTTTGGAGAATCTTTACATATAAGTTTACATTATTTTGTAAATCAAAGTTACCTCAATAAATATGAAATTAAAAATAATAAAATTCATTCCATTCCTGCACTCTAGAGCCTGAGCTGTACTTAGTGAATTGCTTCAAAAGAACAGAATATGGAAAGGAGGGTAGGGGGGAAATTAACTTTACAGTGGAGAAACCTAGCAAACACAACATTGGCCAAGTGATTGAAGTTAATATTAGCAGTGATAAATCATGCTGATAACACATATCCCTAGTATGATACAATAAGAAGGGCACTCCCCTTCTATGACTTTGTCCCCTAAAATTCATAACCTAATCTAATCATGAGAAAGAAAATCAAATAATCCTAATTGAGAGACATTCTAAAAAGTATCTGATGAGTACTCCCCAAACTGTCAAAGTCATCAAAAACAGGAAATACTGGAAAGGCTTCACAGATTGGAGAAAACTATAAAGATAGAATGACTAAATGTAATGAAGTCCCTAGACAGCATCCTGGAACAGAGAAAGGACATTAGTGTGAAAACTCGTGAAACCCAAATAAAATCTGAAGTTAGTTGTAATGCACTAATGTGTAGGTTTCTTCGTTTTTACAAGTGCTTATGTAAGAAGTTAAAATAGGGCAAAATGAGTACTTGGTATATGAAAACCCTCTGTCTTTCCTTGCAACTTTTTTATAAATCTAAAACTATTCCAAATAGTTTAATAATTCTATCGGCAGTTTCCAGTATGACTTGACCTGGTGGTCTAGTGGTCTAGTACACACTGGAAGCGGTCCTGCATACATTCCAGGTTCAAGTTCCAGGGCTGGGGACAACAACCAATCTGAACAACTAAATGAAAATAAACAAGGTGTTTCCCCTCTCTTTTCCTACCTGCCTGCCTACTGACCTTCGTTCCTGCCTATCCCTGTCCTTAAAAAAAAAAAAAAAAAAAGCACTTGTCAGCTATTAAACAATTTATTAACTACAACTGTTAATTAGGGTCATTACTTATTAACATGAGTTAAAAGGTCTTAAGAACTCTAGTTGACAGTGAGCAAGATATAAATAAATGATTATATATTGACAAAGAAAACTTACATAAATTACACTACATTCATAATAATAGCAAAATATACTAAAGGCAGAAAGTAAAACCTTTCTTATTCCTTAATCAAAGCTTGCTAAGAGATTGACATGGCTGTAGGTGTTTCACTTTAGATATTACAAGTTTCTTCAGACAAAGACAATTAGGATACATAAAAGAAAACTGTGCTATTTAAAGAGATTGTTGGGAAACCTGGGAATATTTAAACTGAAAAATAGAAAACTAAGATACTAAAATTAAGATACTCATTTTTTATGTGTGAAATATTTTCACATTAAAGCAATTTAATATTCATATAATTACTTTAAAGTCAAATTTGTAAGAAAATTAAAATAACCTATTCATACAAAACTACTAATACTTAGTATGAGGCTGAAATTGTTGATGCGTACATAACATAACAGGTATTAATAAACTGCCTCTTTAAGAATCTTATACTCCATTATAATAATTCACTTTTCTAATGGGTCTATAATAAACATTTTTATGTTTGCTTATCTGTTTTATTCATTAATGTCTTACAATATCTTGAAGGGAACAGTACACAAAATAAGTTAAAGTGGTGACATCATTCTGCTTATATAACATTCAGTTCATTTTGCTAATAGGACCCCACTTACCTTATTTAGCACAGTATTGCTTTCTCCTTCAAACCAGGATCCTTTTTTGAATTTAAGTTCATTCATTAGAGGTAGACACTTTTTAGTTTTAGAAATAACATCTACCAATATTCCACCAAAGCAGGGTTTGTAGCTCTCAGGCTCTCTATACTCTGCGAAGGCAATGAAGTATTTGAACATGATGAATGAAAAGGTGGTAATTAAAATAGACCACTCATAGAAAACCGCACAAAGACAATGAAATCTTCATAATATAATATCATCTTAATAAGGAGGGAATGAAAAGAGGAAGGAAGGAAGGAAGAAGAGAAAGGAAGGAAGGAAGGAGAAAGGGAGGGAGGGAAGAGACCAAGTTATTCCATAAATACAGAAAAGAATTGATGGCTTCTTTTTTTGTCTTTGTCATAACCAATTTTTTTCCTGATGTTCTTCTTGTCTGGAATTTAATCACATAATCCCAGTAAAGCATTAAAATTCAGAAGTTAGAGACTGAATTTAAGGGGATAAAAGAAATATGAATTTTGCAAAGACTATAAGCTCTCAAAGGAAGAAATTGAAGTTACCTTGAAGAACACTTTGAAAATGAATGAGTTGATAGAGAGGCCTCCTAGGTAAGCAAGAACACGGAATCCTTACAAGTTATAATCAAAGAGGCAGAAACCTTCTCCAGAAGTCAACAGTAGCCCTGATCAAAATGACAAAATGGCACCAACTTTACATTTCAACTTAGATGTCTTCTCTCTTTATTACTTTTCTATTACTGCCATATCAAAATGGATAGCTTAAACAGGAGGAACTAATTCTCTCATAGTTCTGACAACTTGAAATTCAAAATCAGACAGCTGATAAGAATACACTGCCTCTAAAGATCTTGAGGAAGACATTCTTTGGTCCTTCCAGTCTCCAGAAGGTACAGGTGCTGCTTGGCTTTGGCAACTCCAGTCTGCCTCCATACTCATCATACTTCAATTTCATTTCCTCTATTCTGATGACCTCACTACTTGTAAGAACCCTTGTCATTGAATCTAGACTCTACCTGTACAATACAAGATAATCTTATCTTGAGATTCTTAATTACATCTGCAAAGAACCTTTTTCTGAATAAGGTCACATGCATGGGTCTAGATATTAGGACATAGTCATATGAGGTGGTAGGTAGAACCACTAGTCACCTGACTAAACTCACACTTGCCTCAGATGGGTCACTATTTTCAAAACTAAATTATTGATCTTCCCCTAAATCACCCTTCCTCTGCATCTGCTCCTCCAATATTCTCCCAGCAAATGGTTCTATCAGTCATTCAGCTGTTATACCAGAAACCTATCATCTCTGATATCTCCTTTTCCCTTACCGTCTCACAATTGAATAATCATTCAATCATGCTCTCTCACCCATTCCTGTCCTTTGCATATCCTATTCTATCATCTTCTCACAAAAGTATTCTTCTTATTCTGTCTTCCCACTTCCACCTTTGCTCCTATTCCAAAATGCCCTCTACAATTCCAAACCTGAGGAATCCTGGTGATAGCTAATCCTGCTTTATTTCTTTCAGTGGTTCCTACCGAACACATTCCAAATGTTTATAGAACACCTCCCCATCCTCATGTTCTGGAGCACTCTGCTTCATACTTCTTTCAAATCCTCAAATCCAACATTCCTAATGTAATACTTTTGGACTTTTGGATCTTCATTTATACTAACCTCTTGAACATAAACATCCTTTCCCATCTCTCATCTTTCCCAATTATCTATTTATTTTTTAAATTCCTCCACGAAGTGTTCCTTGAATCATCAAATACTTAACAGTAATAAGTAAATTGCATTTCTATTTGCATAACATAATTTATTAATATTACTAGGTGTTAATTGCCTTTGTCTTCAGCTGGGATGTAAACATGAGGAATGAAGACCATGTATGGTTTACTCCTCAAAATGACCTCAGTGCCTAACTCATCACATGACACACTACGAAATCATAACGAATGATGATTGCATGAATGAATAAATGAATGATTAAATGGGACCATCTCACTCAGACATGGGTTTAGGAAAGGTTGCTTCCTCTATAACACATCTAATTCACTCAGCATCATCAGAAAACATCCCACCTACCATTTTGCTTTTCCATTAATCTTTAGGAAATTACAAATGAAAGAACTAATAAATTTTAACTAAAAGCCAGACGTTGGAATTTTGCAACTCTTAATTGCTCAAAACTTCAAGAGTCCAAGTAAGTGTACTTAAAAAAAATGCTACTATTTACATAATATATTTTTGCCATAAATGAAAGAAATGTATTATTTCCAAATTACATTTCCTCCATGACAGCTAATGCAAAAGAGGCCTACACCTTAGGGGCCCACCATTCAAAGATGAGAAGGGAAAAAAAAGCTGCCACAGAATTAAGTTGCAGATCACATAGCTACTTGGGGATCATTAGAGATTTTTCTCATAGTATCTCTGAGCAGAAAAGAAACAGTATTTATTGAGCCCTTGCTACATGCCTACCAATTGATATGAACATTTTATGTACTGTTTTGTTTCATCTTTCTGAGTTCTGTGGATAAAATATTATTTCCATATTACAGATGAGAAACTGAAAACAAAAGTTAGAGAATATAGCAGTTTCCCAAATTAAAATACACATTATAAATGGTGTCTCTATTACAATCCAACTCTTTTAAAACAAAAACACTTGCCTCGTCTGAATGAGAAATTCTTTTTCTAAAAATGTCCCCAGCTACTGTTGAATTCTGAGGGTCTCTTTTACCACACATTTGAACTCACTAGCTCAAAAGTTTAAGGTTTTCTCAAGTGATTTTATTTTTACTTGTTACTGTAGGAACTTCATGACTTAAGTTTACTAAAATTTGGTGTTGATAAATTGAAATCATGTACTACTAAAGTGTGATGATAACTCCAAATCAATGTTCTACTCAAGTTGAGCAATTACACTATGAAACAAAATGATACAAAAATAGTGAAAATTTCCACAACTGTTTGGTCTTGGTTATTGACACATCATCAGAATAGTTTTCATAAGGTGATATGTCTAGATGTTGCTATTTAAATTTTTTTAAGAGGAAAGAAACAGGCAAGAATAAAGGCAATTAGGCAGGCAGGCAGGAAGGAAGAGAGAGGAAGAAGAAGCATTCAGTTATTTATTTAGTTGTTCATTTTGTTTGTTCCCCTGGCCCTGAATCTCAAACTTGAGTCCTTGGTCTTTTACATGTCTGTGTCATCTGGGACCACAGACTTAGTGCCTTAGCCACCAATTGTTTCATTTTTCATTTATAAACTTGATCTTCATAGGACATTATTAAGAGGTTAGAGTATGGACACTGGAGCAGATGACATTTTGATATAACCCTGGGCATTGTTGCTCAATTTTTCTTGTTCTCAACTTTCCAACAAACACTGTTTTTTCAGAAAATTAAAGGAGAGACATGCCATTCATTTAAGATAGTATCTGAAAAATAATGATAACTTAATATGCATTGTCATTATTTCAACTTAGTGTCATAAGATTATTTAGTTAAGTCTATAGTGGATAGAAGCATAAAATTCAAAAATAGCTTGAATCTTTAATTGCACACTAACTGGAATTTGACTTGCATGTTTTTATTCATTACATCACTACTAATTCAGATGATTTTATAATCCCTTCCATAGTTGTTTGTACACTGATATGTCTTAATGGATTATAATAAAACTGTTGTTCTTTTATTTTATAAATATTAAAGTCATGACCTTATATTCTTATAAACAAAATAATAAGTGATTCACATATGTTGGTATCAACCAGTTTTACTTGGTTTTTTTGTGGGGTTTTTTGATCCACATCTTTTTCCCTTGGGAAGTGACCATCATTATTGGTAGGCCATACAGAATGTTGCCCTTAATAATTCACTATAATCCAAAAAGTTGTGAATCAAAACAACTACTCTATCACTTCAAACTGCCAAAGTTATCACATGCCAATTGTATTATAGTTATCTTCCCACATGCATATTAACTCTTCAACAAGATTGTTTCCCATGAAGGGCAGGTACCCTGCACAAATCATACTTATTAGTGGTCCCTGTGTCACTGAGAAGAGAGTCTTATGCATAGAGTCTCAGAAGTGAGGAGGATGGCTGATGCTCCACTTTGGGGGTGAGTCTATCCTTTAAGCAGACTCTGGTAGAATAAAAAATGGTGTCCTTCAGATCTAGGGCTTGGGTGAGAAATTTCTTGCATTTGGACATCATTATAGACTTTTAGATATGCCATGTATTTGAGCTATCTCTGGTAATGACAGTGGTATTTAAAAATTAAATATAATGCATAAGCAGCCATCTACATAGGAATTTAATAAGATTTTTAAATGACTGAGGTTCAAAGTCAAAGGTTAGGGAGAAGACGAGACCCTGACAAGTATTAACCCCCACAAGAGGAAACTAGAATTGGACGTTGTCCTGCCTTTCCCCCTCCTAATGAGGTGAACCAATATTGATTGGCAGGAGTACTTCTGTTTGTGGGAATTGACTTAATTCACTTGAGATCTTTATTTTAATGATGATTGACATCTAAAGGATCTCTCTAGCAAGAAGTTTTTCTGCTCTGACATTCAAAAATCTGTGTCATGAGCTCTAAGAAAATGTGCCAGATGGTAAAAGATCAACGGGGAATTTAAAGCTGCTAAGTACAGCTCTGTCCCTTATTAAGTAAGAGTTAGAAATTAGGTGGGTAGGAGGGGCAGAAAAGAGAACACCTGTCAAAGATTGTGCCTGCTTAATATATATGAATATGAAATGCTATGCCATTACACAAAATGGAGTTTTGTTTGATATGGGCAACCATAATGAGAAACTAGGCAGGACCAACACTAAGTAATTATCTCAACTATAAAAAGAGACAGAGAAAAAAGACTAGAAAGCATTACCTTTTATGTCAAGACTTCATTTCATGTCAATGATTAAGGCAGCATTTACTTGCATCTGTAAGGGAGGAGAGGAGTGATAGGAATGATGAGACTATTGTGTGGGGGAATTATTTCAGTACCACAGAATTATCTATTTCTGGACACAATTTTTAACCCATTGCAGATAGATGGAAAATTTATTTTTTCAACTTTCATAAAAGCTATTATAATTTCCATTGGAGAAAATGTAATATGATTCAATAAATCTGTGTTAGCACTTACTCTATAAAGTTCCCACTTGAACAAAGAGACAAGTAAAGGAGGTTTACTTGTCAAAGAGTTTGTGATCTAGAAGGAGGTGAGAAACATTTAGAGAGCAGCTATAATACAACATAGGAGGAGGTTAGTGTTTTTGAAGCCTGGCTGACAAAGGTTCTAATTCTGGACATGCATTTCTCCACATCTATATGTATGGACATGTTGCACGACCTGGTGGCATCTTCCTGTCTGCATCTGAAAAAAAAGGAGGGGGTGCAATAATAGAGTGTTATATCATAGGCTTTGTACAAAGGATAAATGAGTGAATTTAGTTCAAGGTCTTAATGCTGGCACATTAGAAAAGATCCTGTTAGTTATTGTGATTATTAGAGATACTCAATTTAAGTGCTATGATGTTTCGATGGTTAAGATACTGAAATCTACTTAAAGGATAAGAAGATGGGCAAAGAAAAAGAAGCATTTTATGGGTCTTTTAAAATGAGCATAATTTTGAGAAGTGAGTAAAGAAGAGTGTAAAGAAGGGTTTAGAGGCAGAGAAGCTTAATATGTAATGTAATACTAAAATAGTACTGATTCACAGAAATGTTAGATAGTTATTCAGGGGAAAGGAGAAAAAGCTTGAAATCATTAATGGAAGAATCTACATTAAGATGGGAGAATTTTATCAGGAAATGGTTGGAGAAGGGGGTTATTTCAAGGCATTCCAAGCACAGGTATTAACAAGAGACAAGAGAACCCAGCACAGCACATCTTCCAGACTTAGAGAAGATGGAAATAACTCACTAATCTAAGCCTAATTCAAAGAAAGGTGGGTGTGTCTCAGGAGAAGTAGAAATTGGATTTGAATAAATTTGAGTGTGAGACGTCAGTAAGAGATCCACATAGGAAATGTTCCAACTGGAAATGTTCTAAGTAGACCCATGGGAGAAGTCTAAATACCAAATTACAGTCAGAAACATTTAGTCTGTAGGTGTGTCATTTTTGCTTCTAAAACTTTTACAAACAGTAATTCTAGTCTCTTAAATGATTTCCCCATAATCACGTAATTTATCATTTACAATGAAACTGTAATTCATCATTTCTGGTTTCTATTTTTGTAAGTCTTCAGAACTTCCCTTCATAAAAATAAAGTAAAAAACTACTCACTAGGACCTCCACCATTGTGATTTCCTACCTGAGCATTACCATTGATTGACTTTTTAGAAACCTGAGTTATTATCCCTAATAACTGCTATTCCACAGTTCTTTTCACTGCCCAGGGGTTCTGTCTGAAGTCTAGATGAGGGTAGTTGAGCTGTCTGTCTTCTAATCCAGCTCTATGACCCAAGGATAGGTATCTAGTGATGAATATAGACCCCTTCCTTTTCTAAAGAAATAAATACAATTAAATAAGTGACCACAGGAAAACACACATCAAGTTAGAAAACCAAGTGTGTGATTTTGTGAAAATTATCAAAGCTGAAAATTCCACTATTTCTTGGTCTGGAAAATGGGGGTAATAATACTGTCTTCTTCATAGCATAGTGGTGAAGATTAAATAAGATGATCCATGAGGCACTGAGCATAGTGCCTGATAATAAATATGCTCAGCTATTTCGGCTTGATGCCTCTAAGCAGCTGCCTAGGATATATGTGGCATATAAAATTGTCACCAGAGAGAATCACAAGCTAACTGATTATACATTAAATGGAAACAAAAGTGAGCAAAAATGCTACAAAAATATAGGGAAATTGATGTCTTAGTTCAGACATCGTTAAATTTCTACATTGCATGTGCTATATCATAAGCAATCAAATCGAGTGGATATTATTTTAGACAAATAAAGGTGCTTCATAAATACAAATAATCTATCCCTGATGTAAGAATTTTGTTAGATTAGATGTGTCTATATTGAGGACAGGTTTATCTGTTGTGATTACAGTTTAAATAGGCTATTCTCCAATTGAGAAATAAGTTTCAAATATTACAAGTGCCAAAAGTCAGTTACAGGTTATGATGCCATATTGTAATGCCAGATTCCACACTCATACCCAAAAGTGTAAGCACCAATATCATTTTACTGTGCAGTAATTGTCATTCAAGCATTTATATCACCAATCATTTTTATGTACAAATAGTGAAATGAAGTTTATATTTTCCTCAATTATATAGTAGTGCCTTAGAAATAAGTGCATTTTACTTTAGTTAATTTTGTATCTTAGTATTATGAATACATGCCAAACTAAGATTTTTTTCTCATATAATAAATAGGACTACTAGTATTGTTGATGTATATAAATTGAAGAAGAGAAATGACAATATTAAGTAGCTATAAATTATCTCTAATTTAGCAATAAGTCACAATAATGATACTACTTAATCATGCTAGAATTTTGTCTTGCTTTGGATTCAGTTGAAACTATGTATGTAAAGTTACTGATTTGCCAAAATCAATATTATCAAACACCTGCGTTTCTTGTTCTTTATTCCCTCTCACATGCTGTTTTAACTGTAAAACAACCTTTAACACAATGTCTCCTCTATTTTTTATTGGGTTCTAAGCAACTCACTCCATTTGGTGGTGTTTTCTTCAAATTCACCCATTATTTTAATTTTTATAATTCAAGTTTTTATTTCAAAGTCATTCAGATTCACACTACTTTTAAGACATAATATAGATCCATTCAGTCTTTGCCACTATTGCCCAATAGTAACATTTTGCAAAATTATAGCATAATATCACAGCTGAGATACTTATTGATACAGTCAAGACAGAACATTCCCATTTTCCTCTTGCTGTATTTTTATAACCACACCTTGCTCCCTTCCAACCCCATCTTTTCTCTAACCCCTGGGAGCTACTAACTTGTTCTCTACTTCTATAATTTTGTCATCTCAAGAATGTTAAAAACAAGTGGAATCATATATTACGTGACTTTGGTAAATGACTTTTCATTCAATGTAAGTCCCCGGGATATTACAAGTTCTCATTTTGCCAATGAAGACATGAATATTAATCATGACTCCCATGTGGAAAAAGGAGGAGGAAAACTGTCCTTGATTATTCCAGAGATAAAAAAACTGTTAAAAAAAGAAAAGAAAAAAGAAAGTTGTTTCTTATGCTGGACCAGAGATATTCCAAATTTTCTTTCAATGACTATTTATGGAGTGATCAAACACCCTACTGAATATGGTGTGAGTGGGGTATATAAGACCAAGATGACATGATTCTCTATGATGGAATATTAAATTTAGTGTACACTGACCAGGAGTTTAAATCAAAATGCATTGTTTATTGATAGTATATGAACAACCTTTTAAAACAGACCTCCTCAGTCAATGCCATCTTTGGGGGAAAGGCATAAAAATATAAATATAAATGAATAAAATAATAGCATATAACTGTGAATATATTGTTTTGTATATTATAAGACACATACATGCATAATCCAATAGGTTAGAAACTTGATTCGTGAAAGGAAGTGAGAGAAAAATGGGAAAAAATATTTTCCATTGAAACTGATTCTCAAAAAACTGATTCTGTAAATTATAAAAGGTGAAATGAGTTAGGAAACCTTAAAAAGTGCATTTTTCTCTTAATTCTGGTCCTCTAATAACTGAGGGTTGCAAGGAAGGTTGATGATAATACCTATTTATACACTCCAGGCAGAAGTGGGATAATAGTTTCTAAAGAAAACGTCAGGACCATCAGCTATGAGCATTTTATTCAAGAATCAAGATTTTTATATTTGATACATTTTAAATCATTCAATTTAGTTAAGTGAAAGTCATTAGTTCAGCAACAATAACAATTATAGAGTCTAAGATTCATTGAATATTTACTATACAGCTTACTCTGTGCAAAGCTGTTACATCCATTTCATCACTCATTCAGGCCCTAATATAACTCTTTGACATTGTTATGATTATTATTATCCTCATTTTGTAGTTAAAGAAACTCCAATTTAGGGAGGCTGTCCTAATGCAAACATAACAAATTCCTACAAACTACAAGGCTTAAAACAAAAGAAATTTAATCTCTCACACATCTGGTGGGAACAAGTCTGAAATCAAGGTGATGGCACAGTCAGAGTTCTTCTGAAGTCTTAGGGGTGTGTCATTTCCTTACCTCGTCCAGCTTATGATAATTTGGGTGTTCTTTGGTTTGTGAATATACAACTTCAACCTTTGTCTTTATCTTCACATCACCTAATCCTTTTTGTGTCAGTCTCAAATCTTCCTTGATAACTCCCTTATTAAGGACACTTGTCACTGGAGTTAGAGTCCACCTGAATAATACAGGATTTTTTTTCTGAATATCCTTATCTTAATTATATCCACAAAGATTCCTTTTCCAATTAGAGTTATATGTAGAGATTTCAAAAGTTGACACATGGAAATATTTTTTTCCCAGGGTGAGAGGGACCTCCTACAGATATTTTCCCAAATACACACAGATAGTAAGGGGAAAATTTCAGTTATGACTCCAACATAAATGCTCTTCACCACATCACTATTAATAATTGTTCTAAGACAATGTATGCTCATCAGGGAAAATAATTCTTAGTTAGAAAATGCATTAACCATCTAATATATGATATTTTCAAGGCATCATTAAAATCCTATTTTTGGAGAGATTAGTCAAGATGACAACCTGATAGGAACCAAGTCTCATCTCCTCTCCACAGAGCAACTAGGAAGCACCTACTTTACATACACAAATGCCGAGGAAAAGCAGGTCCAGAAGCTGCACAGATGACAACAGCATTCACCACAATAAAGGGTAGGAAAAATGTCAGGCTTCAGAACTAGTTCGCAAATTGAGATTCCCAGTCTCAGGGGAAAAAATGGACCACATGAAAGGGTTGGAAGCTCAAGAAGAACTGGGACTCCCAAATAATCATTCTGATAGCAGAGAACCCATCCAGTGAGACCAGGACACAGAGTCGGGGGAGAGGGTATTGGAAGAGAGTAGAAGAAAGTCCAACACATGGGTAGACCCAGTAGAGGCTCTCAGGGGTACTTACCCAGGAATATGCTGTCATAATGAAAGGCAGCTAGAAGAATCATCAACAACCAGCCACTCCTATCATATTATGCCAAAGAGAGAATACCAGCCCACTGGAAATTCTGTGCCCCAGGTTAAAGGTAACTGAAAATCTCTGGAAAAAAAGAGACTCCCAGAAAAGAGAAATTTTCAATAGCTAGCCACTAGAACCTCCCTTTGGGTAGAGGTTGAACTACAGCCCAATTGCTGATTATGGGCCAAGGACAAAGTGGTCATTATGGTTCAGACCTGTGACAATGAGGGAAGGCTCTGCATCCAACACACAAATTATAACTCCATAGACTGAACTTTCGGGCCCCCCCATGGAAGATACACCTAAGAATTACAACTAATCCAACCAGTTGTGATGCTACACAACTAAAGAACTACCCATGTTCAAACCAAGATCCAGGTTTATCTGGTGCAAGCTGACACACTACACAAGGCCATTATTATAGGGAAACATAATCCAAATAAATAGAAATGGAATGTCAAGCAGAGAAAAGACAGATAAATATACATGAAATGGTGGATACAATTGAAACCCCAGGAGAAAATATGAATACTAAAGGCAAATGTAAACTACCTGAGGATAAATACAGGGCAAATTTGATGTACATGCTTATAGAAATCAATAAAACAACAAAGGAAGAAAAAAAGAGAGAAGAAATGAAGCAAGATGACAAAGAAATGGACAACATGATAATTGAACTAAAGAACTCAAGTGAAGGACTCAAGATTAGGATGAATGAGACCTCCAATAGAATCAGTAAGCTAAAAGATAGGGCAGAGGAATACTCTCAAACAAACCAGAAAAAAAAAAAAAAGAATGAAAACATTGGAAAACATCATAAAGAACAACATATGTGTCATCAAAAGTGAGCAGAAACTATTTCTGACGAAACAATAGGAGAGAATTTCCTTAACCTGAAGAACGAAGCAAATCTCTGGACCCAGGATGATCAGAGAGCTCCAAATAGAAGAAGCCCAAGCAGACCCACACCAAGAAACATCATCATCAAAATATGAAAAATACAAGATAAAGAGAGAAAGCTAGAGAAAAATGAATCATATACAAAGGAGTCCCCATAAGATTGTCATGTATTTCTCAACTGAAGTGCAGCAAGATAGAAGGGAATGGCATGATGTATTCAAAGTGCTGAAAGCAAAGAATTCAACTTAGAATTCTATACCTTGTAAGATTATCATTAAGAGTTGAAGGAATAATATAAAGCACTTCACGAAAGCAAAATTTAAAGGAATTCATCACTTCAAAACCAGTTCTACAAAGAAATGATGCTCTCTAAAATGTAAATAAACCACTTAAAAACAGTAGGACAGCAAAATATAAACAGTAGGAAATAGCAGAGGGGAATAAAACTGTGGATGGCAGGAATGAATGCAAAATGAATCTACATTCAAATAAAAATAGAAAATAAACAGAATCCTTAATGCTAAACTAATTGTAACCTCAAAACACATCTCCGGAGACAGGAAAGCAAAAGAACAAAAAGAAAACCGATCAAAATATAAGTACGTTAATCCACCTAAGAAGAGAAAAAGAACAAAGACACTGTCTGTAATAACACCCAGAAGACAAATTACAAAATGGCAATAAATGGTAAAAAATCAATAATCACCCTAAACATTAATGGATTCAACTTATCAATCAAATGACACAGAGTGACAATGAATTAAAAAGCATAGCCCAACTTTCTGCTGCATTTGGGAAACTCACTTTCTTTCAAAAGATAACCAAAGACTCAAAGTCAATGGTTAGAAGACAATATTATAGTAAAATGGCAACCAAAAAAAGCAGAAATAGCCATGTGCATATCAGATAAAGCAGATTTCCAACTAAAAAGTATAAGAAAGACAGAGATGGACATTATATAGCTATTAAGGGATCAATTCAGCAAGAAGACATAAAGTTGATTAATATATATGCACTAAATGGAGCATCAAAATTTATGTTAAAAGTGTTATTATTACTGGCGAGAGTCATTACAGCAGCACAATAATAAGAGACTTCATCACCCCACATTACAACAATGGACAGAACAATGGCAGAAAATAAGCAAGGAAATAACAGCTTAAAATGACAAATAAGAACAGTTAGATCTAATAGACATATGCCAAATGTTTCATCCAATCACTACAGAATTCACTTTCTTTTCAAGTGCACATGGAACATTCTCAAGGATGATTGATCATATGTTGGGGCACAAAACATGTCTCAACAAATTTGCAAAAATTAATACCATACAAGCTTTTGCTCTAACCAAAATGGTTTAAAACTAGATATCAACCACGAAAAGAAAGCTGGAAGACCAAAATTAATTGGAAACTAAATAATATGCTTCTGAATGATTCTGGGGTAAAAAAGGAATTAAAGAAGAACTTTTAAAAATGCCTAGAGACAAGGATATGAACTACAAGAATCTCTGGGATGCACCAAAACAGTACTAAGAAGGATATTCATGGCAGTTCAATTATACTTCAAGAAACAAGAAAATAGGAAAACAAGCAATCTGACCCTACATTTAAAGCTACTAGAAAAAAGAACAATGAATGCCAAAAATCAACAAAAGAAAGGAAATTATAAAACTCAAGCAGAAATAAACAACATAGAAAACAAAAAGACAATACAGAAGATGAATGAAATCAAAACTTGTTTAATTGAAAAAATGAATAAAGTTGACAAAACATTGGCTAGACTCAAAAAGAAAAAAAGAGAAAATTCTCATAACTAGAATCAAAAATCAAAGGGGAGAAGTTACAACAGACATTGCAAAAACACAAAACATGCTAAGAGACTACTGACTACTATGAACAGTTCTATGTCAATAAAGTGGACAACCTAGAGAATATGGACAGACTGTTAGAAAAAAATGCAGTCTACCAAGAATGAAGCCAGAAAAATTGGAAAACCTGAACAGAAAAAATTACAAGCAAGGAAACTGAAGAGGTAATCAAAAGTCTCCTTAAAAATAAAAGCCCATGACTAGATGGCTTTTCTAATGAGTTTTACCAAAACTTCAAAGAAGCATTAATATCTATTCTTCTCAAATGCTTCCAAAATATTGAAGAACAGGGAACACTTCTTTCTATGAGACTAACATGACAATTATAACAAAAATTGATAGAGATGTCAGCAATAAGAAAATTACAGTCCAATATATCTAAATAACATATATACCAAAACTTTAAATAAAATGTTAGCAAACCAAATCCAGCGATGCATTCAAAAGATCATCCATCATGACCAACTGCAATTATATGCAAGGATGGTTCAACGTGTGCTAACAATCTATTAATGTATATCAACAGGAGAAAAGAGAAAAACCACATCATTGTATCAATAGATGCAGAGAAAACTTCTGAAAAGATCCAACATTCATTTATAATAAAAATCCTAAATAGAATAGGGATAGAATGCACATTTCTCAACATAAAAACTCCATATATAATAAACTCACAGCCAACATAATAATTAATGGTGAAGAATTGAAAGCACTCCCTCTAAAGTCAGGAACAAGGCAAGGCTGTCCACTCTCACTACTGCTGTTTAACATCATACTGAATATTTTAGCCAGAGCAATTAGGCAAGAAAATTTTTTTTAAAGGAATCCAAGTTAAAAGGGAGGAAGTAAAACTATCATTATTTGCAGATTACATGATTATATATATAGAAAACCCTAAAAAATCTGTCTAAAGCTATTAGAACTAATCAATTAATTCAGTAAAATGGCAGTCTACAAAATTAATGCAAAAATTTGTTGCATTTTTATACACAACACGCGAGTAGGAAATAAAATCAAGAAAACCACACTTTTCAAAATAAAGTAAAAATAATCAAGTATTTTTTAATATACTTAACAAAGGAGACAAAAGACCTATAAAATGAAATCTATAGATTTCTCTAAAAGAGGAGGATACAAAAAGATGGAAAGACATCCCCTGCTCATGGCTGGGAAGAATCATTTTAACATTGTTAAAATGGTTATCTTACCTAAAGCAGTATATGGATTTAATGAAATCCCCATTATAAATTCACAGACTTATTTCAAATAAATAGAACAAAAAAATTTAAAACATCTGTGGGACAACAAAAGACCTCAAGTAGCAAAAGCAATTATGAGAAAAAAGAACAAATCCAGAGTAATTAACACTCCTAAACATTGAGCTATACTACATGACAATCACAGCAATAGTGATCAAAACAGTGTGGTAAGGGAATAATAACAGAGGCACAGATCAGTGGAATAAAACTGAATGACCAGAAACTGACTCACTCACATACATACCGTGGAAAAAGGAAAGACTTTCAATAAATGATGTTCATGCTTGAAACAATGAATGAGCATGACAAAGTGCCAGAATATAAAATCAACACATAAAAATCAGTAGAATTCCTAAATACAAACAATGAAGCAGAGGAAAAAGTATTTTAAGACAGAAATTCCATTCACAATAAAATAAAAAAATATCAAATACCTGGTAGTAAACATTACAAAAGAGACAGAAAACTTCTACAATTAAAACTACAGGACCTGAACAGAAGGAGCAGAAGAAGACACAAAGAAGAGGAAACATATTCCATGCTCATGAATTGTAAGAATTAACATAATAAAAAATGACTGTTATACCAAAGCAATACATAGATTTAATGCAGTTTCCATCAAAATCCCTGGGATATTCCTTAAGGAAATGGAGCAAACAATACTGAAGTTTATGTGGAATCACAAAAGACCTTGAATAGCCAAAGCAATCTAAGAGAGAAAAAAAAAAATAGTGGGGGAATCATACTCCCTGACCTCAAATTATATTACAAAGCAATCATCATCAAAACAGTTTGGTACTGCAACAAAAACTAACACATTGATCAGTGGAACCCAGAAATAAAGCACACATATATGGACAGTTAATCTATGACAAAGATGCTAAGAGCATATGATGGGGTAAGGAAAGTTTATTTAACAAATGGTGCTGGGAAACTGGAAATTCACTTGCAAAAAAGGGAAACAAGATTATTCATTAGCTCCATACACAAAAGTCAGCTCATGATGGATCAAAGACTGGAACACAAGAACCAAAGCCATAAAACATCTAGAAGAAAACATGGGAAAAGCACTCCACAACCTCAACCTCAAAGAGATCTTTGGGGAAGGAACAGTTATTGCAAAAGTGACCAAAGTAAAAGTAAGCAATTGGTACCACATCAAAGTGAAGAACTTCTGCACAGCAAAAGAAATAATCACTAAAACAAAAAGACAACCCACGGAGCTACAGAAGATATTCACACAATATACATCAACTAAGAGCTTAATCTCCAGTATATACAAAGAGTTCACACACCTCAACAATAAAGAAGCAAATGACCCACTCAAAAAATGGGCAAAATAACTGAGTAGTCTCCTATCTAAACAGGGCACACAGATGGCCTACAGACACCTGAAGAAAAAAAAATGCTCTGCAATATTTATCATCAGAGAAATGCAAATAAAAACTACAATGTGATGCCGCCTCACACCAGTGAGATGATCTATATCAAAAAGACTGGAAATAGTAGGCATTGAAGGGGTATGGAGAAAAAGGAACCCTCATACACTTTTGGTAGGAACCTATATTGATGCAACCTCTTTGAAAAGCAGTATGGATATTCCAACAAATGTAGATGGACTTGCCATTTAAACCAGGAATCCCATTCTTGGGCATATAGCCAGAGTATACAAAATCTCTAATCAGAAAACAGCTGTACCCCAATGTTCATAGCAGCAAAGTTCACAATAGCCAAGACATGGAAGCAACCTAAATTCTCAACACAGGATGACTGGATAAAGAATCTGTGGTATATATACTCAATGAAATTCTATGCAGCTACTAAAAAAAATTAAATTAAATTGTGCCCATTGCAATAATCTCACTGGAAGGGATCGGTTAAGTGAAATAAGTCAGAAAGAAAAAGACATACAGGATAGTTTTACTCATATGTGGAATATAATAAAACAAAATAAAGAAATACATAAACTTCAGCAAAAACTCTCTGGACACAAGATGATGAATACCAGTGGGGTGGGAGTGGGGAAGAAAGGAAAGAGGGGACTAGGAGGTGGCAAAGTACACTGGAAATTTCGTGGAGGGTGTGGTATGAAATATAGATTGATATAACATGTCAATATTCAAAAATGAATGTATCATTGTGAAAAAGGAGATAATAAATATCAATTTTTTTTAATTTAAAAATAAATGGTGTTGGGAAAACTGGGCAGAAACATGCAAAAAAAAATGAAGCTTAAGACCACTCTCTAACACCATTCACAAAAATCAACTCAAAATGAACTAGACTTAGACATAAGACCAGAAATAAAATCCTTTAAAGACAACATAAGAAAGACTTTCCATGATAATAGCCTTAGAGAGCTCTTTTGGGACTCAACTCCAGCATCAAGGGAAACAAAAAATAAAAAATAAAAAAAAGTTGAGACTACATGTAAACTAAAAAGCTTCTTCACAGCAAAAGATAAACATCACCAAAATAAGAAAGACTGCCTACTAATTGGGAGAAGATATTAGCATTCCATATTTCTGACAAGGGCTTAATATCCATAATAAACAGAGATCTCATACATCTCATTAATTGAAAAACAGGAAATCCAGTCAAAAAATGGGAAGAGGAATTGGAGAGATGTTTTCCCAAAGAGAACACACAGAAGACCAACAGGAACATGAAACGTGTTCCTATTCACGGCCTATAATAGGGAAATGTACATCAAATGAGTTATATCACCTTATACCTGAGAGACTGGTTATTATCCAAATGTCTAGAAACAGTAAACAATGAGGATGTGAAAACAAAGGGAACACTTTTACACTGCTGGTGGGAGTGAAAATTGGTGCAATCCTTATGGAAAAAAGTTTGGTGATTTCTCAAAAAGTTGAATATGTAAATTCCTCATAATCCCACCATCCCACTTCTGGGTGTTCACCCAAAAGATTCAAAAACGCTAATTCACAGAGATTTATGCAACCCCATGTTTACTGAAGCCTTATTCACAATAGCTAAGAACTGGAAACTACCTAAGTTTCTAACATCAGCGGAATGCATGAAGAAGATGTGCATATACATAATGAAATACTATACAGCCCTTAGAAGAGATGGAATCCTGTCATTTGAATCAACATGGATGGAACTCAAGGGGATGACGCTAAGTGAAATAAGACAAAAAAAGCAAGGTAGATGCAGATGACCTCACACATAGGTGGAATGTGAATATATAAAGCAAAGGAACAGATGGAAAAAAACAATGCTTGGACACTTGCAATAGAACAGAGGTTACCAATAAGGAATGGGAAGGGGTTGGGCAGTGCATGGCGGAGCCCACCAGACAATGGTGAAGAACATTTAGGGATTTGGTGGAGGGAGGATATTTTGACATACATCTGAGGAATGGGGAAACTGCACATATGGGGAACCTACATACATGTGCTTATTTTGATTTGTTAAACAAAGTTACCACACAAACACTAAAAATGGTTAAACAAATGCTGTTTTGAACTTTTCTTAAAGCATATTAAGTTATAAACTGTTGAATGTGAAAGCTATGTGCTGTCTTGAAAGTGACTTACTTCATTCAGAAAATATTGAAATAGCCAAATCATCTTTTTTAGTTTCAGTCTTTCAAATTATGCTGATTCATTATTATTTAGTTTATTTAAATTTAAACAGACAATTCTGACAATTGTAGTAACTTATTCATCCTGGTTCAAGTAGTTTGGCTTGTATTTATGAATTTAATAATTATAATGTCCATCAGAAAGATATAATATTCTTACCCTAACACTTAATGCAAGTCCCTGTATAAGTTGTATTGAATGTCATACCCTGGGAAACCACACCCTGGATAAGAACAAAGAAGGAATCACTAACTGGAAAATGTTTCTTCAAGATTTCTTGTATCTTACTTTATTTTATTTTATTGTATTTTAATTTTTGGTTTTAAATTAGACTAGAATTTACTATGATTGTTAGAACTGTTTCTTAAGATGCCATATCTCATAACTTTTAAATGATCTATTAGTAGGGGAAGAAAGTGGGGAAAGAATAATGGTTTTTTGATGCCATTTATCTGAAAGAGAAATGCATCATCTACATGATTGCATAATGATGCAACATTATCAACCCAACTCTTAATGGTCCATAACAGTACTAAAATAAAAGGACTGATGAGCATAAGACCCAGTAAAAAATCACAACTACCTGATCTGAGCACTATTAAAGCAAATGAGAAAGAGTCTATTTTCAGAGGAATTAATTTGTCTGATAGACAGCCAACCAGAATTCTTTTGACAGGGATATCGTTTTTTAAAACATCTCGTTATTGCTTTGGGCACAGAAAGCATATTTGCATGCAGCAGTCATTTAGTAAAAGGGTCAAAAAACAAAGAGTAAGGCTGAGAGACGCTGTCTACTTTCAAATACAGAGACTGCAACTAAACTAAAAACAGCTCAGGTACAAATATAGAATTTTCAAACCCAATTAGAGAGGATCATTATCTTTCTTACAAAATTGTAGTAGCTTGCAGAACCTTGCTTACTTTGCTTTGACAGTGAGCTATTTTTTTTCTTTCCTGTTATAGATCATGATATTCTTACCAGGTATCAGATTTTTAACTGCAGTTTCTTTCATCTGTGTGTGTCCAATGCGCCTTCTATTTTATTGTCTCATTTGTCTATAATAATAATATACTGTAGAGGAAAAAGCAATCAATTGGCAGTAGTTATGGAGCAATTTACATCACCAGTACTGTGCTAGGTGAAGGAAGAGAAACAGAAAACAAAGACAGGATATAATTAAATACCAAATATATGGTACAGAAATTGCTGTAGGAAGCAGTAGTGACTAGAAACTTCATAAGGCAGGTGGGGGCTTGAGATTGGCCTTGAAGTTCACATAGAACAAATGTACATGTGTATATAGGTGTATATACATGTATTAGTGAGTATATTTGTATATGTGTATGTGTGTATACATATATATGCATACATATATATGTGTATATATACAGTATATATATTTGGTGGGAGGGTTAGTCCAGCAGATAAGGTCTTCTGGAGCTACTCAAAGTGCTTTAAAATGAAGCAGTGAATAAGGAAAGGCACCTTTAATTTATATTGTTCTATAGTATAAATAGGCCAGTTCACCTTGAAGAATGGCAGTCATATGGCAGGAACATGGACATAGCAAGAATTTTAACTCTTATTGCAAGAATTTTTCACTAGATAGTCCAAATGGAGTTAAGGATGTGATGGATCTGGAAGAAGATAAGGAAGGGTCTGCAACTTAACTGCTTTTTCTAGCCCTTATCATAAGTGAACTACCTTTAGTATCAATTGATGTAGTATTGTTGTATTAAAATCAATGTATTCAAGAGAGCCCTCCCATAAATGATGGTCTCCTAGAACTTTTCTCTTCAAACTACTCTTCAGTTTAAGAACAATTATGACTAGTTAAAGAACTATGAGTAAGTTCAATAAGAAAACCATAATTTCCATCTGTATTGGTACTAGGTAATGCTTGAATGCCAAGCCCAGCTAGCTGGAAAGAGAGCATTGCTCATTAGATACCACAGAGCCCTGTATCTTCTCCATGTCTGATTTCTCTCTTGCCTTTAAATAGTACCCACAGAGGATTGAAATGTGCTTTTCAGCAGTTATTGGCTCTATTGGCTAAGGGTTTATGTTTCTGCTCCTTGATTTTAGAGCAGATGGTTAATGAATGTGCCTGAGTATATATGTATATGTGTTCAAATGGCTTCTCTAAAATTCCAGCCAGAAGTTAAATTGAGGTCTTTTATGTTTCTGTGGTTCTCAGTTGATGTCATTAATGATGTGCAGCCATAGCTTCCAAGCCATCATTGTCTCTTAGGTTTCAATTTCTCTAATATATTTAAAAGATATTTTTAATATATGGTGAATATTATTTATACAGAAATATCAACAATTCCGCTTGACTTCTACAAAATGCCATCTACAGGAGGAATTATATCACATATGCTCAGCCATAATCCTCTATTTTTTTCAAATTACTCTTATTCTCTATAATCAAAATTGCTTCTTTATAGGTTTAAGAGTTAAAAAAAAAAAGAAAGAAAGGCAGGAAACAGTATGACCTGCATGTTTTTCACATCTATATGTATTGGCATGAGATAGATTTGCTTTAATATAATGCTTTTTATATTTGTAGTACCAAGGAACAATATCAATAGCAAAATAATAGACAGCATTTCAGCACTACATCCCCTAGGGCCTAGTCTAGCTTGCTTTCATGAACTGACAAACCGTGAAGTGAAGAACTAGCAGGAACATGAGATAAAAAGTTCTTCCAAACCTCACTGGAAAAACCAAGAATATCCCTGGTGGCAAATGGAGGAGAAGAGTAATAAGCTTTATTTAAATGTTTCAGTATAGTTTTATAGATTATTTCCTCCCAAATGTTAACGTGACATTGAGGCTTGTCATTCATTGTAGAATATATTATGTCACATTTCAGAAATTTTTAGAATCAACATTGAGATAAGAATCTCTCATTCATCAAAGATGTGATGTCAGCCTGATAGAAGCACCAGTCTAGGAGGCACATTAGTGAAGGGACTTTTCATCATCCTGTCCTTGAGCTCAACACCTATACATAAACATTTTCTAATACATTTTTTTCTTTACGTTATTTTCTATAGGATACAACCTGGGAGAGTTCTGACTTTGTGTTGCTTTTTCTTTTATCTTGATAAATATCATCTACACATTAAACACAACACTCAGTGATGGGAAGTCATTCAGAAACAGCGTATACTAGGCACCAACAAGATAACCCGTGGATAGTCAAGTATTCCTAAAATTATTAAGCTCAATCACTGGAGGGCGCCATGGCTCCACTCAAGTGTGATGGCATTTTTGCTGCACAATCACGAATGGAAATATATGCAAAAGCAGTTCATTTGGCAGGCACAAATAAAACAAACTTAAAAATGAAGTCATTCATGGTGTGTTCTGGTGTCTTAGTGGTTTGGTCTTCCGGGCACAGTTTATGTATATTCCAAGGTCCTGGGTTCATAACCTAGGGCTGGGGACAATGCCCACAATGAGCAACTACTACAAGCCTACTTGCTTTCATTCCAGTTTGCACCTTTACTGAAAAAAAAAAAAAAAAAAACACCAAAGTCACTCACCTTCATAATTTGCAAGCTTCTGTGATCTTTCCAGATAAGTTATTTAAATGATATCAAACACTTCTAAAAACTGCTATCACTTAAGGAGAATATTTAAAGTTAACTTTCTTATATTTGTAAAGATTGAAGGTACACAGAAGCTACAAGAAGCTCTGTTACATTTTTTTTTCTTAATGACCTGAAGCAGTTTTAAAGCTACTCATTCTGTATAAAATATTCTATATTTAAATGCAAATTATTTAAAAATAATCTCTTGATTTATTTTAATTAATTAGGTCTTTCTAAACAAGCAGTAGTCTGGAAACTAAGTATAACAGGAACTATATCTAATTCATACTAATATAATCAACTTTGTTGAATGTCTGGCACTCAGTATAGCTTATTCAACAAAAATATAAGTAACCAAATAATGAAAAGTATGAGTAAATGAGAACAAATAAATGGAATCATTAGGAAATCAATATAAAAAAATTATGACAAAAGTACATTAAAGGAATCCAAATTGAAAAAAAAAAAGAAATAAAACTATTATTATTTGCAGATAACATAATACTATACATAGAAAACCCTAAAGACTCCACCAAAAAAACTGCTAGAAACAATAAATGAATACAGCAAAGAGGCAGGATATAAAGTCAACACTCAAAAATCAGTGGCATTCTTGTATGTAGACAATGAAGTAGAGGGGAAAGAAATTGAGAAAGACATCCCATTCATGATAGCAAAAAGAAAGATCAAATACCTGGTAGTTAACAAAGGAGAAGAAAGGTCCCTACAATGAAAACTACATGACTTTAACAAAAGAAATGGAAGAGAACACAAAGAGATGGAAAAACATCTCATGTTCATGGTTTGAAAGAATCAACATAATAAAAATGGCCATTCTACCCAAAGCAATATGTAAGTTCAATGCAATTCCCATCAAAATACTCATACAGGTTTTCTTTCCCCGACCCTGGGTTCTCTATGTGATTCATTGATCACTGTGTCTGTTTTTGTTCCAGTCATCAGTGAATCATATAAAGAGCCCGGGTGTGACGGGGAGATCCTACATGGACATTTAGTCTATGACAAAGGTGCCAAGAGCATACAATGGAGGAAGGAATATCTACTCAATAAATGGTGCTGGGGAAACCGGAAAGACATCTACAAAGGAAGGAAAAGTAGACTATTCATTTTTGTCAAGTATAGAAGTTAATGCAGAATGGATCAAAGATCTGAACATAGACCTGAAATCATAAAATGCCCAGATGAAAATCTGGGAATAACACTCCATGAATAACACTCAATCTTAAAGAGGTCTTTGGGAGAGGAACAGCAACAGCAAAAGAAACCAAAGTAAAACTAACAATTGGGACTACATCAAGCAGAAAAACTTCTGCACAACAAAAGAAATCAAGTCTAAAACAAAAAGACAACCTATGGAATTGAAGAAGATATTTACACAACATCCATTAGATAAAAGCTTAATCTCTAAAACATACAAAGAGCTCACACATCTCAGCAATGAAAAAGCAAATGACCCACTTAAAAAATGGGCAAAAGAACTGAACAGACATCCATAAAGAAGACACACAGGTGGCACACACACCTGAAAAAATGTTCTGCATCACTCATCATCAGAGAAATGCAAATAAAAACTACAATGAGTTACCACCTCACACTAGTGAGAATGACCTATGTCAAAAAGACTGGAAATAGCAGGTATTGGAGGGGGTGTGGAGAAAAAAGAACACTCCTACACTATTGGTGGAATGCATATTGGTGCAACCTCTTTGGAAAACAGTATGATTCTCCCTCCAACAAAGATGAACTTGCCATTTGATCCAACCATCCCGCTCTTGGGCATATACCCAGAGTATACAAAATCTCTAATAAGAAAAAAATATATCTGCAACCCTATGTTCATAATAGCACAATCCCCCATAGCTAAAACATAGAAACGATCTAAATGCCCAAAAACAGATGACTGGATAAGAAGCTGTGTTTTATATACTCAATGGAATTCTATGCTGCTATTAAAAAACAACAACAAAAAAAATTGTGACCTTTACAATAATCTGATGGAATTGGAGGGCATCAAGATGATTGACGTATAAGTCAGAAAAGAAGTGAAATATGGCATGGTTTTACTCATATGTGATATATAATTAAATAAAACGAATGAACATGCAAGTTTCAAAAAAAAATAACAGGACTCAGGACTGGTTATGGAGAGGAGAGGGGATGAAGGGAAAAGGTAGTAATAAGGCACTGGAATTCTGGTGATGGGTGTGATGTGATATGTAGACTGAGATGTAATTTCAATATCCTAAAAGGAATTTAGCACTGTGAATGAAAATTAAATGAGATATACATTAATTAAAAGCTCTCGTTATAATCACTTTAACACATTAAAGCCATGGTTTATGGATGAGTTACTTGCTATAAAATAATTTTGCTTATGTTATTCCATAAATGTGTCTTTAAAAAAGTGATGACAGAAACATCACAAAATGAGAATGTTTGCACAGTAGTGCTGACATTCTATAGTTGTTAAGACAATTATCCAAGACAAAAAAATATTATCATTTGGGCAAGAAGAAATATTCATGTTTAGAGTATTGGTCAGGATAAACTAGATTATCCTAAGTAACATATAATAACTCCCAAATCTTAGTGCCTTAAACATTCTGTGGTTGCTATCTCCTGATTTAGCCCCAGATTACTACAGACTCTGATGTAGACTGAGATGCCAAATTCCACTCCTAACACTTATGGGAACATGTTATTGGCTCACTACTTGAAAATACGCATCTTCATGAATGCTGAAAATGGCAAGGAGATCAACATATAACTTGACAGGAATCTATTGTAGATACAGAACTAGATCTTAGATGACTAAAGAATCTCCTTGAATGCACTGCTGTGTAAAAAGTAAAGAGTTGTAGAGATATAGCAAAGCATTGTTCTGTGGGGGCAAAACAGAAATAAAATGCCATATCCAACTAAATGACACTTTCAGTCCAGATTTGTCACTTTCACTATCTCCCAAATCTAAACATGCCTTCAGGCTATGGAAGCTTGTTTATTAACAAGACATATATTCATGTGAGTTCTCAATATCTGTTGCTTTCTTCTCTAAACTTCCTGCCACCACTGTTTCCTTCAGAGATTTTATGTTTCACTCTAAAAAGCTAGTCACTGAAAAGTTAAAAGACCTTCCTGACCCACGCCATCATCACATACACACACACACACACACACACACACACACACACACAACCACACCCAAAAAATTATTGGTAGATCTGATTTCTCAGTTGCATTTATTCATCCATCTTATCTTTTTTTTAGTCTCCCATTTGCAAATGGCACCATTGCTTTTGAATATCAAATTACAATGTATTAAAATCAAAAAGTCTTAGTTATGGGTCCTGCAGCCCTTTTAAACTATATATTTTGAGCAGTTATCTGGGTTTTTTTTCATATTTGCCATACTGCATTGCTTAAGACTGGAATTTTTATTAGCAGTTCCCAAACCCATGAGTCCCAAACCAGGAAGAAAGAACCTATGGTTGCATTAGTTTTTGACGGATGAAATAACATCTCATTGCAAATACCTTTAAATCAAATTTGTCATGCTTCAGAGGGCCCATTTCTTTTAAAAGTACAAAACTCAGAAGGCCAAGAAATGGAAGTAGAAAGTATGATCTTGATTTGAAATATGTGACTATGTAATTACTACATTAAATATTCATACAGTTCAGAGCAAATAAGATTTCTCTATTAATCAACTGACATTCACAAACTAATATGTATCATATTAATCTCTTAATAGGAATGAGACCAAATATAAATATGAACCCTACTAGTCCAGCTATTGCCTGACCTGTTTTTTTCTTGAACTTATTAAAGAACTATACCAGGGAAAAAACTCAGTATAAGGGAAAAAAATGATAAGAGGTATTCTTAGAAAACGGGCTGAGTCAAACCCTGGGAGATAGTATCAACTGAAAAATATTTGAATGCATTTTCAGCAAGACTTATGATGTTACTGAAATCAAGTTACCTGAAAGGCACCAGATGTAGAAATTGAAAAACCTATTGCTAGGAATGTCAAAAACTGAAAAGCAATATTCAACAAAGTGGAGCCATGCATAATTCCTATGTTAATGTATTTATCATCAATCACAATTTCATATCAGCTGCAAGTTTCCTGTTCTTTCAAAGTTCTCTACAATTCTGGCTTTTTTAACTTTCTGAAACTTTACTATTGTAAGTTTGTAGATAGTTTGCGAGTAGCCTGCTTTGAAGAAGTTTCTATCCATTCACTCTTTCCTTTTTGGTGTATTCATTCAAACTTTCTCTTCCTAAGCCTGTTCCTTAAAATAATTTCAAGCCATGATGGGGCATTCTTTCTAACTATGTCCTAACCTGCTTTTAAACCACGCTTTCCTCTGTATTACTGTTCTCATAATCTTAAAATAAACTCATCCTCTCAGCCTGAACAATTTTTGTAGATTCCAAACCTGTCTTTCTACTTCCCCTATTCTTCCACATTGCCTCTGGAGTATCTTTACAAAACATATCTGATTGTGTCAATTCCCTGTCAAAAAACAATAAATGAAAAGCAATGTATTAGTATTTCTATGCACCAGCAATAATGCACGTTTAAGGAGAACTTGACAGGCTCGTTTTAAAATTTGCATGAGAATGAAAAAAAAAAAGGAATATCTTAGAGACTCTCTTAAGGATGAACCATGTGGGAAGACATTCTACCAGATACCAAATCATGAAAATTAAAAGAATGAAGTGTTAGTGCAAGTATGGACAAATAAAACAACAAAAGAGAATAAGGAGGTCAGAAATAGACCTACACATACCTGAACACTTGATTTATAACTAAGACAGCATGGTGGGGCACTGAAGACATGCTGTTTGTCAATTTTAATGGTTCTGGAACACATACCAATTCATATGGAAAATAACAAAATTCTACATCTTCCTTATACACAGAAGAATAAACACCTGTTGTGTTATACATTTACTTGAAAAACAGAGTACGTAAATTTTTAAGAGGTATAGTAGGAGATTTCTTTATGGCTTCAGGGCAGAAAAAATTTCTTAAATAAGACAGTATTTCTATTTAAATAAATAGAAAGCAACCAGAAAAGGAAAAGTTATATTTATTCAGTATTTTAAAATTTAGAACTCATCATTCACCAAAAGACAAATATTAATATGAGAGAATGATCCAAGGCAAGTGGGAAACTATTGCAACATGTAAAACCAGACAATCCTTCCTATTCAAAATATGCATAAATGCCCTGAAAAACATCAAGAAAAAGCACACAATAGAAAAAAAAAAAAAACAGAAGATTTGATCAACCACTTCATATAAAGACGTCCAATGACGAAAATATGTGAAAAATGTTCAACATCATGAGCCATCAGAAAATGCAAATTGAAATGGTAAAATTTGCTTACACACCTCCCAAACTGGCAAAAATTAAAAGTCTGATAATATCCAATGCTGACAAAGCACAAAGCACAAGGAATACTTGGAGTACTTGTCACAAAGTAAAATGATCTTGCCACTTTAGAAAACAGTTTGACCTCTCCTACCACATTTGAAGGTATGTTATCCTATCACCTGAAGTGCACGCTCCTGAAAAGCGCAATGCGTGTGCGCCAGGGGACATGTGCCCGAGCAGTCACAGCAGCATTGCTGAAGTGATGCGACACCAGGAAATCACTAGTGTGTCTGTCAATGGTAATTTGTCTAGTGTTTTCATATAATGGAAAAATGCCTGTCAGTGAAAACTAGTAAGCAACAGTTACTCAAAACGAGTAACAGCATTAAACAAAAGAAGCAAGACACAAAAGAATGTATACAGAATGAGTTTTCATATACAATTTGAAAAGCACATCATTTGAACTGTAATGTTTAGGAATATATGAATAGGTAGGTAAACCTGCAGAGGTGGTTAAAGTTTGAAACTAAGCGAGGATCCGATCATCCTAAGAGTCAAGATTGTGGTTATCATTAAGGTAGAGGCAAGGGTGTGAGTAAGAAGGGGCTTCTGATATGTGGCTCCATCTCCCACCAGGGTGGTGGCAGTACGGACGTTTGCTTTATAATTTTTCAACAAACAATGCCTTTAGGTTGCATGCACTTTTCTCTTAACTGGGCTGTATTTGAAAGTTAAAAACATGTTTCTTGATAATTTCAAAAAGTTGGCATGGGAAGATCCTCAGCTCACCTCCTCCCACAGAAACACTGGACACTACATATGATGAACAATTCTCTCTAATTATGACCTGAGAAAGAGCTAAACCGCTCCTCCTCCACAACGCGGAACAAAGAATCGCCCCAAAAAGGGAAGGAGAGGCGAGATGTGATCTCGACAAGAAATTCCACTCCCAGGACCTCCAGCAGAAGATATCACACAAATACAACGTCCCTGAGCAATGAAGAGTTTGGGCCGCACATCAAGCATTCCAACCATGGGACTTATATCAAAAAGTCGGGGCCCCCAGAACACCTAGTTTTGGTTTTTGTTTTGTTTTGTTAACAAATGCGACTTGAAACCAGAACCCAGAGATGGTGAGGAGTGGACAGTCCGACCTTCAGGAACAGGCACTGAACCCAGCACAAAAGTTACAACCTAAAAAGCACTAAAGTCGTACATTAAGGAGATTTGTTACTAAATCTTAAGGTCTCTGCCGGGGAGGCAAGAAGAGTCTGTTGTAGCTTTCTTCACGGGCACTGTTTTTTCCTCTTTCATCCTACTTTGATGGATTTAGAGCTGGAAAGCACTATGTTAGCAATCATCCTGGAATCAGAGAATTTAATATCTTTCCCGGCAACTGCTCTCACCAAACTAAAAGGAGCTGCAGGGCTCACCAGACCCCTCCACAAAGGCCTTCTCCAACATGCTCACTGAGGCACTTCTAGAGGGAACTAGACAGGCCGGACCCACCCACACCTTGCCGGCCTGGTGGCTGGAGGAGCTCTCAGGGAGTGTAGGCTGTGGGGAATTATCTTTGCATCTGATCTTGGCCACACTACAGACCTCTGGTACCTTAGAAAGTGGAGTCACTAATCCAGAGTTCAAACACATAAGTTGCACATTCATCTAGAACACGATTCTTGCAAATTCTCCAAGCAAACACCACCATATTGCTAGGCCTGGAAGTCAGCAGGGTGTGCTGTGGCAGCCTTCCACACATATCAGCATACTTTAAGATCTGATACCTCAGGGTCTGGCCTCTAGTCAGCCTGTATTAGTCTAAAAAGAGGCTCCCTGCGGAACTCTCACAGGTCTTGGCTCACCCTCCACAATGGGGTAACCAGTCAAGAACACACCAGGCTGCCTAGACACACCCACAGAGGTCTTCCATCTGCAGAGCAATAAAAAAAACAAAACAAAAAGACCTCACAATTTACTGGTATAAGATATATGTGAGTGAGTATGTGTGTGTTTGTGTTCCGTAAACACACTGAATTGACCATTATAAAGCCTTAAAAAAATAAAAATAGCAATATTAAGCAAAACTACAATACATAGTCAAGAGATACACACAGAAAGGATGTAAAATGTGATATTATAAATATAAAATACAGGGGAATAAAAATGAAAAAGAAATTTGTCCACTAGAGAAACAAAATACAAGCCTACTCCTTATAGACCCAATCAAGTCAAATGGATTTTTAGCTGAGGAAATACATGCCCCCATTTAAAATAATTCTCATTTAATTCCCTTGCAGTACTTACATTGCCACCAACTGGTAGTCTTTGCCATCTCTCCAAATTTTACTCTCAAAGTTGCTTCATTGTGAACTCTCTGATAATCCCATGGGAATGATATGCAGCTACAAGTCAGATATGCTGAGTATTAAAAAAAAAAAAGTCAAACTGAGAAACGTTTAATGTCAAAGGGAAAGAGGGCAGTCAGCGCATCCTTCTGAGCACAGCGAGAAACCCAGACAGGTGCACCTGCTGGCCTGTCTGGACCAGACCATGGTCTTATCACCACAGCCACATGGCCCAGGTGACTCAGAGCTCCAGTCCATCTTCGTCTTGTCCTTTTCTATTCTTTCTACATAGCTGATATGCTAACCTTTTCAATTAAAGAAAAAAATAAAATGTCCTGCTGAGGGGATTTAAGGTATTTGACAATTCTATTGCGGTTGCTACTGCTATGTTTTATTTGCACAGTTAAGTTCCATCTGCGTGTTCAGTGAACAACACTGAGATGCTGACCAGATACCAAGCACTCAGCTAGTCACTGCTCTTTAGAAGCCTTTCCCATCACACACTAGTCACTTTGCTATCTCCTAGATTCTTTCAACAATTTTATGGAGTAGACAGTGGAGACTTTTTTAAGTAGATTTTAAACCATTTATGTTGTGCTATGGACAGCCCGACCCTAAACTTAGTGATTTAAATAAACAGAAACTTATTTATCTCTAATTCCATGAATTAACCAGGAATGTTCCCCAGGTCTAGACTAGTTCAACTAATTTTAGCTGAATTTACTAGTGAGTCTGCTAGTAGCCAGTTGACTAGGATGGTATCACTCAGGGTGATAGGGTAACTAGGTCACCAGCATCTCTTCAACTTGAGGTGAATCCAGGTTTCTTCACTTGGCAGTCACAGCATTCCAAGTGCAATAAAAAGTTACTTTTTCTAATTCCTATTAGTCAAATAAAGTCACATGGTCCACCCCACAATCAGTGTGGGCAGATATGACCAAAAGATATGAATACAGAAGATGATGAGTATGTGGTCATCTTTGCAGCCCTAGAGTGTCTCTCCTAATATCATACAATTTGTATGTGACATTGAAACCACACTCCAGGCTCCTCACTTCCAGTTCAGTGTTCTTTTCATCAAGACAAATAAACACATGGAATAGGGGAAACTAAGGAAGGTGGGACTTGGGGAGGGTGTGCAGCATGAAGTCGTTAGAGAGCTGCTGGATAATTCTAATACCAAAATGATCTGAATGATTCAAAGTGGTTATGGTGAGAAATTAACTAAACAATTGTCATAGATTTATTTTATACAATGCTAATCAATGTTAGTATATTCAAAGAATCAACAATATAATGTAAAGATGAAAATTCATTCATTCATCCTATTCTCCTATATCTTTTTGCTGCCTTCCCTTCTCCCCACAGTTACCATCTCAATACAACTTTCCAGAGGTCAAGCAAGATTCCTTCATTTTCTTTGTAAGTACATGCAGTATTTAACTAGGATTCACAACATGAATGTCTATTAAAGATACTTGACTAAATTGTCAGTAGCACAAAGAGCACATTAAAATATCTATGTATTGCTGTTAGAGAAATGCAAATCAAAACAATAGTCTAAAATGTTTTCCTATCTAAACATCATTCAGATTGAAACAAGTACATTCTCAAATAATTTAACTCTTGAAATTGAACCAACTAAACAAAGCCAACTTTGGACATTGCCAGTAGAACTGAGGTTACCAGTAGGGAACAGGGTAGTGGGGTGGGGCATGTGGTGACAGGGGTCTCATGGACAGTGTTGAAGAACTCTTAGTAATGGTGGTGGACACAGTGCCACATATTTGAAGAAGGGGGAGCCTGCATATATGGGTGTACATCATTTGTTAGCAAAGTTACCTCAATAAACATTAATTTAATATATACATTATACAATGTATACATTTATGTATGTATTGACTCTGGGAATATTTATTTTATTAGTAGAAAATTTCATGCTGCAATGAGTGTTCAGCCCTAGCACTCCTCACTTGTATCTTCAGTTATCCAACACTTTGCCACTCAGAACATTTCAGCTCTATCCATAGGTTTGGAAAAGTCAGAAGCATAAATGGTTCAGGACTTCATGGTTTTTAGTTTTACTATGACTAATTTGGCTACACTCCTGCACTTACTAAGTCTTCATTCATGAGTATGTTGTTAACACGCTTGAGAGTCAGCATACCCCTCTGGATCAGAGTGACTACTTCAAAAGCTAAGGGAAAAACTGAAGATCTGTCTGTGGCATGTTTAGCATGGAACCTGGCAAACTGTTTACAATCTTTAAATGATCATCTCTGTCAATAGTAAGAACATTATCACTAAGAGACATAAGAGTGTTTCACAAACTAAAATTACAGGGAAAACTAGATCTATGCCTAAGCAATTCCCAGATACTCTTTTTGTTTGTTTTCTAAATTGCATTAAATCTCATTTACAGCAAACCAGGAAAGCTCTTCCCTGACATCCCCTGATGTATTAATTAGTTCTCTTGGACACTGTTTGCATCACCTGTTGCTACCTCTCCCTGTGTTGCTGACAGATGTTGCTGACCTTCCTTTGCTTCCTTCAGAAAATTGCACTGCCTTCCTCCCAGACTCTTTGACCATCTTTCTACAAGTGTTTAAAAGCATCAAAAGGTAGGAAAAAATCAGGCTGACAAGATGAAGCCTAGGTCTTTATTCAGAAGAAAAGTTGTCTTCCTAAAAAAAAATAGATATTTAATGCTAATATCTATCTTGGAAAAAACAAAAAACATTGTCTTGTAAATATAAGAAAGAGAAGGCAAACTGCAAGGGACAAGTTTTCTTCTTCTTTGGGCCCCTATTGTTTCACAAACAATAATGTGCATATGCTAAGAGAGAATATTTTGTAGAAATAGCAAATGGCCCCTAAAGACCTCAAGCTAGAAAATTGCTATTAGTTTTCCCATTCACCCTTTAGCAATAAAAATTTCAGATTCAGAATTAAAGAATTAAAATGAGATCTCCAGAGTCAGGAGACAATTGTATAGTAAAGAAGTCTCAGTGGGCTAGTTTCTGAAAATGTGTTTGGTCATTAGTATAAAAGATTATTTTATTGAATGAATACAAACAATTGAAAAACTTTGGAAGATTTTCTTAAGAAAAGTTTATGAAGAATCTTGGCAAGTCTTGAATTTTCTGTCTGGATAATTTGAAAAAATATACTGAAATAGACCAAAATGGAGGAAATACAAAAAATATAAAGCAGAATATGCAGGAAAAAAAGATAGAGTATGGTTGAGCGAGCTATATTTTCCTAACACATACATGGTAGGTATGACCTCATTCAGAGATGTACATTCAAAGATTTTCAATGAAAATTAATGCATTTAATTAGTTAATTAAAAGTATGTTCCAATTAATATTTTCCTATAAATTCTCTAATATTCTCATTTATTTCTCTAGGAGGTTAACACAAAAAGTCATTGTCAGGGTGAATATTTTTGTGCAGATTAATTCATCCAAAGAAACCTAAAGAGATGACATTTCTTATGTTAAAGGGTGTAGAAACAGATATTCAAAGTATGTCTAATGAAACATCACAGTGATGAGTCTGAGCAAGCAAAGAAGACATGGACACAGCCAGTGTTATATGACAGAATGGTCACTTTATAATAAAGCTACTTTCTTTAAGTCTCAGCTTCCTCCTTGTTAATAGGAATAATTCTATCTTACTTAGATCACAGAGATTGTGTAAATTAAATTCAATAATATCCTTGAATATTCTAATATTTCATTTAAATATAAAAAACTAAGGAACAGGTCCTAAAAGTGACAGAGAATCACAAGGAAGCAAGAAAAAAAAAAGTGCATGAATATGGGATAGGAGTGATGATATAAATAAATGAACAATAGATAAATAATACAAGAAACATCATTTACTAAGTTTTTTTCTTGAAATTTCTCCTGAATACAGAGCAGATAGTTTATTCAAGGGCATAAAATAAGGATAAGAATAAGACAGGTTGCTGCATTAAACAAACATTTTCTAAAGAACCGTAGAGACATGAAAGTCAGTCTCCTTCCTTGATCTGTCTTTAAAGAATAGGCAATTGCTAAAAAGGAATGTGGCAAGTTTTCAAGACTTGACAAGCACAGAAATCCATGACATATAAAATGAAGAAAAGGAATATGTTGGACCATATTCTTAGATAGATTCTGTTATTCATATCGATATTTGTAAATGTAGATAAAAGACCTAGTAAACACACTGAGCTATTAATTGTGTTACCTCGAAAAATTTGGGAAGGAGGACTTTCTTTACACTTTTTTAGAATTCGAAAAATTTCTAATCATACATTATATGATTTCAAAAATTTGCTTTAATAAATAAAATGATAGATACAGATCTTTCATGATTTACATAGGGACTGTGTCCGGATAAATTCACCATTACAATGAATATATTGTAAGTTGAAAATGTATTTAGTACAGGACACTGAAGAGTGTCTGTTGTTTGATCCCATGATCACATGGCTGGCTGAGGGCTTGGCTCCTGGAATGGGTGCTGTGATTCACTGCTACCCAACATTCCAGGAGTATTGCACCATAGATAACTATCCGGAGAAAAGATCAAAAGTCAAAATTCCAAGTAAGGTTTCTACTAAATGTACATTATCATAATGTACATAATTCTTTTAAGTCAGGGACTGTGAGTTTTCTGATAGACATTCACAGTTTCTCACCCTGGGGAGAGTGAATGGGGAATGTCAGCTGAGCCCTGACAACTAAGAAGGAGTAAGTCAGATCATATAGAAGAGGAAAGGGATTTGTGGCAGAGTGAGCATGTACAAAGGCAGAGGGTCCTGGGTGTGTGTGCAGTTGTCCAATAACTGTAGCAGTTTGGTAAAAGCAAATCTTAGGTAGATGGGGGAGCAGAGTGGAAGATAATGGTAGAAGACTGATCCATGTAGTCAGTGTAAGATGCTAAGGAATTTGAACTTTAACCTGAGCCACTAGGAAACTATGGATGGTGTATGTAGGTAACATGTCCCAGCTTTTTTTAGGGTGATGTCAATAGAAATATTATGGAAGATGGAGAGACTGGAAGAAGAGGTAATTAAGAAGTACTAGCCATAATCAAGGAAATAACTGTTGAGTTAAAATTATGGAGACGATCAATTACACTATTGGTAATTTGAAACTACAATCTAGAAGATATGGCTTTAAGAATCATCAATGACAAACTTGAATCATTATGTCTTATTAATATTCTCCATCACAATCTAAGATAAACCCACATTATTACTCAATATAGTGTTGACTCACACTGAAACTCATCTTAAGCAGTAAAATAAGTTTGATGGCAGAGGTTTTTCTAGTGCACCTTAAAATAAGCACAAAATAATTAAATTAAAATAGTATCTTTTCATATAACATCTAAATCTTCTCAGATACCACCGAGAGAAAACATTCCATGATTTAGGAGACCCAGGACCAGTTGCACCCAGTTTTTAAAATCCCAAGTTTATGCTATTTAATCGAAACAATTCTTTGAAAATGGAGTCCTTCACGTGCCCTGGAGGAGCAACAGTTAGGTCAGTCACCTCCAAAAGAGCAAGCCACATACCCCTGGGTTCAAGTCTCAAGCCTGGCAGAAAGAAGCAGTTTCTTCTTTCTCTCTTCCTGCCTGCCTGCCTACTCACCATTTCTGCCTGCACCTTTCCTTAAGAAAAAAAGAAAGAAAATTTAAAAGAAAGAATTGAGTCCCAAAGACGTTATAAGTAATTGACCAAAAACCTGGTATACACCAGGTGTTATCTCTGGATCAGAAATGCAAATTCTTCAGTTAAATCTGACATTTTGGAGGCTCAGGGCAGCAATTTTGCATGAGAATATTGATGCTTTCACCCTAAAGTTTGAAAACCACTGCTTTGGACCATCTACAAAAAAATTTCTCCAGCGCAGAGGCTGAGACACTTAGAAGAATCCAAGTGGGATTTCCAACTCAGTGCTTTTACATCTAATAACATTCTATCACTCTTTTTTATGATCAAGATTTATACTATGCACTTCAGAACTCATTCTCAGTTCACTGACAATCACTAAATAGAGGATTAAAGATACATGAGTGATTTTCTAGATCTTAGTGTCCTGTTTATCAAACTTCAGTCATTCTTATACCACATTTACTACCTTAATGACTCTTCTTGACCTGTGCTTCACATTATTTAAGAATCACATTATTTTAAACACAAACATAAAAACTTAGGTAATTTGAGACATCTGCAATACTCATGAGAAATACAAGAAACTTAGACTCCTAAAACTCAAATGAAATTTAATAATCTGTAGACTTTGGCCTCTTAAGATTGACACCTTTTCTATAGATCGTGATTTAGTACTTACTGTTCTTTTGGTTTGATACCTTCAGCCTCTGCCTATATCTCACCATTGACCTACATATTTACTTGTTTCTATGTATGAAAATGTATTTTTTCTATTTCTTTAAGCTCTTTTTTTTGAAAATACATTTTTAATATTATGATTATTATTATTTTAATTTCAAGAGTTGAAATATTTGAGATGTATTTATTTCACTCCAGAATGAAGTTTAGATAGGAAAACATTTTAGGCTGACATTTTTTTCTGTCATTCTTTTAAAACATATTGTATATTGTTCTTGTTAAAAGGTCTGCCATTAAATTGATTGCATTTTTCTTTGCATCCCAAATATCACACAGTTTACAAGATGACTATTTTCTCAACTTTACTTTCTCTTGTGTCTAGGTATGAATTTATAAACAACCACACCCATACTTGCCATTGACAGACCTTATTATTATATGCAATTTTTAGGTGAGTAATAGTATCTCAGTTTGTTTATTTGCATTTCCCTAGTAATTGATGAAGTCAGCAACTCTTCATGCATTTATAAAGGCCACTTAGTTACTCTCTATACACAAATGTCTATGTCCATTTCTTTGCCAATTTTACTACTGAGATGTCATTAACTTTTCCAAATGAACACCAGGTCAACCCAATAAAACTTGTTGAAATGATTTAAAAAAGAAATCATATTATTTACATTTTCTTTGAATAAATTTCCTTTACTAATTAAAATTAAATATTTTGGTTACTACTAACTTCAGAAACTTATCATCACTTACCACAATAACAAGTTAACAATACAAACAAATGTTATTGCATTCTACCTGACAAAAACATTGTTTTGAAGCATTTCTATTTTCTATTACCAAGGGTGCTTAGCTGGTATTAAGTGTTTAAGTTTCAGACCAAACTTGATATAAGCTGGATAGAAAAAGTACTGAAATGGACATGGTATTCTTAGAGTAAGATTCAACATTAACAAATTACGTGGGCATGAACCTCCTAAAATGACTTCCATTCCAGCAGTGATTCATATTCTAACCTTTTGGAGCTGATAGTTTGAATCATAAGTGCAGGATAAGTTCACCCTGAGAATGCACAGACTGAGACCACAATAGCTCTAAAAATAAAACCCTCACACTTAAAAGGGGAACAGAAAAATAAGAGTAAACAATGGAGACTAGAGTCCTAAACCTGGCCTGAGCTGAAGAGGATGTAAAAGAGACAGAAGAAAAACCGAACACAAGAATTGCCACCTAACTCAAGAAAGAAGCAACTTAAGAAAAGAAAGGACCAAAAAGAATAAAAGAACTGCTTTCCAACCAATCCCAAATCCCAAGCAATGATGTAAATAACTTTATTTCATAAAAGTTCATTTTTTAATAAAATGAGCTAGGAATTTTAAGACATTCATAAAAGAAATTAGATAGTATCAAACACATAGAGAAACAAAGCCAAAACCCAAATAAAAACTAAAATGCATCCAACAGCTTTAACAAAGATTAATAGTTATTATTTCTAAGAAGCATTATAAAACATTATAGGTGCTTCCTTTCCTCATCTACATTATAATGAAAGCTACCTACGATATTATAAAAGTTCTATAATAAACCAGAATTTTGTGATATCAAAAAATATTTTAATGAAACGAGTACAATCATCATCTATTGCTGAATATCAAATTACTCAGGAACATACTCTCTTAAAATAACCAGTTTCTGTGGATCAAGAAGCTGACCATGACTTAATTGCGTTCTCTCCTTAATGGTCATGTTCAAGACTGCAAATAAGGTATTGGCCCTGGGTCTGTAGTCTCATCTGGTGGCTTGACTGGAGAAGGATCTACTTCCATGGCTATTCAGCAGTTATTGGCAGTATTTAGTTCTTCATAGGCTATGGGATAAACAACTAAATTCCTCACCTGTTCTTGTATAGAGAGGATTCTTAGTTCCTTGCCTAGGGGCTTCTCAAACATAGCATCTTGCCTTACAAATGTGCACAACTACAAGTCAAAAAAAAAAAAAAAAAAAAAAAGAATGAAGAGACTCTCCTAGCAAGAAAGAAGTTCTAATATTTTAAAATATAAATCAGTGATGTGACATTCCCTCAATGTTGATGTGAATAATAGAAGGCTGGGATCATTAGCAGCTATCTTAGAGTCTGTCTTACCTCAAGGATTCCCACTTGCCCAAATAATTACATTTAGACCCAGATCAACACTAAAACTCTATCCAAGCTTTTTATTTTACAGATGAGGAAACAGACACATGGAGATTTTTTGACTCATTCAAGGCTGGTCAAGAGTGAGAACCAAGGTTTTCTGAACTCCATTTCAGTATGTTTTACTCCACACTGAGCTGCTTCCAAATCCCAGTACAAGTCTCACATCCCAACAGCTACTGCCCACTGACAACCCTCCCTCTGAAGTTTTACCAGTAACATGAAGTCTTTGTTACTCTTATGATATTTAAACAAATAATGCCTGAATGACTAGTTAATATTCTAGAGTAACTGAATTTCTTTCTTGTAGAATCTTATTTATGCAAGAACCATATTCCATACATCTTTATTTCCCTGTAAAGGAAATCTTATGAACTTCTTGCCCACAGAATAAAGTAAGTGAACAAGTTTTTGACTGATGAAATTTAAAAAATTACAAGGGAGCATAAATGTTAGATGAGGAAAAGTGATTTATTTGCTCTTGAGAGTCATACATCTTCAAATTGTCAAATAAAAATTTTCTTAAGTAATTGTTATGGGATAATGTGAGGTCATTGAAGTAATAGGTACAAGAGTCAGTATTATCCATCTACTAGAGATTAATATGATGAAACATAAAGACTAAAATCAATTCCTACCTCTCAGCCCCTGGCTCTGAACTAATCATCAGTTCCATTCCTTGAGTTCTGCAAGCTATCTGAAGAGAAACTAAACTCAGTTTAGAAGAGTGTAACATATACAGTAAGTGACAGAGAAACTCTTGCAATTACAGACATACGAAATCTTCAGTAAAAATTCAAAGTTTGAGAAAAGAAAATGTTATAATTTTTTTCATTCCTACTCCAGTGCCTTAATCCATATTCTTTTCCTTCGTACAGAATAAAATCAACTAGAGCTTATTTAGAAATAAGACTAGTGCTTGAAAACTCTCAGTGAAAAACCATCAATTTCACACCTTGTCCAAGGTATTATGAATCCCTCTACATTATAAACTTATGCTCAAAGGGAAATAAGGATCTAGGTTAGTGACTTCTTTCATTTTTGAGACATTTTACAGAGTAAAAACAAACTATAATCGAGAACTCCCTCAATATTTAAGAACAAAAGAAATGCTTCTAACCGGTACATTAGACTAAGTATACTAAGCACTAGTCTAGCAGGTAATACTAAAATAGGTGCTAGTGTTTGTTAAGACGGATGAGTCTAACATGGAGGCGGGTGAACTGAGGGGATACCAGTGCAGCAGTATATCAACAATTCATTCTAATGATACTGCTGGCACAAAAGTCCAGAAACACACAGGTGACATGTATGAAGGCTTTACAACATTTCTATTTTTATAAAAATATCTCTATTTCACATTTGTCCTCACAATCTTATCAAAGGGAGTCTAGAATTTTACTCAAGATCTGAACTAGTGCTTATATTCTTTGTAAGATGTCGACAGATTAAGTTTTTATTTCCTACATTCATGATAAGCAAGTTTTAAATCAACTTTTTTAGCAGCATAGAAAACAGACACACCTTTTCACACCTTGGATTGATGTAATGCTTTGCTTTGAAACATGACTAACATTTGAATTATTTATATCAGGAAAAATACCAGCAGTACCAGATCCTTCTCTTTCCCAAGAAGGTTTGTCTCTTGCCAGTATAATAAAATTAAGTAAATTCTTGTTTCCCTTAGATAATTGCATACTTTTAGGTGCCTAAAACAGTCAGGAGGTGGGAAAGAGAATGTAAAGTTTTTTTGGCAATGTCTTCACTTGGAGAAAAGAAGAAAAACAATTATATTAAAAATTAAATATTCCTGCCTCAACAAACACAGATAACCAAACAAAATTTAGCTTAAAAAAATTCAAATTGAAGCCCTAGGGAGAAATAGCTCAAACTAACAGATGTTCCATCATTTTAGTGATCTTTTAAAATATTAGAATTTAACAGCAGTATATTATTTTCACCAATAGCAAAAATGATAGGACTATGGATTATGGATATAAGCATTAAAACAAAATTATCTTTACCACATTATCCACAATGTGATCATTGTGAAGGACTTATAAAGACTAAATATTTTTTTCTCATGAATATAGCCATCGTGTTAAATGAGATTGATATAGACCAAATTTGAGAAACATTGATTAAGCAGCAGGTATTGAAAAAGAATTATCCTAATTTAACAGAAAGGAAAAACAGACATTTACACAGTGGTCCTTTGTCCCTGAGATTTCCCATTGCATAGTATCAAGATTCCTCCTACCTGAATCCTATGCTACCTTCCAGAAAACACATGGACTTTGCTTAATTCTTTGTGTAACATCAAATAATAGTTTTCTCCCCATTAGTCTCCTCAATTCTGCAAACCAAAGAAAGATATAAATGAGAATAAAATTCCCCAGTGATACTATCATGCATTCTTAAGAAGAAAGATTGTATGAAGACACATCAATCCTAAAGGAATCAAATATGCATTTGGAAGTGGGTCTCTAATTCAAAATACAAATTCCTTAAAGGCATTATTAGACTATGTACTGATTGGGGGCTCTGACAGTTATGGGGACCTCACTCTGTACTTGGAGCTGAGTGGCACATACATTCCCTGGTTCATCAGAGTTGGATTTAATAATTACTATACAGGCAAGCTTCTCCAGCCTCTTTCATTCCCATCTGTGATATGACTGAAATTCTTTCTCTGGACCTTAATAGACTTGAATATCAAAGGGACAAAGTGCCTTTAGCAAACCCCTAAGGCAAATAAAGAGATATGTCTATTAAATAAAAATTATATGTAATTCATTGTGGAACCTGACCTTTTCATATGGTTGATACATAAAAATAGCCCTAGATCTCTTATTCTTTTTTAAGATGATAACTAAAAATTTCTAGGTCTTGTATGTGTCAGACATGGTGCTAAGTGCTTTGACATTTAACAAATTATCTAATTTAATCCTCGCAACCATGTACCATAGATATTTCATTCCAATTTTATAAATGAAAAAGTCTCAGGCAAGAGCAAGGGAGAGAAGGTTGATTATAATTTCTTGAGTTAGAGTATGAATAAGGCATGAGCTTATTAACACCAGCATCTATAAAAGCAGCCATTCCAAATATACATAAAACAAAGATTTTTTCACTTTCACTAGATAATGACTAGGGGAAACTGTTGTTTCTAAGCAGCTTTCTGTACTGCTCAAAGGTAAGAGTTTCATCAGTGTTTCAACACTCACTGACAACAATTCTTATGATGATTTATTGAGATTCTCTTTAATCCATAACAGTTAAAAGTTTCATGACTTAGTTAGATTGCCTGCACTGGAATACCAACTGTACATTTGAGGTGAATCTTAGCCATAGATTTATTGGCTGTATTTTATGTAAATTATACCACTTGAATTTTGTAATGAGTATTTAAATGGGCATGAGTAGAACTCATGGCTCAGATGTGTATTTACTGAGCTGGGAGCACAGAACATCATTCTGCTGAAAGTACCTCCTTATTTCCTTTGAATCATAGAAAGGGCTTCTGGTCATGTGCTGGGTATATCCAGAGGATTAATGATTTTCCTCACTCCTACCACCTTAAAGGGCACAAGCTTGATTGGTCACTGGTATTTTATAGTTTGCGTCAACTAGTCATGGAATAGCTTTGCTTGGGTTATCTGACCTCATTCAATTGCTCTCTGACTTTAGATTACAAAAAGTCCCCTGGATAGCTGGCTTCAAGAAGAAACCAGCAAAACCCCATAAACATAGCTTGTTCCTATCCTTTTCAAGAAGGTGGAGATAGGTCAAAACACCCTTGTCTTATTCTTCGTGGTAACTCCTCCATCAGCAGGATGAGCAAGTTCCATTAGGGGTATCATCAGGAGCTGCTCTAAGCTAGGCATTCTCATTTCAAGTGGCACAGATCCTTATTTTGTATAACATCTGTGTGCTCGAAGGCTAAAAGACTTGGAAACCTGTGCTAAAATATACTTGGGAAAGTCCATTGGGATAATTTGCCTTGAATCTTTTTAGTGAACTTTCCTATTCTTAACTTAAAGAGAGGGACAGTAGAATAAGGGTGAGGGTATGATGGTATTCACATAAGATAATTCAGGCACAACTTGACATCATTCTGCAAAATGACAAGTTGACAATACATAGAGAGCTAATCAACAGGACCCTTGAGTATAGACTATGATGGAAGCTGAGGTTATTCCCTGTTATATTTCTTAGACACACAACTAAACTTTTTCTGCTGAAAAATATCAGCATTGAGCGCTAAAGCACGTGCCCCCCCAGTAACTTAGAAGTAACAGCAACTGTACTGAAAAGATGGCCTAAGAACTCACATGCACCGGGTTGTCTAAAGTCAGTCTGGAGGAATGAGTCTAGCTCTGGCCGTGGGGTGGTCCTGGAAGCTGTGGCAGAGGCACCCGGCAGGACTGACTTAACAGGGCAACAGGCCCAGCTTCAAGTACCAAAAAGGGAAAAGCAAAAATTGTGGGGTGGTATATATGCTTCACCTGAGTGAAACCAAAAGAGGAGTGATTGAGTTTGAGATTACAGTCCTCACAAGAGTCAGAAAATCCACAGAGTACAAAGGAGAAAACAGAACTTCCCCTCCCTCACTACGTAGAATATGTGTGTCAGCAGTCAGGTGTTCCAGGAAGAGTCTATCCACAATGAATAGACTGCCAGGCCCAGCTCGGGGAAAGGAGGGTTGATCCAGTGCCACCTACACAAACTACCCCATGATCTACAGCTCATAGAAACAACTATCATCTCCCATTCTGCACAGCCCTATCAAGTCCAGAAGCCATCCTCCACCTGCCTGATATAGCAAGTGAGACTTACTACAAAAGCCTGCAAGGATCAAAAATAAAAAATAGAACCAGAGCCCCACCTGCTGATAAAATTAAAAAATAGGCAGCTCAACTACAAGCCTCTCATGGTGAAAAAAAAAAAAGGGGGGGGAAAAGAGAGCACACAATATTCTTCAAAACCTCAAACATTATAGCATCCAAATTAGAAAATATAAAGAATTACAGCTTTTTAGCACATAAAGAATTCAAAGTAGCAATTATAAAGAAACTCAAAGTCTTTTAAAATTCAGAAAACAGATAAAGAAATACAAGAAGAATCAGTAAACCAAGTCAATGAGCTAAAAATTAACAAGCAAAAGACAGAAATTGAAAATTCGAATAAAATGTTAAAAGAGATCCAGGGAGTGAATAATAGAGTAAATGAGATAAAAAGTACATAAAGCTGTGGAAACAGAATTGACCAAATCAAGAAACAGATCAATGAATTGGGGAAGAGTAATGCATAAAGAAGCCAGGTGGAAGAAGAGAGAGAAACTAAATATAAAAAATGTAAAGAAACACTGTGAGATCTATCTGACTGCATTAGGGAAACATAAAAATAATGGGTACCTACAAAACTTAAATGGATACCTAAAAACTTCCCACATTTGGAGAAAGAAGAAAATATAAAAGTCTATGAGACCAACAGAACTCCTGATTATAGAGCAAAAAGGACTAACCAAGACATATAATTGTGAAAGTATCAGAAGTACAAGGAAATAAATCATACTAAGGTTACCAAGGAATTAGTCTTATCAGACTATCATCAGAATTTTAGCAAAAATTCTATAGGACAAGAAAGAATGGAATGGCATATTTAAAATACTCCAAAAATATTGTCAGCCAAGAATGCTATATCCTGCAGAACCTTCTCAGTTATAAGGAAGAAATAAAGCATTCCATGATAAACAAGAGCTGAAGGAATCTGCAGGCACAAGACTTCCCTTTCGAGAAATCTGGAAATATACTCTTCTATATAATTTTTTTTAAAGTTTACAAAAAAAGGCAGTGAATAGATGAACAAAAGCAGAAAACAAAAGTTAAAATGGTAGTTGCAAATCCTCATATGTCAATAATCACCCTGGATATAAATGAACCAAATTTACCAATCTAAAGATAAAGAGTGGCTAGATCAATTAAAAAATAAAACTCAACTACATGCTGTTTATAAGATTCGCTAAAAATATAAATAAAACATAGGCTTAAAGATACGGAAAAAGGTACTCCAAGTCAATGGCAAACCAAAAATAAAAGCATGAACTGCTATATTATATCAGATAAAAGACTTTCTGACAAAAATGTTTAAAAAAGGACAAAGATGGTAATTGTACAATGATAAAGAGATAAATACAACAGGAAGACATAATATTTATTAGTATAGATGCACCCAACATCGGAGCCCCTAAATATATCAAGCAAATATTAACAGACCTAAATGGAGAACTTTGCAGTGACCCAGTAGTCCCCACAATAGCAGGGGATTTTAACATTCCACTGACAATAATGGACAGGCAGAAATAACCAGACAGAAAACCAACAAGGAACTAATAGCTTTACATGACACATCAAATGAGATGGATTTAATATCTATAGAGTATTTAACCCCCAAATAGTAAACTACACAAGTTTTCATGGAACATTCTTAAGAATAGACACATTTGGAATATAAATCAAATTTCAACAAAATGGCAGGATTAAAATCACATCTATCATCTTTTCAGATCATAATGTCATGAAACTAGAAATCAATCAAAAGAAGAAAGTGGGGAAAAACACAAAGGAGTGTAGAATAAAAAACATGTTACTGATGAAACAAATCCAACCCTTGGACACTTGTAGCAGAACTGAAGTTATCAATAGGGAATTGGGGGGTGTGGGGTAAATAGTGGTGGAGCCCACTGGACAATGGTGAGGAACACTTAGTGATTTGATGGAGGGTATGGTGTGTTGACACATATCTAAAGAATGGGGAACCTACATACAGGAAGTTATTTTTTTAATGTGTATGTAGAATAATTATTACAATTAAAAAAAACTAAAACTGATATTTATACTCCCTGTTGAGACATTGTAGGTTCTTTGATTGTTCTTCCTTGATAGCAAAAGTAAACTCAATTCCTACAGAAAACAAAAACAATAAAGCATGCTACCAATCAACTATTGGGTCTATGAGGAAATCAGAGGTGAAATTAAAAAATACCTGGAGTCAAATGAAAATGAAAGCATGACTTCTCAGAACATATGGGATACAACAAAAATGGTACTAAGAGGGAAATTTATAGCAGTACAATCCTACCTCAGGAAACAAATATAATCACAAATAAGAAGGCTAAGTCTTCACCTAAAGGGACTAGAAAAAGAAGGGAAAAAAGAAAAAAAACTTGATATAAGAAAGGAAACAATAAAAGAACAGAAATAGAGATCAAAACAATTATTTTAAAAATCAGTCAAACCAAGAGTTACTTTTTTAAAAAGAGAAATAAGATAAAGCACTTGCTAGATTCACAAAGAAGAGGAGAAATAAAATGAATGAATGAATGAACGAATAAATAAAGCCAGGAATGAATGGGAGTACTACAGAAATACAGAGAATCGTAAGAAAATATTATGCATGTCTATATGGGAAAAATGATAATCCAGGAGAAATGGAAAAAGTATTAAAACAACTAACATTTGTGACTAAATCAGGAAGAAATAGAAAACCTAAAGAGATGATCACAAGCTAGGAAATTAAAACGGTAATCAAAAATCTCCCAAAAACTAAAGACCCAGACCTGATGTTTTCACTAGTGAATCCTACCAAAATTTCAAAAAGTTAATATCAATCCTTCTCAAACTGTTCCAAAAGATTGAAGAGGGCAACCTTCCAGCTTTTGTGATGCTAGCATTACTGATTCCAAAACCAGAACATCTTTGATGAATATTGATTAAAAAATCTTTTATAAAATAACTATCAAACTGAATTTAACAACTTATCAGAAGAATCATACATGTTGATCAAGTGGAATTTGTACCTGGGGTGCAAGGATGATTTAACACAAGCAAGTTAATAAATGGATACACTACATAAACAAAAATCAGGACAAAACACCTTGACATATGATCATCCTAATAGACCCCACAAAATCATTCATTAAGATTCAACACCTTCTCATTTTAAAATCTCTCCAAAAAATGTTTGTAGAAGCAACATATCTCAACATAACAAAGGCTATATATGACAAACCCACAGACAGCATCATACTCAGTGGGTGAAAACTAAAAACTCTTTCTTTAAGTTCAGGAACAAGGCAAGAATGCCCACTCTCTTTACTATATTTAATACAGTGTTGGAAGTGCTAACTAGTGCAATTAGACATGAAAATTATATAAACTGGAAAATAAGAACTAAACTATTACTGGTTATAGATAATAAGACAATATAGAGAGAGAACCCTAAAATCTCCAGTAAAAAGAAAGAATACATGAATATAGTGAAGTGACAGGCTATAAAAATTTATTCAAGATTTACCCTGGTGGAGTAGCGGATAAGTCAATCCCTTCTGAAGGAGCACAGGCCATATACCACTGGATTTGAACTCTGGGTACAGTGAGAAACAACCAGTGTGAACAACTAAATAAAAATAAATAAAATATGCTTCTTCCTCCTCTCTCTTCCTGCCTGCCTGCCTACTCAGCTTCATTCCTGCCTTCATCTTTGCTGTCAAAAAATTCTGTTCAAAATCTGTTGCATTTCTCTATGTAAATAACAAGCTAACAAAAAGAGATTTCATGAAAACACTCTCATTTATTATTGCATGAAAAATGAAGTACCTTGGAATAAACTTAACCGAAGAAGAGTAAAGCCTATACTTTTAACATTACAAGATAATGCTAAAAGAATTAGAAGAAGCCACAAAGAAATGAAAAGATATTCCATGATTATGGGTTGGGAAAATTAACATTGTTAAAATGTCCATAGTACCTAAAGCAATATGCACATTTAATGCAAATACTATCAAAATCCCAAAGACATTCTTTCCAGAACTAGAATAAAAATTGTGAAATTTATTTGGAGATACAAAAGAGCCTGGAATGAAAAAAATCTTGATTAAAAAAATAATAAAAATGGAGGTGTCACACTTTCTGACTTCAGACTATAGTACAAAGTAAAAGTAATCAAATTAGCATGGTGTTAGAATATATACATAGACCAATGGAATAGAATTGTGAGTCTAGAAATAAACTTAAACACATATGAACAAGCAATTTATGACAAAAGCAACAAGAGCATGCAATGGGTAAAGGATTAGTCTTGCTTGGAAAACTGAATAGTCACATGCAAAAGGCTGAAACTATATCACTACCCAACATCAGATACAAAAGTTAACTCAAAATGTATTAAAGCTTGCATTTAAGGCCTGAAGCTATAAAATATGTAGTTGGAAATAAGCAAAAATATTACTAACCTAAGAGGTGCCTTTGGAAACTCACCTTTAGTGGCAAAGGAAAAAAATTCAAAATAAACAAATGTGATTATTTCATATTAAAAATCTTCCACACAGAGTGAAAAGAACTCTCAGCAAAACAAAAAGATATCCTACTGGATAGGAGAAGATTATTGCACATCATACATCTGACAAGTGGTTAATATTCAAAATATATAAAAAACTCGTAAAAGTCAACAACAAAAAAAAATCTAATTAAAAAGTGGGTTGAAAATCTTAGTAGACGCTCTTCAAAGGACGACATAATGTAGGCCAATAGGTGCATGAAAAAAATTTCTACTTCTCTAGTTACTAGGGAAACACAATTAAAACAATGAGATACCATCTCACACCTGTGTAAATGGCTATTATGCAAAAGTCTGGAAACAACAAGTGTTGGTGAGGATGTGGAGAAAGGAAACCCTTGTTGATGGGAGTGTAAAATGTTGCTATCATTATGAAAAGCAGTATGGAGATTCCTCAAAAAAATTGAGACTGGAAATTCCATATAATTTAGTTATCCCATTGCTGGGTATTTACATTAAAAACACAACAATCCTAATTTGCAGAGATGTAGACACTCCCAGTCCCCTGCAGTGTTATTTGCAATATTCAAGAGCTGGAATCAATCTAACTGGTCATCAGATGAGTGGACAAAGATGTAGTATATAATACAATAGAACTATTCAACCATTTATAGATGAAAACTTGAACGGGATTAAAGGGAATTATGCTTGCTAACAGAAGCCAAAAAGAGAAAGAGAGAGACATTATATGCTTTCACTCATAAGTGGTGTATAGAGAAATGAAGAAAACAAATGAACTAAGTCAGGCAAAAATGGACTTTTTAATTAATAAAATTAAATCTGTTGTTACAGAAGGGAAGGGGCTGTGGCAGGCAGATTGCATAGACAGGATTAATTTTATGGTGAAGGAGAAACTGGAACAGCATGGGTAACGTTGTATTATATATAGATGTTGATTTATGATACCCACCTTAAACTTACATAATGCTATAATACAATGCTCCTTCAATAAAATTAGCTAAAAAATTAAAATCAAAATTTTAAAAAGAATAATGGATTCTCAGAAACAAGGTAAGTCATTGTCCCAGGTCTTTCTCCCAGGCAGCATTTAAATTTCCCTCAGCGTCAATGGATTTCAGGGCTTTAGTTTGATTTTCAGCATTGGCCACGCCTTTATTTAAAGTCTCCAGAAGGGACCCTGTGCTGTTCTTCCAACTCTCCACCAGGGTGCAGGATAGAGGCAGTCTTATACAGCATAACCACCTTGGTTGTCTACTTCGTTTATTCTATTTCTATTGTGTAAATTATTTCCCACCTGTTTTAGGTCTCCCCTTTTGAATCTCAATACCTATATTAGAAGTCAAGAAAAATGGACATAGACTCATTCTTGCTTTTTTTATTCTTTCTTAGACCAATATGGACAATCTCTAACTGATAGAAAGGGAGGACTTAGGGGAAAGAAGAACTCAAAAAACAATACCTTAAAATATAAACTCAGTTTATAAATAAGTAGAATAAACTGCAATGTACCTATCTGAACTAAGAATTATTTCCAATATTATTTATATGGGTAAGAAAAACAAAAAGACCAAATTCACTCATTCATGATTGCTTTGCTTGTAGTCATTGCCTTGAAGTTCCTTACTTTATCTCTATTATTTTGCACATAAGTGCTCCCGAGAAGCTTCTCTTAAATGGGGCTCTGACATTTACCCCTGTTCTAGCATTTGCCTTACCATCATGTCCTGCCTTTCACCCCAATTACCACACACAGCACCAGCACTGCACTCTGTCAATTCTTAACATTTTGGCAGGTATTTCTTTCATCTCTCACTCCTGCATCAGATGATAATGGCAAATCTGTTTTAAAAGCCAAATGCAAGTAAGATTGACATTTCAGTGCAAGAAATTTCTTCAAATAATGAAAATAAACAGCATTCACACTTATAACAGAGTACTGAAAGTATGTCATAATGTGCAAAATATTTTTCCAACATTGCTGTTGGGAATTGCTCTACTGCTTACAAAGCACCTTTGCATGCAATATTTGGTTAAATATAATAGCTCTATACCTCATGCAAAAGAACTATTCCAATGAAAAGACACTTAGTGGTTTTTCTTTATTAAGGAAAGCTAACCTCTCTTATGCTAAATGCTCATAAGAGCAAGCACACTGGACTTTAACCTAGTAAGTGAGCTGCAAGCCCAGTGTGAGGAAAGTAGGCTATGGAAGGTTTGTATGATAAGATGTAAATTCTTTAAATGCAGTGATGCCTTTGGTGACTTTTTTCACCTGGCTTAAATGTTTCCATTATTTTCATAATTCAATTCAACCAATGATTTTTTTAACAGTAATTCCTCTTGAATTTCCACCTTAGAGCTGTCAAAATCAGTCTGATCCTGCTGTTGACAGTTGGTGGCACATGAAACTTCACTACCTATACCTTTGCATTTGTTAGCAAAATCAGGAAAGGCCTAGGAGTTGTTTTGCTAGTAAAACATGGTGTCAACAAGACATTAAGGTTCAAGTCAAGTTAATGACTCATGAAATAATAGTTTACATAAAAGCTATCATTTGATTGATATACTCTGACTTGTTAAGAGTATAAAAATGACTTATTTTCACTTTGTCATTGATAAACCATGCTCAAGATGAAAGAAGAAAATAATGAGATGCTAGAATAAAGACCTTCTATACATATCATTTACTGAACTCTGTAATACTCAGTCTCACCTATGTGGATGAGTAAAAGTCAACAGATATCACAGTCCATGGTCAGCTCTTTGCTAACAAGATGATAATAGGAATGGTGACTTTAATGATGTTGATAAAGATGGTGGTGATGTTGATGATGATGATGACATAAACAGATAACAACAAACAACAGAAGAAAACAACCTTTCTGGTTCTCTTCACAAAGCATGTCCACCACTTTCCTTAAAATTCAGTTCAAACAATATTTTGAAATATAGTCAACTTAGAGTAATATTCAACTGTTCATTGTTTTAGCATTTGTATATTATATTTCTATTTTGCCATTTGTACCAGCTTTCAAACTTAATAATTTTACAAAAACTGTTTCAAGTCTGTATACTTTGATTTTCTATCTGCTAAATAGCAGAAATTATGACCAATATTTTCCAATCCTACCAATTAAAACTGGTTCAAAACTCTACAAATCATAGGTGCTGCTTAGTAATTAAATTCAAGTTTGCAAATAAATACATAATAAGCTCCTATTTGATGTGGATAACAAAAGGCTGTAGAAAATACAAAGATGAATAATACATAGTCTTACCTTGCACTATAAAACTTAACATTTAGTAGACAAGCAAGACTTAAGGACAATAAGCAATAATACAAAGTAGAGTGCCATGTAACTGCTCATATAATCAGCTAATAACACTTAAAAAGAAGACATTTGCTATAGTAATTATAGAAGAAGGCAATTCCTTTACACTTAAAACACCAGGGGACACTTTCCAAGAACAAGGTGAAGTATCACTAGAGGATAAACATGAGAGAAGGGCATACCTGACTGGACGCGATCAAGTCATTGTTGTCAAGAATGCATGTTTTACCAAAAACTGATGATCAAGTGCATGCAATATGGCTATGTGTTGTGTGAGTGAGGTTAAATGTGAAAAACAGTTGGTATTTCAGTGGAACTCATCAGGGAAGATGCTAGAAATCATGCTAAATAGTTGGTTTAGTTCTTACACTTATTCAAAGAATCCTAATCCTAAGAGAGTTTCTGTTAATAAATATCTGTATGATCAGAAATTTGGGGGGACTATGCTTATTATGCTCCCTTCTTTAATTGTCATTATGCCCATTACAACAGTAAAATTTTGGAGACATTAGATGATAAAGAAATTTTTTTTAGTATTTATAACTCAGTTTTTCAAGCTCTAAAATTCTTTCAATATTTTTCCATTACATTTATTAACATCTTATAAATTTAGTTTATAAGGAATATAGTCTATGAAATGCTACTCTAGGTAAAGGGGGCCAATTATTTATCTAGAAGGACAGGAGTGATAGGGTCTGATCCTTGCCTTACATCTGCCCTTTTTAAAAAAGGAATTTTAAGCAATCTAGCATTATTGGTAAGATCCCTGAAACCAAGTTTCAGGTTGTGGTCATCCGCACAAAGGGAAGGTAGGGTAAGAGAGGACAACTCTTTTGTTTTTCTTTTTTTTTTTAACATGATAAAAGAACCATAACCTGAAATTGTATCACTTTAACCATTTTTAAGTACACAATTCAGTGATATGAAGCATATTCATGTGGCTTGCGACCATCACCACCATCATCTGCCAAACTTTCCCATCACACCAAACCACCACTGTTTTCATTAAACAATTATCTCCATTTTTTCCCTCACCCACCCTAACCACTTGTAACACTATTCTAATTTCTGTCTCTATGAATTTGACTCTTTTAGTCACCTTATGTAAGTGGAACCAAACAATACTCCCATTATGTCTGACTTATTTCACTCAGTATAGTGTCTTCAGGATGACTCATTTTTTAAAAGGGATCAACTGAGGTCCATGGGGAAAACAGCAGCAACAACAAAGAACCACACTCTGTAATAAGTCCCAGTAAGAATGATTAGCAAGCCAAACATTGCAAATCTAACTGCAAAGCACTGAAGGCTGTAAAGACATTAAAACTTTCCTCAAGAAGCCAATCCTTTACTACAAAGTGCATAAATGTAAAGAGCTTGAGATACATCTTTCCTGTTAATGTATTCCTTGGAAAATTGTGTCAGACCCTGTCATTTTCTGGAGACTAGTCAACATCATCCAGGCCTTCAAACGACTTTGCTTATGTTAAAATATCCAAAGTACATCTGACATCACAGAAGTCATTGAAGTCATACCAGATATGCCATACCGAGAGCACAGACTGACGATCATGCTTTCATTTGTCCCATATGATTACCTTTCAAGTCATAAACAGTAGAACATAGCCTGATTATTCCTCAGATATCAAAGGCAAAACATGGCTGTTGCCCTAAGAAACTCTCAGAGGGAAAGAAAACAGAAAATCTAACTGTGCTTGTGGTAAGGAAGAAAAGCTGCAAAAAAAAGGGAAGAAATTAAGTTCTACATTTTTTAATCTCCTTCCTATCTCCTAAAATCATATAACATGAAATATCTATCACGTGCAATACAATATGAATCACTTAATACTGACTTCTGAAAGGATCAGTTAAAATCAAATAGTATTATAGCCAAGTGGAAGATTTTTAAGTTTGACACCAGAAATCCTGTTAAAATGGAGAGTTTTAACTATTTGAGGATGTCTACCATGTTTAATTATGAAAGAATGTCAAAATCTTATCTGGTCAACTTTGCTTCTAATAATAAAATTGAGCCAGAGGTGGGGGAAAAAAAGAAAGAGTTGAGAGACGATGAGAAAGAAAGGTCAACTATCTATGGATGTCTCTTGTTTATTTGCATTCTTATGCAAACCCCACACAGCCTCTTTTCAAATTCTTGCATAACAGAATTGTAAATAATACTCCTCTAAGAATCAATCAAATCACTCTGCTTCTAACCATAGATGAAGCCTGAATTTTTCCCAGGGGGTTCAACATCGCTCCCAAATTCTTCCATTGGAAGTAGACAAATCTCCAAGGTACCGGACAATAAAAAATTATTCACATGCATTCCAGTACCACATTAAGCAAGCAAACACCATCTCTGGCTTTTGTAATTGTATTTGTTTTAAACGTTGTTTTAAGTTCTTTTTATGTCAATCTATTCCATCATGGTTGCTCTTGTCTAGAATCCTCTTGCCTTCTTGAGTTTCTTCTGTATATCACCAATCCATTCCTGGTATTTATTGTTAGGTCTTTATTAATAGATGTAAAATTGCCATTTGGACTGGGAAATAGAGAAAAGTGTTCTGCAAAAACAAAGGAAGAGTAAAACAGATGCACAAAAGGCAACTTCTGGGTCCCTGTTTGTAGTGAACATTGGAACCAGAAAGTGAAACGTGGTGAATAAACTACAATTAAAAAATAAAGTGAAAGTATTCAGGCTAACAAAAGCCTGGTGGCAGTTGAAGGGAGGAATTGAGAGCTTTTGCTGAGTTACCTCTGCACCAGGTGATTAGACTCTCCTCACCAGCCCAGAGTGTTAAACCACAACTTCTGGCTGATCTGATAATCACATCTGCCACCAAGACACTAACTAAAGTTAACAGATAAATGACCATAAAAGCTGAACAAACTTCCATGGAGCCAGTTGCACAGACTCCAACAATGCTACACACACAAGCCATGTACACTAGCATCTTTGGGACCTTTCACTGAGACTCAGCGCTGAAGAATTACCATCGTAAGCTATACACTCCAAGCTAGTTATTCTGTCTCTCTGAGATCATACCCTGGATTGTTGAATGTGAGTGCTTCTAAATATAAGTGTGCCTTTCCACAACCTTTTACTTGTGACTGTGTGTCGTGTGATGTGTAAATAAACTGAACAATCAAAAGACAACATAACTTGTAATTATTGACCATTTGCCACTGATCATGACACTATTGCATTAGTGTCTATGATTGTCCTCCAGATACCATGCAGGATTCCTGTTGCTGAGTTATAAGAAACCCTAAAGTTCCTTTTAACTCAAGTTGGTTGAGTTTCTATTCTAACAGAATGACTCTTTTCAGGTGTTATTTTTTTGCCTAAAGTCAGAAAAAGTCACACAATTCTTGTGTTAATGTACTCTTCATTTATGGCATGAAATCACCCTTACACTGTGACTCAGTGTTTACTTTAACTGAGAATTTGTATTAAACTTGCTTCTTGAAGCTATCAAAAAGAACACTTAAACAATGAGGATGGTATGTCTTGAAGAATCATAGTGAGCATCCCCAGTATTTTATAACTAAGTGTTCTTTCATGAACACTGATTAATATTCTAACTAGAACACCTCTTAATAGTTCCTGAAGTTGGGGAGGGGGGCAAAATTTCCCTATAGTACAGGATTTAAGTTTGACTCTGATTTTTTTCTAACTTTTCATCCTAGAGGGTTCAGTGACTATTTGAGCAACTGAAGCTAAAGACTTGGGTGATTGAACCTAGAGTGAGATGTTAATTCTTAGACACCTAAATAATTGCATATTCATATTCATCTAGCTTGATCATTATGGTTTCACCTAGAGCAAATATTTTAAAAAGTGCTTTCTCTGATTAAAATCTACTCCCCCAAATCTTTGACGCATCTGTTTCTTTCTAATTTTGAACCACCAGTCTTAATTCTCTAATATATATATATATATATATATTTCTTTTTAAATGATTCAGATAAACACTTTACAGATGGCCTAATTCTAGAATTCATTCACATTATCTTAAATAATAAGATTTTGTCATTGTTCTTCCAGCTATATCTGAAAATATCGCTGAGGATATAACAATATAACAAGTAATCTTCTTTGCATGTACTCTTTCCAAGTTTAATCTAATGATTTCCTAATGCCAAATAAAACTTCAAAGAAATGCCAGGGGAGGAAAAAAGAGAAACCCAATTAGATTTTATAGACAGCCAAACCCTTTCTCTGATTTATCTTCCAAAAAGGATCTAGCTATCTGGGTGAAACAACCATTATCTTAGATTTAATCTGATTTAAGAGTCCCCTTGTAGCTCCCAAGTGACAAAGATATGTAATCATTCAATATTCATTCTAAAAGAAAAATTACAATGTAAAAGAATTTTGATTGAGCTTGAGGTGAAATCACACTGTTGTAACATATGGAAGATAAATCCCATCAGTGCATGCCCCATTCCTTCTCTCATTGATGTATAACTCCTAAAATCCCGAGCCTTCCAATTTTCTTCATGTGTTGTTTCCCCCTGTGAGCAACCATTATTTGTTAAAGCTGAAATGTCATGATGATGGATCACAATCGGACACTCCATTTGGGACTAGATGCCTGTGATCTGTCATTACGTGCAAATTTGCTTTTCTCTGGATCTGGGAGAGATAAATAAGGAGGATGAAATTGCACATTGTTTTATATCCCATTTTATTGAATGAACATGTAACCCTATTAGAATCGAGGTCAGATATCAGGGAACTCAATGCAGCCTATGAGTTATGGAAGTGAGTTTGCTAGGACCCCTCTCAATTGTCCTGCTTTCTTCTGGGTTTTCAACATGCATAATGTCACCGAAAAACACTTAAGGCCATCTAACTTAAACATTGTTTCATATTTATTCATTTCATGCTTGAATTCTTGACGTACTCTTCATCTCCTCCACCTCACTCATAATCTAATCCAAAGATAGTCCCTTAAATTCATTTCTGAAGATGCCATTTCAGTTCTGGCAGCAACCCTGAGAAACACTCTACTTTATCTCCAGTGACTATCAAATCATATTTCAACATATGAAAGTGAGAAAAGACTTCTATCAGTTTCACTAAAGCTGTAAATTTTGTTTTTAAAACCTGCCAAAGCCTTTCCTCCTGGAACCCTCTAAGAGCAAATGAACTTTTTCCGTTTTCTCTTCTGAGTCCTCCAATCATTCAGAGTGACACTCCACCCAGAGCATGTGTGGGACTTATCCTATGATTCAAGATAGCGGCTTCTGTCAGGAAGGATATTTCCGTTGATTCTGTCTAGATTCATATTTGTCCTGATGTTGTAACTCAAAAGAAAAACTGCCCATCTAAGAACTATAGGTGAGGCAGGGCTGTTGGCTGTTAAGTAGACATTTTGAATTGCTTGAAATTGTGTACCTGGGAGTCTGCAAAAACATACCTTCTGTTCCAACTCTTTCTTATGACCTCCTTCTCCATCCTCTGGAGCATGACCTGATCTCAGCCTGACCTGGGACCCCACTTCCTTTCCTCTTATACACCTTGAAGGAGCTTCATAGATCATGCTCTCTCCTCAACATAGGATATACCCTCACACAGCTCGAATTTGCCCTGCATATTCCATCCAACTGGAATTCTTTTCTTTTTCACCGCCTGTTGAAATCCTACACAATTTTTAAGGACGAGTGTCTTCAAGTGGATTAAATGCCCTTTTCTCCATTCTCCCTTGCAGGACTTTGTATCTCTTTTCCTTGTTGCCTCCCTCTCGACATCAAATGATCATAATTACCCGATTACCTCAGCCTTGTCTTTCTAATACTGGGCATACAAAAAAGAATTCCTAAAAATATTGCATTTGAATACAAAGAAATGATAATGACTTACAAAGGGAAGCGAAAAGAAGTTTGATGCATGTTCTAGGGCAGACTGAGCAACAATAGCTCTTATCACAGTGATGCCTCGAGGCTTCCCCATGAGGTAGCCCTCATGGATTTAATCATTTTGTTATGTGATTAATCAAATGACACCCATTAGGGCATTGAGGCCATTTTACAAATCTGAACAATATCTTCATTATTGGCAGTAGGCTATAATCCCAAAATAAAATAAAAGCTACAAGACTCATAAGAAATAGGGAAAAAAATAGAAATTATATCACTGATGAGAATGGGAATGTTGTTCATAGAGATATTTCATTTTTCTTTCCCAGCCATAAATAGCCATGGAACAAAGACCATTGCAGCTATGTCTTATTAGCTTTTGTTTCCTTGATACCTAGAATGCTACTTCAAACTTCATAGGTCTTACATGTAAGTAAAATGAATCACATCACAATAAGCAATGCTTTGAGTCAGACTCAGAAAGTAACACTGAAGGCAGAGATATTGATCTGTTTCAGTTCTTTGCTGTATATTAAAGCTTAAGACATGTCTGCTAGGCATTCAATAAATATTTGTCAAGTAAATGAATTAACAGAAACCAGTTTTGGCAGGGGCAAGGGGTGGGCGACTATTAACCAGTTTTAATTTTTGACTTCATCCTGATGCCAATCAGACGTCAGTCATTTTAAGATTTTAAACTAGAAAGTGTTTGATGATCAAATTTCAGTTTAAAAGATTATATTAATGGAGGAATAAGGAAAGACAAAATGAATGCTGAAAGAATGTTAGGGAGCACAGTCTAGATTAGAGACAATACTGCAGATCACAGTCATGGCAGTGAGATAAAGAAATGAGAATTAATTCGAAAGAGTTTTAAAAGAAATCATTAATAAAATGTGGTTAGTGATCAGGTGTGGGTGGTAGAAGGATTAGAGCAACTTTCTATTGAAGGTGGAGCAAATGTGTGGATGGGGATGCTGTTGATTCCATGCAGTAATAACAGTAGAGAAGTGGGTTTTACAGGGAAGACAGTAGTTTGAGTATATATGTATATATAGATACATATAAATATAGATACAGTACAGATATAAATGTAGATATACATAGGTATAGTGTATAATTTATGAGAACTATAAACATTCCATGAGAACTATAAACATTCCAATAGAGAAATTAAAAAGGGGGTAATAACTTGGGTCTGGAACTTAGAAGAGAGAACTTTCATAGAAATTAAGGCACAGCTAAGTGGTTGGAAAGCGATATCCCACAGGCCAGATCCTATCCATAAAATTGTTTAGCCATTCCAACATTTGTTAAAAATGTATATAAACTAACAAACACATTTTTAGAGAGGGAGAGGGTTTTTTTTTAATTGTATTAGCTAAAAATATTTAAGAAGTTTAAGTATAAAAATTCAGATTTACAAGTTCTCTTAAAGGTTAAACCTACATCCCCAAAGCTAATCAAGGGTGAGGGTCAAGAAGAGGCTTCCTCTTCCACAGGAATGTTCTGTCCAGATCACACAGCACTCTATTCCATGCTGCCTCCCAGCTGCCCAGAGGTCAATTACTATTCTCATAAGTGTGTTTGCTCTCACAGCAGAGAGGGGACAGAGTAAAATTTTTCTGACTCTGTCAGCAATATTGAAAGTTAGGACATGAAGCTATGTGAGGACTACTTCATGGAAAAAAAATATTCTCACACTTGCTCCACACCACCATCATGTTCTTTATCTAGCACCTGTAGGCATTTGACATGACAACCTCTGACACAGTTTAAAAGATAATTTGAGTTACTGTTGTGACATTTAACTTGGACTTTCTTTACCCAGAAACAGAAGCAAATGTGTCTCTAACTGCAGTCATCTGAGACAAATTCTAGCTTTCTATCATCTTTATCTTTGGTGCCATAGCAAACTACTTTTACATGGCAAGCAATTAATTTATAATAAAATTTATTTGTATTTATACCCTTTCCTGATGATATGAATAATCACTAAAGATTAAGCTGTTTTTTGAAGTAAGTGGTAATGCACTAATATTAGGTTGTGTGTATTGTACTAATTAGTGCATATTTAGTGAACTTTGAAAAATGCTATTTTCAAAAGTATGGAGCATACTTGTTTATGGAATTCTAGAACCTGCTTAGGTGGAACAATGGAGCACATCATACATGAGGATGAAGTATATAATAGTTTTATTAAAAAACAAAACATAGAACTGCTTGAGTTTAGGTCCTAATTTTGGCCCAAACTTGCTATCTGCCTTTGGACAAGTTTAATTAAATTTCTAAGCCATTTTTTATAAAATGGGAATTAAATAATACCTAATTACCTACTTTTTAGAACTGTGGGGATTAACGTGTAAAATATTTTATCAAGTCATATAGCATTTTACAAATTTTAGCTGTAGTTGTTTCCACAGATTTCAGAAATAGTATATATTGAATCTGCTTAATATTTGAGCTGAACTTTCATTAGCTTTTTTCTGGTTTTTTAATAGTACATTGACAATTGAACTCATTAGTTAAAAAAGGAGTCTTTTGGTGTTTGATAAAACATTATATATATACAGATATATATGTAGATATATTTTATTTGAAAATGAATTTTTTTCATATTGAAATATAACAGATGTCACTTTTTGGCTTCCCTTTGGTACCCATTCTTATTAGACATCTAATCATTTGATACAGTCTTCTGAAAAGCCTGCCCTCTGAGACTGGGAGTTTGGGCAATTTTCTAAAAGATTAAAAACAACATTGCAAATGCAATGTGTTGTCAAGGTGATAAGAATTGCAATGATGCCCTCTTGCGAGAATGTTCTGTTAATGCAACACAGGAGAATCGTCTCAGTACTAACTTGAGATGGATGAATCCTGCTGCTCTTTATTTTATATGTTTAAGATACTTCCATACATAGTAATCATTGACCATGACCCTCTTGACTTATCCAACAATGCAATCAGAGATTAACATTAATAATTTTCTAGAATTTTCTTTGCATTTGTAACTGTATCAGAAATGCGTGCTTAGGAAGCAAAAAATTTTTTAATTATATTCTGATCTAGTTTTATGTAAGTTTTAGCAATACATATACATACATGTGAATTGCAATTTTGCTACTTTAAGATAAACTAATAGGAACTAACTGTTAATATATAACAACTACATTCAAGGCAAAGGGTTTATATGTTTATTATTATTATTATTTTATTATTTTATCAAACAAATATTAACTTTCCCATTTTACTTTAGATAAAATGAGGGTCAGAGAGTTTTACTCAAATTCATACAAAAAACGTTAAAAGCCTGGAATTCAGTAAAATTTTGAATACTACTAACATTTAAGCATAGTAAAGTAAATACATAAATATATGGTTAGATGGATACTATCTCTGTCTTCAAAACATTTCCCCATTTGTGCAGTGGTAGTAAACCAGGAATCCCAGCACATCCCATTGATAGGTTTGTACAAGATACCCTGGAAGAACTTGCCCCGGATGAGAAAACCAGGAACAGCTTCTTGATGAAGATGACATCTGAATTCAGGTGTAAATGGTGAGTAGAAGCTCATCAGGTGAAGAAAGAGAGTAGCAGATGTTTCTTTTGCAGGTTCTAATCTGTGATATTTAAGATTAGGTGCTAGTACAACTAAAAACCAAAATATCGTTTTAAGAAGATTCATCTATTTCACTCTCACTTAAGAGAAATCTAGTGGTTGCTACAGCAGATCTGTGGTTTCAGTGGAGACCAGATTTCTATCTCTCTGTTCCAAGGTACAAGTTTATGATTTCAGGTTCAAGATGATTCCTGGCATTCTTGGTTTCTGATACCACATCCCATGTGTGTAAGGAGCAAGAAAGATGAAGAAGGTACAAGGATACTTCTAAATTGAGTTGGCTCCCTTCCAGAGGTCTTCCCTTTAGCAGCACATCTACTCTGATCTTATTGGTCATAATACAGATATATGGTAACACCAGCTGCAGGCGACTGGAAATGTCTTTCATTCTGTGGTGCAATGTGAACAATTAGATTGGGGGTTCTGTTACTAAGGAAGAAGGGTAAACAAAGGAATGAGCTAGCAGCTTCTATCAGACTCCAACTCACAAAGTAGTATTGTCTAGGGATAAATATTTAAGGAATTAATAAAAGCAGATCTATGGGTTCGCATTAGAGTAGATAAAACTCAAAGAAGCAGGATTACTTTTCAATGATCAAATGAAATATGACAGCAAAGACTATTTAGAATATGTATACACTTGTTTCTCTGCCAACTAACGAGAATAACATTAAATACGTAGAATATATTTGCTTAAAAATTAATGCCTGTTAAGCATAGACATTCATTACTAAACATGAACTATGTTGCTGTTCAATGTGAGTTACTATCCATCTAAGTAAAGTATTAGAAACCTATTCATGTGAAATTAATTTTTTTGTGATTCTCGGACAAAGAAGCAACTTTGGGCTTACATAGCTGCTTTGGTCAAAAAAGCACTTTCACATTTGTCTATTTTCCAAGATTTTCTAGGACATGATATCTAATTACAAGTTTCAAGCAGTGTTCAAATATTAAATACACATGACAATATTTAAAGGAAAAAGACAAACCCATTGGAATTTTGTCCAGAAAAATACATTTAGACCACTAGGATGGAAACCCAACTGCTATATCACCCCTGGTGTTGATTTGTGTCTAAAGTACCAAATCTGGAAACACAGATGTGTTAAATGTATAAACATTTAAGTCACTAATGAGAGCAAGACTGCCTACAAAATGTCTGAAACTTGCTAATCAGAGTCTGAAGTTCTGTGTAGAGCTTGCTCCTGAAGTGAGGTCCTGTGGTAGCTGCCTGGATATTTCCAGTTGGAGACCATATCACTGCTCACTCAGTCATACCTCCTGCAGTGAAAGATATTAGGAAGCATCTGAATCAACCTACTGGAACATTTTCTCTTCATTAGAGACAGACAGATTTTACTGAAGTGAAAATAAATAGGCATTTGTGTTCTTTTTTATTATTGAATAAAAATGATCAGAAAGTTGGTGAAAAAAACAATTGAAATCCTGTCACATGATCTATCATAGCTGAAATTTGATGGCATAGTGCTGAGAGATAAACCAATCACACAAAAGGCAAATACCGCGTAATTCCAGTTATATGAAGTATCTGAAATAGTCAAATTCATAGAAGGAGAAAGAAGAATGATTGTTATCAAGACTGGAGTGGGGAGGCCATTATTGTTCATTGGGATATAGTTTCAGAATTGCCTGATGACAAACTTCGGGAGAACAATTTCACAACAATGTGAATACACTTCACACTTCTAAATTGTCCACTTAAAAATGACTAAGAAGGTAAATTTTATAGGATGTGTTTTTACCACTTCTTTTTAAAAAGCAAATAACTTTTAAAGATAGACAAGCACTATGATTTCAGTTCTATGTGGTAAAGAAACAAATCTATGATCAAAACAAAAAGACTCTTTAATTAGACTATAAGAAAAAAATACAGTGATTATTAGAAGACAAGGAGAAAAGGAAAATGGGTACACTTGGTAAAGTAGGTAAATGAAGGGTCAATTATACAATAAAAGATAAAAATCAGACTATCGGTGATGATCATGACCGAGTATATACAGATGGTGATTTAGAAGGCTGTAGACCTTAAACCTATGTAATATTACAGACCAATGTTACTTCAGTAATAAAGACTTCATGCAAACATGACAAAAGTGATCTGAGTGATGAGTAATGCAGTTTTCTATACCTTTTTGTATGTCTGTGTTATTCCATATTTAAATTTTATGAGGAATGAGTAAAAAATAAAGAAACAATACCAATGTAATATTTCAGATTATTAGGTCAGAAGTTTGACATGTTATGACTGGACTCCCTACTCGGGATATGCCAAGGATAAAATTAAATTTTCAGCTGGACTTAATTCTCATACGGAGACTCTAGGGAAAATATATTTCCAAATTCATTCTCACTGTTGGCAGAATTCGGTTCCTGCAAGTTGGAAGACTGAGGTCTCCATTTCCTTGCTGTCTCTCAGCCAGGAGTCACTCTCAATGCCACGAAGCTACTCTCAATTCTGTGCCACGTGGGTTCCCTCCATTTTTAAGCCAGAAATGGTGTGTCAGATCCATGTCAAACTTCAAATTCATAAACTTTTTTCTGTGACAAGCTTAAGGAAACTGCTTTTAATGGATTCCATGTCATTAAGTCTAGACCTATTCACATGATCTATTTAAGGCCAGTAAAGCCCTGTAACTGATTTGCCTTTTTATCCCTGAAAGTCCATTGTTGCTTGCTTTATTTCATTTTTGAAGTCTATTGTTGTTTAATTCATTTGCTTGCTATATCTATACACCACGTATGAGTGATATCATATGATATCCACTTTGCTCCTTCTGGCTTATCTAAGCATAATTCCTTCTAGATTCACTCAGGTTGCCACCAATGGCGGGGTCTCTCCTTTATTGATCGCTGAGTAGAATAAAAATAAAAGAAGTTCAAAATTCCCTAGAAGGACTGAAAGAGATTTGCTTGCGAATTGTTATCACCTGGGGCTTCGGTCTAAAAAAGCAGGAGACTGATTTGTTTGAGACATATTTCCAATTTGTACCTCAAAGATCAGTTAAATGTTATTTAATATTATTGGACAAATGTCATCCCTTAGAATCTTCACATCACCCTACTTGATAAGCCTTCAAAGTAGGGAAAAGAAATATTTTTGTCTTTTGTTTCTTAAGCAACCACTGGAGCTCTGAGATGAAGTGTTCAAATTTTAAAGCTACTCCCTCCATGAGTTTCTATTCCTGTTATTTTTACTATTTCCAAACATACAAATCTATAAAGTTTGAAACTTAGTCAATGCATAGTAGATCAATTTTTAGAAGCTATACATTACAATTCAAAAGATTAACCTTTAAATATAATGATAAAATAGCAATAGTATATTGGTTAAGCTGAAAGAAGAAATTTGAGTGAATATGACAGTGAATAGAATCTCCATTAAGGCATTTTGTATTTAGTTGCAATTTCTATTGTTCTGGCATATTACCTTTTTTCTTTCTAATCTGTTGCATTTCCTTCATGTAAAATAGCCCCAATATTATAATAATCTGATCAATTTGTCCCAGCATTGAGATGAGTGTTTCATTTTTATTGGCACATTTTTCTATTAAAATGTGTGCCTTTAAGAAAACTATTCACATTGATTACAATGGATTAATAATTTTTAAACCCAAATGTTTTAAAATATATTGTTTAGTTTGAACTTTAAAAATGGATATACAGCAAGAAAGCAAGCATATTGAAATATTTTCAACCTTATTAGTTAAAGACACTCAAGAAGGTACTATCACCTTTTTTGTAACAGATGTATGAGATAATTTACATACTATACAATTCATTAAAGTATAAAATTCAACACCTTTATGATATACACAAACTATCACCAAAGTCAATTTTAAAAAATTTTCATCATCTTAACCCCACCTCCTCATATAGCCCAGGTGGTTAAGACATAGATAATGACAGCTGTGGTCCCAGGTTTGAGACTTGTATCTAGAGGTGAGAACTGGGGAGGGAAGAAAGAAAAAGTTAATATTTTCATCATCCCAAAAAGAAACCCCTCCTTCTTCCCCAGGATAGTCTAGATTATATGTTCTATCTCTATAGAGTTTTCTATCACGGGCATTTCATATAAATGGAGTCACACTGTGACTCCATTTAGTACATATTTGATAATATGTACTAAGAGTCAACAAGGACTCCTTTCTTGATCAAATTTTAGTCAGGATCATCTGAGAAAGCTTTACTCCAGGAAGTTGTTCAAAAATAAAAGTACCTTCTATTGCTCATCTCTCCATATCCATTATTGTAGCATATAAATCTACAAACAACCAAGGTGAAGAAGTTAAAAACAACAACAGACAAGGTGGCACTTAACATTCTACATGAAAATCTCATTGGTAAATCCACTAGTTCTTTTCTACTTTTCCTATTTCTTCAGGCAACATTGTGGTCAAACTTTCTAACACTCCATAACAAGAGTTCTCATTTCTCCAGCTTCCAATAATAATTTTCTCACTGTCCTTGTTGGTATTTTGGTGGTGAGTGTGGTGTGTCATCAGATGTGTGATGAATAATGAACTGCACACTAAATTCATTTTATTTGTAAATTAAGTTACCTCAATAAAAAGAAATAATGAAAAAACTCCCTTATCTTCAGGTTTTTGCTAACAGTATCCTCAAGGTCCTTCTACATTTTCCCATTGCCTAAAGACAATGCCATAAGTTTTAGGTCATCTTTTTATAACAGCATTCTAGTTCCAAATTATTTTTATTACATGTATCTTGGACTATGTAACAAATCAAACTAAACATAGAGGATAAACACAAAAATTTAAAATTACCTCTCATAGTCATTTGGCTTGACAGGGCTCAGGAGTAAGGTCCTTATTTGGGGTCACTCTTATGATTATAGTCAATGGCATCTGGGGTTGGAGTTATCATACAGACTGAACCTCAAAAATAGCTTACTTCAAAATGGCTGACTGTTGATGTTGACTGTCATCTGGGAGATGGCTTGTCCTGTTATCCAGAGCACCTGCATATGACATCTCCAAGTAGCTTGTAACTCTCACAGCATGGTAGTTGGGTTCTGAGAGGGATTATTCAAAGAGCAAGTCTTTCAAGAAATTTATGTGGAAGCTGCACAGCTACTATGATTTAACCTCAGAAGTGTCAGAACATTCATCCTTTCCACCTCATCTGTTAGTCCAACAGCTCAACAACTGGTAAAGGATTGAGCATTGACATTAGGAGACAGTCTGGAGTAACTGACAGATCTTGGAGGACATTATAAATTTTGTAATAAGAGAAGGAGATTTTAGAGAATTTGAAGGTGATATCTGGAATAACAATTAAAAGCAACTTTAGAAAAAAAGGTAGTTTGACTCCCAGGAAAGGTTCTTCTCTCAACACAGCTAGGAAAGGATATCTACTCAGTCACAGTCGAAGACTAGCGGTTTATCACCTTAGAAAATTTAAACCATACAGTGCTAGTCCCAGAGACATTAAAAGCAACTCTCAGAGAGGCGCACCATATTGAAAACATGAGTGAAAGGAAGCGCTTCCTCCAATGCCACTACTGTCCCACAGCCCCACTTTCTCCCCTGCACTTAGAATGATGGAGATTTCTATTTGAGAAACTGACAAAAGTCGGAAAAATAAAAAGTGAGAGAGCTCTAAATTGACATTTGATGAGCTCACAATAACCTAGTTCTTTCCCTAAATGCCTTACAGTAAAATCCAGCATCTGATATATCCCTTCACCTCTTCCCAATCCTAGAGCTTCTGTTCAGCTCTATCATATAGGATCAGCTAGTTACAAATTACAAGATGCTTGTGAAAAGCCTCCAATGTAAAGGATAAAGAAGCTCAAAGAAGTGGTAATGAATGATGCTGTGAAAAACAGGTATCTTTTTAAATTTATCAGTGATACTCTCAAGGGGAAAAATATGGCAATTAAGAAAGAAAATATTGCTACAAATAGTGTCCAGAAGTAGTGTCTAACATCTAGGCTTGTTCAAGACATTCGGGTTTACTGCCAATTTCCCACCAAGGACACCTCTCAGTCACAGGCAAACTAGAAGAGTTGATGACCCTTCTAAAAAGGGGAGAGCTTTAGAAATTAAAGATTTGGCCACAGAAATAAAATGTCAATAGAAGGGTTGAAAGTAAAGTTAAGGATGCAAGTCAGGAGTAGAGCAAAGAGACAAAGATGAAAAATAGAAGAGAAAAATATTTTTAAAAAGAGAGAATCTGTCAAGGAGGAAGATAACCTGAAGAATAGTTCTCTAAAAAGAACTAATACAAGAACATTTTCCAGAATGGAAGGACATATGCTTGCAGATTAAAAGAGCTCACTGACGGACCAAAACAATATTTGGGGAATAAAAAGAAAGGCACCCAGAGACATTATCAAGAATGTTTAAAAGAAATGATCCAGAAGAAAAGGGGGTGGGCCACACAGAGAAAGCAGATCAGATCAATGGAACTGGGGACAAGACAGAAATACAGGAAGATCTCACAGATGTTGCAAGTTTGGTTTCAGACTACTGCAATAAAGCAAATATCACAATAACAAATTACACAAATGTTTTTGGCTTCTTAGTGCATGTGAAAGTCATGTTTGCATGGTAACTGCAGTCTATTAAGTGTGAAATATCACTATGCCTAAAAAAGTGCACATACCTTAATTAAAATACTTTACTTCTAAAATATGTTAACCATCATCTGCGTCATGGAGCCATAATCTTTTTGCAGGTGGAAGGTCTTACCTTGGTGTTGATGGCTGCTAGCTGATCAGGGTGATGATTGCTGAAGGTTGAGGTAGCTGTGGTAATTTCTTAATATAAGACAGCAATGAAGTTTGCTGCATAATCTGACTCTTCCTTTCCTGAAAGATTTCTTTATAGCACGTGACACTGTTTGATAGCATTTACCCACAACATAGTTTCTTCCAAAATAGAGTCAATCTCAAACCCTGTCATTTCTTTATCAACTAAGTGTATGTAATGTTCTAAATCCCTTGTTGTCATTTTAACAATGTTTATTGATAACTCCACCAGGAGTAGATTTCATTTCAAAAACTACTTTTTTGCTTATTCATAAGAAGTAACTCTTCAGTCATTCAAGTTTTACTATAATACTACAAAAATTCAGTCATAGCTTCAGGCTTTATTTCTTATTCAAATTCTCTGGCTTTATTTCTTATTCTAATTCTCTTTCTATTTCCACAGCATTTCACAGAAGTCATGAACCTCCCAAAGTAATTACTGGGAGTTGAAATAAACTTCCTCTAAATTCCTGTTAATGTTGAGATTTTATGATATCTAGAATGGTAAATCCTTTCTAGAAGATTTCAATAGAATTTGCTCAGAGGAATCTCTGTCTATAATCGTATAGCTTTACTAAACGTGTTTACTAAATAATAAGATTTGAAAGTTGAAATGATTCCTTGGTCCATGTGTTGTAGGATACCATGTTATCAGGCATGACAATAACATTAATCCCTTTATACATCTCCATCAGAGTTCTTAGTTATCAAGGGCATTTTCTCTGACCTGTTATATTTTGAAAGGAATTCTTTTCTGAGAAGTCTATCTCAATTGGTATTATGATAATCAGTGAATAATGTAAACAGATGTGCTGCCATCCAAACTTTGTTGTTCCATTTATAGAGCTTAGAGAGAACAGATTTAGCATAATTCTTTAGGTCTCTAGAATTTTTGGAATGGTGAGCATTGGTTTCAACATAAAGTTAGCAGCTGCATTAATTCCTAACAAGAGAATCACCCTGTCCTTTGAAACTGAAACCAGACACTTCTCCTGTCTAACTACAAAAGTTCTAGACGACATCTTTCCATTATGAAGTTGCTTCATTTACATTGATTATTTGCTAGTTAGAGGTAGCTAAGTAACTAAATTATGTTAGCTAGATTTTCTGGATAACTTGCGGCAGTTTCCGTATCAGCACTTGCTGATGCTGCTGAAATTCCTTGCACTTTTATGTTACCTGACAGAGATGGCTTCTTTCCTTAAGGCTCATGAACCATCCTCTGCTAAGTTTCAGACTTTTCTTTGGAAGTTTGCTCACCTTTTCCATCCTTCACAGAATGGAAGAAAGGTAAGGCCTCACTCTAGATTAGGCTTTGGTTTCAGGGAAAGTTATGACTAGTTTGATCTTCAAGTCAGACCACTCAAACTGCCCCCATAACCATAACTAGTCTGTTTCACTTTCTTGTCACTTGGGTGTTCACTAGACTAATTTAATACTTTTAATTTCCTTCAATAACCTTTCCTTTTCATTCTTAACTTGGCTGTTTGGTTCAAGAGGCCTAGATTTTGACCCCTCTTGACCTTCAACATGACTCCCTAGTGAGTTTAATCATTATTAGATTTTGATTTAAAGTGAGGGATGTGTGACTCTTTTTTTCACTTGAATATTTAGAAGTCAAGTTGGGATTATGAACTGTGCTATTTTAATAGTGCTGTGTCTCAGAGAATAGGGAGGTTCAAGAAAGAGAGAAGTGGGAGAATGGCCAGTTAGTGAAACAGTCAACATTTATTGAAAAGTTCACTGTTTTATATGGATGCAATCCATGGCACCTCAAAATAATTACAACAGTAAGACTAACAATCACAGATCACAATAACATCTACAATAATAATGAAAAAGTTTAAAATAGTGCAAGAACTACCAAAATGTAATAGACATAAAGAGAACACCATGTTGTTGGAAAAAAGTGACAACACCACAAATCTTCAGTGTGTGAAAAATATATCTGTGAAGCACTATGAAATATGTGTGAATTATGAAATAATGTGTGCCTATATGAGACTACTCTACAGCAATGCTATAAGATTTCATTCTTAGGAGATCATGTCTTTAAAGTTTTAAAAGGAAATGATGTCAACATATAGACATAATTGAAAAAAACACTACAAACTAGAAATTATTTAAGAAAAAGCAAGTAGGATTTTGAGGGCATTTCAGTTCATAAGTCAAAAGCAGATAAATAAACTAGGAAACTGAAGTCTCATGAAATGGTATAGTGGCACTCAGGATAAAATGTACAAGGATGATTTCTGCACTATTGTTAATGTAAGCAAAAAATCCAGATGAAACTTAAGTATCTATTATTGAATATGAGGTAAATTATAACAAGTAAATAGAATACTAAATAATTACTATTACACAAATTATTTCTTATTTTTTTAATTAGTTGTACACACTGCTTGTTTGCCCATGGACCCAGGACTCAAACTCAAGTCTACGTGGTCTGCACTTCTTTAGAGGTGATACACCTCCAATTATTATTAATTATAACGTTTTATTATGTTCTGACCATTTAAAACAATTCATTCAACAAATTTTATTGATTAAAATTAATGTGTAAGTACTGACATGAAAGTAATTCTACTATCTATTACTAGGTTAAATATTAAATTGCAAAATAACAATATACATTGCGTGATTTTTATGAGATAACATTGAGATATAGAGAAAATTACTGGGAAAAGAGAAAATATCTATGTTCTTAGCTTCTGGGAGTAGAACTTAGAAGTTGAACTTATGTGCTTACTTTCTATAGTTTTATACCTTTTGGGGTTTTTCCTAATGGTGTACAAATTATTTTTTAAATATATAACTATTTCATTTCTTTGTGACAATAGCACCATCTAGTGGTCTATATAAGCTTAATTTTTTAATATTTTACTTTAAAATAAATGTGGTATTTAATATTACAATAAAAATGTAACTACAGCAAGGAAAAAACTTACTTTCAACATGACAAAAACAAAGACCCCCTCATCCAGTGACTAAGACCGTGGAAGAACAGCCGGTGGAGAAGACTTGACCCTGATGGTTTGGTGAATACAGCATATCTAAGAGCAGACAGCAGGCTCAAGTTACATAGCTCCAACCAGCAAAGCTCTACTAGCAAAACAAGCCTACCTTTCCACCCACATCAGGTGGCAAAACAACATGCTCACAGACGACCACTATACCACTACCCCATGCCCACCCCCAACCAGCAGCCATCATCACTCCCTGACAGAGCAAGACACACTACAGAAGCCTGTAAGCATCGAAAATTCAAAAATAAAACAAAAAAGAGCCTCCCTGGCATAAATTTAAAAAACAAAACAAAAACAAAAACAAAAAAAACTAGCAGTCGATGAACAAATCATGGGGCGGGGGGGGTGGACAACACACCCTAAAACCTCAAGAAATGGAATCACAACAAAATGATGGCTCTTCAGTAATTATCTTTGAGGATACAAAAGATTTTTTTTTCTAACAGATAAAGAATTCAAGTCTGCATTCATAAAGAAATACAGAGAATTAAAAGAAAATTCAAATAAACAAAACAAAGAACTTAAATAACTAAACACTAACAGGCTGAGATTGTAGCTCTACAGAAAAAAAAACCTAACAGGAACACAGGACTTAAAGGAGATAATTCATGAAAATAATAATAATATAGAAAGCTATGGAACCAGAATAACCCAAATGGAGGAAAGGATTAGCAAAACAGAGGACAGTAATACAGAAAATAGACAAGAAGAAGAAAGAGAAATTAAATTCAAAATAAAAATAAAAATGATGAAACACACAGAGAACTATCTGACACCATTAGGAAAGGCAACATTAGAATACTGAGTATCCCAGAAGGTGAAGAGAAAAAGAGAGGAATAGAGAACATCTTTGAGGCAATAATGGCTGAAAATTTCCCAAATCTAGATCAAGTAACAAACATACAGGTCAATGAAGCAAACAGAACGCCAATTATATAAATCCTAAAAAACTGCACCAAGACACATAATTGTGAAACTATCAAAAATCTAAGACAAATTAAAAACTCTAGAGGTAGCCAGTGGAAAAAAAGCATATAACATATAAAGGCATTCATCTCAGACTAGCCTCAGACTTCTCAGCAGAAGCACTACAGGCTAGAAGAGAATGGAATGGTGTCTTCAAAACACTTCAGGACAAAAAATGCCAACCAAGACTATCATATCCTGCAAAACTTTCAAATTTGAAGGAGAAATTAAGGTTTTTCCCAACAAACAAAAGCTAAGAGAGTTTGCAATCATGAGACCTCCTCTACAAGAAATGTTAAAAGAGACCCTATTAGCTAAACCAAAGAGGAAAACTTCACAAAAAATATAACATAGTAACAAAGAGAACAGCATAACCAGAACACAAAAATCAAAATGGCAGTCGCAGTTTCTCAAATGTCAGCAATTACTGTAAACATAAATGAATTGAATTCTCCAATCAAAAGGCACAGAGTTGCTAAGGGGATTAAGAAACATAACTCAACTCTATGTTGTCTACAAGAAATTCATCTTAAGTCGAGAGACAAGCAACAGCTTAAAGTGGATGGATGGAAAATAGTACTCCAAGTTAATGCTGAATCCAGAAGAGCAGGGACAGCTATACTCATATCAGATAAGGTAGTCTTTCAACCAAAGAAAATAAGATAAGATAAAGATGGACATTATATAATTATAAAGGGATCAATACAACAAAAATACTTAACACTTATTAACATTTATGCACCCAATAAAGGAGTACCCAAATATATCAAGCAAATATTAATAGATCTAAATAAAGATATTGAAAGTAACACAAAAATAGTAGAGGACTTCAATACTCTTCTTTCAGTAAAAGACAGATCATCCAGACAGAGAATCAACAAAGAAACAAGATCTTTAAATGACAAAATAGAAGAGCTTGACCTAATAGACATAAATAGATTACTTCACCCAAATACTATAGACTACACATTCTTCTCAAGTGCTCATGGAACATTCTCAAGGATAGACCATATGTTAGGACACAAAACAAGTCTTGGTAAATTTTCAAAGACTGAAATCATATCTAACATCTTTTCAGATCACAATGGCATCAAACTAGAGATCAACCAAAAGAAGAAAGAGAGGAAAACTGCAAAAGAGTGGAGATTAAGCAACATGTTGTTGAGCAACCCATGGATAAAAGAGGAAATTAAGGAATAAATTAAAGATATCTGGAATCAAATGAATATGAAGAAAGGAAGGGAAGTATTGGAATCTATGGAATGCAGCAAAATCAGTAATAAGAGGGATATTTATAGAGATACAATCCTACCTCAGAAAACAAAAAGAATCACAAATAAAAAACTCAAGCCATTACCTAAATAAACTAGAACAAGCAGAAAAACAGAAGCCTAAGTTTAACAAAAGGAAGGAAATAATAAAAAATTAGAGCAGTAATAAATGAAATACAAATCAGAAAGACTTCAAGATATCAGTGAATTCAAAAGTTTTCTTTTTGAAAGAATAAACAAACAGGCCATTAGCCAGACTCACAAAAAAGAGGAGAGAGAAAACACAAATAAATAGAAACAAAAATGAAAAAGGAATAATCACACCTAATACAATAGAAATACAGAGGATTGTAAGAAAATGCTATGTACCACTAAATGGCATCAAACAGAATAACCTAGAAAAATGGACTCATTTCTGGAAAGACACAATATCCCAAAACTAAACAGAGAAAAACTAGAAACCATGAACAGATCAATCACAAGCAGGGAGATTAAAACAGTGATCAAAACTCTTCCCCAAAACAAAAGCCCTGTACCAGACAGTTTCACCAGCAAATTCTACAAGGCATCAAAGAAGAATTAATTCCAATCCTTCTTAAACTGTTCCAAAAAAATAGAAGATGGAAAAATTCCAAACACTTTTTATGATGCCAACATCATGCTGATTCCAAAACCAGATAAAGACTGTACTGAAAAAGAAAACTATAGACTGATATCCTTAATGAATACTGCTGCAAAAATTCTCCAAAAAAATAGAAGATGGAAAAATTCCAACACTTTTTATGGTGCCAAGCTTCCCAAACCAGATAAAGACTGCACTGAAAAAGAAAACTATAGACTGATATCCTTAATGAATACTGCTGCAAAAATTCTCAACAAAATACTAGCAAATCAATTTCAGCAACATATGAAATGAATTATACACCAAGAGCAAGTGAAATTTATTCCAGGGATGCAGGGATGCAAGGATGGTTCAACATACACAAGTCAATAAATTTGGTACACTGTATCTATAAAAAAAAATAAATAAAAACCACATGATCATCTCAATAGATGCAGAAAAACATTTGACAAGATTCAACACCGTCTTATGTTAAAAACCCTCCAAGATATAGGTATAGAAGGAATGCACTTTCAGCATAATTAAGGCTATATTTGGCAATCCCACAATCAATATTGTGTTCAATGGAGAAAAACTGAAAACTTTTCCTCTAGGATCAGGGACAAGACAAGATGTCCACTTTCACCATTTTTATTCAATATAGTGCTGGAGATCCTGGTCAATGTAATTAGACAAGAAAAAGATATAAAAGGTATCCAAATAGGGAAAGAAGAAGTGAAACTATCACTTTTTGCAGATGGCATCATAATATACACAGAGAACCCCAAAGAATCAAGTAAAAAAGCTATGAGAAATAATAAACAAATATAGCAAAGTGGCAGGCTACAAAAATAATATTAAATTTCTGTATGCCAACAATGAAAATACAGAAAGAGAACTGAAGAAAGCAATACCATTTACAATTACACCAAAAAAAAAAAAAAAAAAAAAAAAAAAAAAAAAAAAAAAAAAAAAAAAAAAAAGAAAAGAAAAGAAAAGGAATACCTTGGAATAAACCTAACAAAAGAGGTGAAGGATCTATACTATGAGAATTACAGGACATTGCTAAAAGAAATAAAAGATGACACAAAGAAATGGAAAGATATTCCTTGCTTATGAGTCAGAAGAATCAATATAATCAAAATAGCCATACTGCCCAAGGCAATATATAGATTCAATACTATCCCCATCAAAATTCCAAAGACATTCTTCACAGGTATAGAGCACAAAATAATGAAATTTATCTGGAACAACAAACAACCCAGGATAGCAAAAACAATCCTCAAGAAAAAAACAACAGAGGAGTCATGCTCCCTGACTTCAAACTCTACTACAAAGCAATAATCATTAAAACAGCATGGTACTGGTATAAAAACAGAAAGATGAATGGAACAGAATTGAAAGTCCAGAAACAAATCCACATATATATGGACACCTAATTTTTGACAAAGGAGCCAAAAACTTAGAATGGGGCAAGGACAGCCTCTTCAATAAATGGTGCTGGGAGAACTGGTCAGTCACATGCAAATACAAAAGGTTGAAATTAGACCATCACCTAATACCATAGACAAAAATTAACTCAAAATGCATTAAAGACCTAGACATAAGACCAGAAACTATGAAACACATAGAAGAGAATGGAGGTAAAACATTATTAGATATAGATTTAAGAGATCTATTTGGCAAATCAGCTCCCATTGCAAGGCAAATAAAATTCAAAGTAAACAAGTGGGGTTCCATAAGACTAAAAAGTTTCTACCCAGCAAAAGAAATTTGCCTAAAAACAAAAAGGTATCCAACTGAATGGGAAAAGATATTTGCCTCTCACACCTCGTATAAGGGGTTAATATCTAAGATGTATAAAGAACTCATAAAATTGGGTAACAAAAACAAAAGCAATCCAATCAAAAATTGGGCTAATGACCTTAATAGACACCTCTCCAAAGAAGACATACAAATGGCCAACAGGTTCATGAAAAGATGCTCTACATCTCTTCTCATCAGGGAAATGCAAATCAAAACGATGATGAGATATCATCTCATGCAGGTAAGAATGGCTATTATGCAAAAAAAAAAAAAAAAAAAAAAAAAAAAAAAAAAAAAAAAAAAAAAAAAAAAAAAAAAAAAAAAAAAAAAAAAAAAAAAAAAAAAAAAAAAAAAAACGGAAATAATAAGTGCTGGAGAGGATGTGGAGAAAAGGGAACACTAATTCACTGTTAGTGGGAATGTAAAGTGGTACAACTACTCTGAAAAACAGTAGAGAGAGTCCTCAAAGAATGGGGAATGGAAATTCCGTATGATCCAGTTATTCTCCTACTGGGCATTTACACTAAAGACACAAAGACACTTGCCCAGAGAGATATATGCCCTCCCGTGTTCTCTGCAGCACAATTCACAATAGCTAAGAGCTGGAAACTACCTAAATCCCATCAACAGAGGAGTGGATAAAGAAGATGTGGTACATGTTCTCTATGGAATACTATGAGCCATCAAAAGGGAAGAGATCCTGCCATTTGCAACAATATAGATGGACTTGGAGATAATTATGCTTAGTGAGATAAACCAGGAGGACAGACATCATATGATAAAACTCATATGATGTGTAAAGAGAAAAAAAATGAATGTCTTAAATTAAGCAACACTAATAATGGGGGGCAGGGAGAGAGAGAGAGAGAGAGAGAGGGAGGGAGAGGGAGAGAGACCACTATTCCAAACAACTACGGACTCTCAGTGATGAGAGACAAAAAGGCAAATCAGGGCATACCAAAGTGATGGGGGATGGGTGGGGGAAATGGGATATTCAGAATTAACTGTAAATGAAGGGAGGAAAAAAAAAGGGGGGGGCGTTAATATTAATAAATCTACTACGCTATTTGTAAATGTAAAAATACTACTATGTATACTTCAAAAAAAGTCATTGTCAAAATGCAATATCGCTTCAATAACAATAAAAATAAATAAATAAATGAATGAATCCTCAATTTCATTTAATGTATTATTGGATTAGAATGGTCTTCAAGGTACATTAAATGGAACAGAGTACAGAAAATGTGTGTAATAATCCACCATTTTACTAAAATTAAAACTGAATATTTTATATGTTGATAATGTAAATGCATATAATATAACTGGAATTGAATAAACACGCAGTTTGTGAAGCTGGTTGTCTTTAGTGGGGATAGATGGCTAAATAGACATACCTTTTGGGAACTTTTGCATTTCCAATCTTAATATAAAATGGAAATTAAAAGCAAAGTTCATATCTAAGGAAAACTTGCTTGGCGTCACTTTCAAATCCTGTTGTTACAGACTTTTCCCTATTCTTTGTATGTCTTATTTGCACCATATGTTAGAGTAAGACTTTCCTTAAACCTCAGACGGACACAGAACCAAATGATATCTTTAGGATCCAAGTCCAAATTCCTCCATCAGGTGGCCACTCTGAATAAAAAACAATTGCAAGCCATATTCAACTATGCTCTGAGATGGAATAGAAAATATAAACATTCAATGTACCTAAAAAAGAGTAGAAATAAGCTCCATTGGTAGAAATTTGAAAGAAACAAAATTTGATTTAATATAAGTTGATCTTTTCTAACAGAATTCTACAAATATCAAATGAAGTACCTTAAGAAATAGTGTACCCTTTAATACAGAAAATCTCAAGTAACAGATTGAAATGTCCATGTGAAAATAAATCTTACTTCACTGACTAGAAGTTCCAGTGTAATGTTGAAAAGAGTGACTGTATTTCCATAGGGGAAAAGCATTCAATATTTCACCATTACATCTGATGTTAACTCTAGATTTTTGTAAAAGCCATTTATCTGGTTGAGAGAGATCCACTCTATTCCTTATTTGCTGAGGAGTTTTGTCATGGAAATATTGTTGAGGAGGTTGACATTAAATCCTGAAGAGCATGGTTTTTGAAAAGGCTTCATATTTCTCTGTCTCAGTTCCTCTTGACTTTTCAGACATTGTATGGTTTCCCTGCTGTTTGGGGAGAAATGATAGCCTTTTATACACTTGAGATTTTATAAACTTGAGAACTTTTCAAAATCTATACAGTTATATTCTCTGTGTATGTGTTTGTTTAACTCCAACTTTTTGACTTAAGATTCAGTGCGATAGGACCTGACTACTAGGCACCAACTAGGGCACCTCCAGGTCAGTCACCATCACCATCACAACTGAAATGATTCAGCACCTTCCTTCAGTTTAGGATTAAAGCTGTAAGTAGGAACACAGGTGCAGTTGTTATGCTTCTTACCAAATGTGGACAGAGAGAGAAAAATGGAAAGACATATTAGAAAAGAATGATACAGGGATCCAGTGGAAGAGAAAAGTCCTAAATGAAAAAAGCCTATTGATAGATCCACTAAATAAAATATATAAAAATGTAACTCCATATACACGTGAATTATACACACCTAGCTGTGGCACCACAGAACGTCACAGGGATACCTTTTGCCTATAATCATGGATGTCAGAGCATAAGAAATAAAATATTAAGGGAAAGAATTAGAATTTGAGAACAAATTGTCCATGTGTAATGATCACACTGCTTGATGCTGGCATGAAAGGATAAAGGAATGGATAGAGTGTGTCTGAGAAAAATCTTGGGAAAAGTCTTGGATATTAAGAAAAAGAGGAATCCAAAGTAGTGTTGTTTGATCCTGGGTGAATATTACAGTGGAATCTAGAGCAGTGCTATCAAATAAAAAAATGCAAGGTGGCCCGTGCAATTTTAAATCTTCTAGTAGCCACATATAAAAAAGCAAATAAATGTAAAATTAATGCGAATGTTATACTGTATTTGTTCCAAAATATCATCCAGTATATAAATCCATTGTGCATTTCACATTCAAAATTGACTAATCATATTTCAAATGCTCAATAGTCATCCTAATAACTGATTGGAAGCTGTTATATTGGGTAGCACAGAAAGATTGAATTTAGGAGAAAATAGCAAGTTTTTAGAAATAGATCAAGGAACCAATGAGACATCTATATAAAATCATAAAGAAAATTGTTGGAGGTATAGAACTAAAATGAGAGGAAAATACTCAGGATTGAATATAGAGATTTGCACAGTCACCTGCTTTAAATGACACAGTTGTGAAAGAGAAGAGATGCTAAGCAACCTTTGCAGTAATGTCATTCAGAATATCAATTACCTCAAATATTTATTTTGTATGATGACTAATTAACCACAGCATCTTCATATGTTTAAAAGACTAGAGAGTACATATGAGCAAGATTATTCAATTTATAAAGTTTGTGTGGTGGAACTATGAATTCAGCCATTTTTTCTCTCTTTGTTCAAAGGCCTATTTGAAAGCATTTACGTATTGCTAAAGTCTTTCCAGAGTGTTGCTCTTACTCCTCTCTTTTTTTCAAATTTTATTGAAGGAACATTGTATCCTAATATTAGATATGATTTTACTGCTTAATATTTAAAAATAAAATAATAATGAAAGGGAGAAAGTAAAAAAATGAGTTAGTGTGGAATAAAAAGCAAAAGGGTTACTTGGAGTTCAACAATGAAACCAACACAAAAGGTGACAGCTAACTATAAAGTCCCAAGACAAAAAGTGGTTGGAAAGTTCATTGTTTACTGAACTCTTATCCGTTCAGCCCGGTTTATCATTAAAGAATAGAAAGTGACCTGTGTTCTGACACGTCACTCCTATAAACCACCTGTTGAATCTCAAATGAGTATCAGCCAGGGGCAACCTTTGCTTGCTCAGAGCTGTATAAATTAGTGGTATTTACAGAAGGGTGTGTGACAGAAAAAGTAAATAACTGAATTTCATTCATTTTGCTTCCTGTTTCCTTCTCAAGTCTTCAGAAGATGTGATTTTTTCCACCCCCTTTAGAGATACAAATTCTCCCGGCAAATGCTGACTGAAACTCCAGCTAGGAGATGCACTAACCCTGATTAATAGTGTGGCATCAGGAAGTGCCTACATGTTCATGGCTTGGAAGAGTGCAGAGAAAATGTTTATGAACGGACACAGCCTATCCCTTCCTGACCCCAAGACACTGAAGACTGTTTGAATCGGGCTCATGGTTTTCTTTCTAGCCACTCTCACGACAGGAATGCTTCTGGTAAGTTTCTGTAAAATCTTCATATTTTCTTTACTTCAAATGGGACTACCTTTTGGTCCATATTGATTAGTATTTTAATATTTCATTGCCACAGAAGTGAAATCTCATGAATTGTTCTTTTGTGGAGGTTTTTTAATGTAAAAGAAATAAGGCTAAAAGGAAGGAGGGATCTCTCTACTGCACAACACCTCTTCAAATAATTGTTCTTCTCCTTTGCTATGACTGTTTTTTTTTGTGCTAGTTTCTTTACACTTTCCAGGTTATAAAATATACTTTTCATTTAATTTGAAATTAAACAAATTAAATCACAAAAACTCACTAAGGTCTCCTACTTTCCTTCTGTTGAAAAGAGGGTATTTATGGAAAGCAGGAAATAATTTCAAGGGATATATTTCTGAAAAATATAGTTAAATCTAAATTATTTTTAATTTAAGAATAAAATCAAATAAATGATAACATTTCCTTCTAAAGACTGTATATTTCATAAATCTGATGATATAAATCTGTGACCAGCATGACTCTGTTCTAGATATTTAACTAGACAATCAGAAGTAAAGCGTTATGGAATATGCCTGAAAATTTAAATTGGATCAAATTTATGGCTATTGAGTTGCCTTTTGTGGCATATGATAAGGTAGGAAATCCACTCAGTCTCACAGGATTCTTCTCTGCTGAGACACAACAGCAAATATATTATCAGCAATTAAAAACAAAAATTCTTTAGGATTCAATATTTATAATTTATATAAGCACACACAAAATACTGTTTCATATGGAGACGACCTGCCAAGGATCATTTTTTCTAGAACTTTAGCAGCAAAAACTTTTTGTTTTTAATACTTTATTATAAAATTTTTCAAACATACAGAAGAAATGAAGCAATTACATTATGAGCACCCAGCTACCGAACACATGGATTCTATAATTAACATTTTGCTGTGTTGGTTTCTTTACTTACTATCTGATATCCATCTCTTTGTCTAGTCATTAATTCATTTCTTTTATTTTGTGATATAAACTTAAATATGATTCCCCTATAAACACTTAAGGCAGCCTATCACTAACTAGAGTTCAATAGTTGTCTGTGTTTTCTTGACATAAAATGCATGCACAATGAGGTGCACAAAGGCATCATTTGATTGGTTGACAATTGTATGTTTGTGTAATCCAAACCCTTGACAAGATATAAAACATCACCATCAATCCAATTCTAGAAAGTTTCTTCCTTCCTCTGCCCAGTCAGTTCTGCTCCACCCCCAGAGACAAATCTCTTTTTCTCCTTTATACTATATATATAGTGATTTTCTAGGTACAATCATGTTCTTGTGTATATTGGCAAGTCATTTACTTTTTATCAGTAAGTAGTACTTCATTGTATGAATATTCCACAGTGTATCCATTCTCTTCTTGATAGGCACCTAAGATTTGTCTAGTGTTTAGCTATTATGAATAAGTCTGTGATGAGCACTCTTATATAAGTCTATCTATGAGCATCTATCCCCAGTATCCTGTGTAAATACTTAAAAGTATAACTGTTGGGTCATATTATAATTATAATTTAGATTCATAGTACACATTTCTTAAGTGATTGTTATCATTTCACCAACATTCGATAATTTCAATTATTCCATATCCTTGCCGATCTTGACATCTGACACTCTTCTGAATTTCACCATTCCAGTGTTAGGTTATGCTGTCTTGTGGTTTTATTTGTTTTACTTGATGACTATCATCGAGCATTTTCTAATAGTTGTATTACTCACTTGTATATCCTTCTTTGTAAATGTCTTCAAATATTTGGCTCTTTTGTTTAAAAAATGGATTATTTGTCTTTTATTATTGAACTAGAAAAGTTTGTAAGTATATATAGTAGATAAAAAATCCTTTGTCCAATACATATTTTGCAAATATTCTCACCCAATCTGTGATTAGCTCATTCATTTTCTTGAAGGTATAAAGTGATGAGCATTAATTTCAAATTTGATGAAATCTATTTTATCAATTTCTGTGTGCTACTGAAAAGTCCTTTTCAATCTCTTCAAAAAGATACTCTTCTATACTTTTTTTTTCCTGAAAGTCTTATTTTAGCTTTTACATTCAGTTCTAAGATTATGTTGAATCTATTTTGTGTGTGTGGTGTGAAACAGAAGCACAGATACTTTTCTTCTTCCTGTGGAGAGCTAATTCAACTACGTTTTTTTTAAGTTTCTTTTTTTTCATTGGATTTCTTTGGAACATTTGTAGAAAATCAAATGACTAAAAAGAATCGATCTTAATTTTGGACCCTCTATTTAATTTTATTATTTATCTACCACTGTTTTGTAGTAAGCTTTATTGTAAGTTTTGAAATCAAGCAATATGAATCCTCCCAATTTAATTTTCTCTTTAAAAAAAAGTGTTTGTATGTGCCACCACATTTGCATTTCTATAGAAAGTTTAGAATCAGTTTATTAATTTCTACAAAGAACATACTTGGTGAGTCCTGGTAGAGTAGCACTTAGGTCAATCACCACTGAAGAAGCATAGGCCACATACCCCTGGGTTTGAGTCTTGAGTCCAGGGAGAAAAACCAGTATGGACAACAAAATAAAAATAATAAGAAAATTCCTCCCCTCTTTTCCTACCTGTCTCCTCACTTCTTCACCTGCATTCCTGCCTGCACCCTTCCTTTAAAAAAAAAAAAAAAAAAGAACACACTAACTTATGTCTATGATCGCCTTGAATTTATAAGTTAGTCTTCTAATCCATAAGCATGGTACATTTTTTTATTTATTTATATGCAATTTGATCTCTCTTAAAAGTGTTTTGTAGTTTTAAATATAGAGCTCTTATACATCTTTTGTTCATTTATTGTTGTTTTTAATTGAATCTTAAATTGACTTTTTATATTTTGTCTTAAAGTACTGGAAACTAAGAGAAATACAGTTAATTCTTATATATTGACCTTACGTGCTGAAACCTTGGCAAATTCTAATAGCTAGATTCTAATTCTAATCAGTAGATTCCTTAGAATTGTCTATCTAAACCAAAATGTCATCTGAAAATAGAGATAATTTACTTCCTTTATTATGATCTTCAGCCTTTTTATTTTTATTTCTTACCTTATTGCTCTAGCTATAAGCACCAATATAATGCTAAAGAAAAGTAATTGGAGTGTACATTATTGCTTAGGGATGGAGCATTCAGTATTTCACTTTAAAGTTTGATGTTAGCTCTAGTCTATCACAGTTGTGCTTTATCAGATTGGAGAAATTCCTTTTATTCCAAGTTTCTTGGAGACTTTTTATTTTGAACAGTGTTCATAGTTTTCAAATACTTTTTATGTTTCTATTGAAATTATAACTTTTTTCATTCTGTTAGTATAGGCAACTACATTAATTGAATGCAAAATATTAAACTGACTTTAGAGTAACCTTGTATAAACACTACTTGGTCACTATTTCACTCTTTTTTTTGTATACCACTTACTTTATTTGCTATTCTTTGCTTGTTCTTCTTTGAAATATATGTCAGGTTTGTGTACCACAATCAATGCAGGTCTCATAAAATAATAGGTATTATTTTCTCTGCCTTTATTTTTGAAAGATTTTATGTGAGCTATGTGATATTTTTTCCTTAAATGTTTGATAGAATTCATTCGTCTTGTGAGTATGATGATAATCTCCTATGATGTGAGATTATGACAATAATCTTCTCATGGGTAAAGAGGTTGAAAATAATGGTTATAATGGTATAAAGCTACACAATGAATCAGTTATTCAGTGGTATTATAAATTCTAATTAACTTAATCAGCACAATAATCCTGTGAGGTAGATATAATGATGATGATGATGATATAAAAAATGCAGACACTCTACAAATAAGTGATAGGGATAGAAATTAGTTATGACTCTAAAGGTTAAGGCCTTTCCATTCTTCTATGCTGTCTATGAAATTCACTTTTAATCTCATTTATTTCCACTGATGAAAAATTAATCTATCCATTAAATCTACATCAAATCCATATTCTCTCCCTTCATTCATTCATTTGCTAATGTTAGATAAATATTTACTGGACACCCACAAGTGTCAGGTACTACTTCAGACACTCTCCTAGGTTTCATGAACAAAACAAGCAAAAATCCTGGCCTTTGTGAAGCTTATTCTAGGATACTAAGCAAATACGTGTGTGTAAGTAAATAATTTGAAGGTAATAAATACTTAACTAAAATAAAACAGAGCAAAGAGTTTGGGGTTTTCAAATATAAATAGAGTGGTGAGAGTAGACCATACTGAGAAGGTTAACAGATTTAGGCAAAGACTTGAAGGGAATAATAAACACTCAGCTATTTGAAGGAAGTCCTAAGATGGAAGATGCCTGGAGAAATGAAGCAAAAGTCAGGAAGCCAGTGTACCTAGAGAGGAATAAATTAGGGGAAGAGAAGCAAGTGAGAAGGTCAGAGACATAATGGGAACTGGGTCATGTAGTCATCTAACAGACCATTATAAGGATGTTAGCTTTTGATCTGAGTGGAATGGGAAGTTATAATAGAGTTTTGAACAGCTAAGTGAAGTGGTATTACTTATATATGTATTTTTAAATGCTGTCTGGAGATTAGACCTAAGAAAAGCAAGGGAAGAAGCTGAAAGATCATTAGGAGGCTGTTTGAATAAGCCCCTCAAAGTGCTAATATTGTCCTAAATCAGTATGGCAGCAAAAGAAGTGGTGGAATTCTGAATACATATTAAAGTTAAAGCCAAGTATGATTTTTTGATGGAATAGGGTGTGGAGTAGAAAAGAATGAGAACAATACAGGATGACTAAAGATTTTGCTCTGAACAGACAAAAGTGACATCAAATAAGAAGGGAAAGACTATAAAATGGAGAAGTTAGGGAGTAAGATAAAGCCAGAATTCAATTTTGAACATGTTAAATTTAAGATATGGCATATAAAAAAGTCCAAGGATGCATGAAGGATCATTGTCTAATGAAATTTCTTAAGTTCATTTCAATTTAGAAATACTATTATTAGATTTTCTCAAAACACAGTCACCATCTATAATGACTTTATTGCTATTATAAATCAAGAGTTTTAAGTGCTTTGGTTTTGTTGTTGTTGTTTTTGCCAATTTGAAACTGATTAAATGTTCATGTATGGTATTTGGAACCCAATTCTTCACTTTAAAAAATTGCAGTCTCTGCTAGTAATTGATATTCATGCCACTTTATAACTGTATCAGAGAAAAATTCTTTTGGCTACTACTAGTACAAAGAAGTAAACTAAAATTTTTCATCTGAGTATAACAAGTTAGTTTTCTTAAATTAATTTCTATTATTTGCATAATCATCTTAAACATTACTGAGATACTATTGTTATCACAAGAAATTATTTATAAACTTCTCTTGAAGATGACATCTTATCTTACAAAGGTTACAAAGACAGACACAATTTCTGTCCTTTGAAATCTAGCAATCTAGAAATCACAACATTGACACACAATAAGAGAAACCATGGTCAATTCCTTTTGTCTGCAATAGAGCCTATAATTTAAAAAGTAAGGTCAATAATATTTTACTCTCCAGAAAACCATGTCGCGTCATTATCACTGTCTGAGATGAGACAGGAACATACACCGCGGACATAAGATTCAATATAATGAAGTATCTGATGCCTTGTCTTGGCTCTTACTTCCTGGACTCTGATCACTCAGCCAGGGTTAACAATGGGGAGAAGAACAGGTGAGAGAGACCCCCCAACCCAACTCCACCACACCAACACTCACATAGCACATAATCTGCATGCCTAGGAGTCATGAAATGGCAGCATAGCTTTAGTTTTAATTAGAAACTTTGCAAGGTGCAGCTTATGAAGAGATGACTACTAGTATGTCTTCCTTTAAATGGCAACAAGCATGGACAAAAATAGAGTAGTCTCTGCAAAGTTTCAGGGAGCCCAAAGACTGCAGGGTGATGTTTTCTTCAATTAATTTCAACATCACCCTGGAATTCAAAGCACTGGAAGTATATAAATGACACAAGTGAAGCTTTTTCTATTTTGTCAGCTATCTAATGCAATCAAAATTATTGAACAAATGTTTAATCAATCAAAATTACTTTAGATATACAGCTGCACTTAATAGGAATGCACGAAACTTTGATAAAATAAGATATAAAATAATTGTGTCCATATAGCACAAATTTCATCTAAACCCCATCAAGCTGAAGAGCTTCAGAGCTACTCAGTGGTAGGTGGGTTTATGTGATTCTGCACTACCTAGAAAAGTGAAACACATTGAAGAATAAGCAAAGAGGAAAATCTAGATACCTGCATTTGTTTGTGCTCTCCTTGGGCAGAAGGGAACTCAAATAGCCCTCAGTTAAAAAGATTTTGGAGATCTATTATTTGTCAATGAAATAGGAATTCTGATGTTTTGCTTAGGGGATCGATATCTAGCTGGAGACAAGAAGAGTTAAGATAAAAATGTTAGTATTCTTAGCATGCAATTGAATTAAACAAAGGGCATATACCTTTAGGAGGGAGAAAAAAAGTTAGCAATTCTACACCTTAGAGATTTGCAACCTTAGTAATGTTTATTTCAGCAGCATAAAGCTGACTAGTAAAATAATTCACTAAGAACCTCAAAATGATATTTTTTTCTATTTTTCTCCATTTCCAAAATTCTCCAGCAAATAATACAACTTTTACAATCATAAAAAAATCAAATAATGTTATTTTAAATCACCCTTTAGGAACCCAAAGCATAACATTAATTAAATTGAAAATCAATAAATAAATTAGGAGGATGAGAATAATGTTTTTTAAAATAAATATGTAGCAAAACTTGCCTTATTGTAAAAATATTATGGAAATAAGAGTCTATCAATTGAAGTTTTAAAATTAATAAATTAAGAACTAACTTATCAAAGAAAGTATATTTGGAACTTAAAAGCATGTTAAGTAACTAAGGATCAATAATACAATCAAAAACACATCACTAAGATTAAAGATTGCTTAGAACTAAATCATAGTTAAAAGACTATAATAAAACTTATGAGAAATAGAAGTAATTCAAAATAGAAATGCAATCTTGAATAATCAGAATTGAAAAAAATTAAGACTAAAAATTCATGAGTTATGTACTCAATAGACGGACAAATTACCAAAAGAAAATAAAATATGTAGCTGAAACCTGAGAATTTTTCAAAGATAGACCTAATAGGAATTCAGATTAAAACTAAAGGAATTATTTTTTATGCAGATCCGATCTGCAAAGGTGGATTAACTAAGAATCTCAGGAAGGGGGCTAAAATTCATTGACTCTATTTATTGAGCACCCACAAATGTGAGGCATTATTGAGAGTGCTTCATCTCATGTGACCCTCCCTAAAACTCCCAAAAGTGGATCCCTAAAATCACACACTAAACTAATCCATTAATCATAATACATCTGTGCTATGATTAGTAGCAAACAAACAACTTCGTTCAATGCCATGTTTCACAAAGATTTAAATGAAGGCATAGAAGACCTACTCATTGAATTTATGGGTGGCATAAAATTGGAAGAATGCACAAGTATATGGAAACATAAAAGAAGGGTCCATAAAGGTCTAAGACAGGAGGATAGATGAGCTAAATCTAATTATATAAATTTAGTGAATAAAAATGTTAAGTATCAAGCAATCAGCTGTAAAACTATGGAATACAAGAAGTAAGGCTGAGCAACTCGCAAATAACACAGATGAAAAAAGAGAAGGGGAATTTATTCAGTGGGCATAACAAAATAACCATAATGATAACAATAATAATGAGACCTAACTGACACCCAGATCTCTTTGGCAAGAGAACAGCAAAAATGCAGTGACCCACTGTTGCTTCTCTATTGAGACATAGGAAACCTACTGAAAACATTGTCTTCTGCACACATACCCCACTTAGGAGGGCTGGAAGCAGAGCACAGAAATCACAGGGAAGTCTGTTTAGACAAATAAAAAGACCTACAAGTGACATGATTTAAATTCATTGTCTTCAAATATTTGAAGAGATCTCACCTGAAGGAGGGACTTGCAAGTACTCCTTTCAGCACATAAGCAGTAATGGTTACCAGAAGAGGGAATTCAGCTCTTCTGAAGAAAGGGTGTTCTAACAAGCAGAGCTACCCAGAGGTTAAGTGAATTGCCTGCAAAGGTAGCGAGTCCCCAGTCACATGAGGAAATCAAGCATCGATTCTACCAAAAGAGCTTAGGGAGAATTCAAATAATTGCAAGATGTATGGACAAGGTGCTTCCTAAAACTTTTCAAATTTAAAATTTTATTTAGAGACAAGTTCTCAGAGAGGCGGTAGCTTTTTAGTCAAAATGTGAAGAACTTGTGGCTTCAAATATAGTGTCCAAGAAACAAAATAAGTCGATATGACAGAGAATCCAAAATTCAGTCAGGGAGACATTACCTAGATTAAAGTATAAATAGGAGCAACAGTGACAGGGGCTGAGGAGAGATATATAAATGCATATATATATATATATATATATATATATGTGTGTGTGTGTGTATATATATATGTGTGTGTGTGTGTATATATATATATATGTATATATGTCATTTGTCATTCAGCAAGTACAAGTGTGACCAAGAAACTAGTGCCTGCCTGTGTGAGTGGTTTTGTCCGAGCTGCCATAACAAAAATACCGTAGATTGAATGGTTTCAACAACTATTTCTTACTCACGGTTACAGAGATCAAGACGCTGGCAGATTTGGGGTGCGGTGAGGTCCCGCTTCCTGGCTGGTAGACGCTCCTCTCCCTCTGCCTCACCTGATGGGAGGGGAGAAGCAGCTCTCTTTTATAAAAGCACTAATTCCATCATGAGGGATCTACCCTCAGGACCTCACCACTTCTCATAGACCCCACTTCCAAGAAGAATCACGTTAGGGCTTAGGATTTTTTTACACCACGCACGCTTAATGATATCCCAGTCGACCGCGGTGGGCCCGGTAGATTGTAGTGCACAGCCTAGGCGTGTCGCAGGCTCACCATCTAGGTTTGTATGGTTACACTCTGAGATTGCACAACAGCACAATCACCCACGGATCTGCTTCTCAGCATATACTCCCATCACTACAGGACTCATGACTCAAAAGTGTGGGCAAATGATCCATTCAGAGGATAACAAAGAGACTACACAGCAAACAGATCATTCAGGAACTGATAAGCAGAAACTAACCAGTGTTGTTATTGTTTCAGAGATGGAAAGGATGACAGCTGAAGGCCTAGTTAAGTAGATAAAATTTACTCCATGATGGAAACATTTATAACCATCTACACTCTTACAAAGAGAGGTTTTACTTGTGTTAAAGCACCTAAATGAGGTGATCATTTCCTGCAGCAGGTGAGACTCCTTCAGAATTATTTTAAAGAAAAAGATAAATTGTCTCAACAACACATCAACAACAAAAAAGAGCGCCAGAGGGATCTGGCAGTCAAGGGGAATAGCATGTGACTCTCCTGAGTGACCAGAGTCTGTGCCTCAAAGTGAGACCATGCAAATATCTATAAATAACACAGCTTTTAAATTTGTCCTCAAGGTCTCTGAAAACAAGGGTAGGAACTGAGTATCTCATAGGATTTCCTTCAGCTATCATTTCTAAAAGAGTTGGCTCTAAGGATTCAAAATACTAGAATACTCCTTGATGCCCAGAAAAGTTTATTCACTTGCTGTGAGTGAGCACTTTATATTGACTGTGGCAGATTTTCTTTGGAGTCAGGCAGTTATTTTACCAGTCCCTTCATCCTTGATGTGTGCACACAGCATTTACATTTAGAAGGAAATTGAACAAAAAGAGCATGTTCCACATGGGCCCTAAGCAATCACAACAGCATTCGAGGGTATCACCGTGGAATAAATGGATATGGCCCAAAAAGAGCAGCGTTCATGGTAAGTAACTACCGCAGAGGAAAATAAAGCAACTTCAGAGAAGGAACATATCTCCCCCATGCCGGCAATAATAGCAGCAGGAAAACCATCAATTCAACCAGGCTGCCTATTGTATTGGAGCCTGAAGACCATTTTCAAAGAACACTTTGTGTCCTCTGGGTGGGATTTGCTTAAGTAATAGAGCGCTTGCTATCACTACAATTTCTGAGTCAAACTTCAACCTCAATTTTCTGTCCAGAGCTATGGAATTTAGATAATTGCATCAACGTGCTTATTCATGTGCTACTTTTGTCCTCTTGTTCATTCCCACATTTGTTCCAGGAATATTTATAGATTTATGATCACTAGTCATAGTTCAGAATTCTGTGGATACAAAATTGAACACAGAAGGGCCTGCTTTCATGAAACTTCATATCATGGGGAAAGATAAACAAACGAACAAATGAACTGTGCTCAGAGGCTGATTTGGATCAGAGGTCAAGAAAGGCCTCTGTGGGGAGGTGATGTTTGAACTGAGTTGAGAATGACATGCAGAACTAGATGCCGGAAAAATGTGGAGGAAGATTCCCAGACTGGCGTAGAGGAAGTCTTATCCGTTGGTCTGGAAAGGCAAGAGTTGGGATGTCCGAGGAACACGAATGAGCTCAGGAAGCTGAGACATGGACGGGACCATCAGCTTCACACAGAGAAGATGTGGGGCAGGTGAGCCTTTTCAGGAAGGGCTGGGAATTAGGATTTTATTTTTTGAGTTAAAGATAAAATTGACATGATGTGACTTACATTTATAAAAATTATTCAAGTTGCTGAAAGACAGTGGGAATATAGGATGGTGGGGTAGGATTAGTCTAATGACTCATTTTCCTCCCAAAATCAAGGAGATAATGTCTCAGTTTAATTGGTTTCCTGGGATTATCAAAGTATTAAGGACATCAAAATGATAATACTTTTGTTATTAGTAAATGACTGTAACTTAAATAAGGTATGATATATTACTATGATAAGATGATTATATAATATAATAAATCCCTGATTTTATTATATACGTATGAATATGATGATCTGCAGTCTGTTACTAAAGAGTAATTGCAGCTTTTGAGAAGCTACAGGGAACAAGTGATCCATTTAAGAATTAAGTAAATTGAGATGAACAAAAATGTGTAGAAGTCTTATTAGCAATTATTATCAAATTTTTGATTATGGATATTTTAAGTATCTTTCCCAGTCTCTTTGACCAGTAAGCAAAACCAGATCATAGCTGAGAGTAATAAGCACAGCTTCATATTGTTGGCAGAGGAAGGTGACAGGCATCAGCACTCTATTGGGAAAAGTGTGGAGCAGCTGGTTTAAAACTGTAGGTAGTAGGGGAAGTAAATCTGGGTGGAGTTAGGGTGCATTGCTGACCTCTGGACATAATTCTAGAAGCGGGTGAAAGTTCAAGAAAGAGTGGCTCACGCCTGTTTTTTCCCATTACATGATCTGTGCTGGATTTGTCATGGCATGAAGGGGTGTGGTTTTTGATATGTTAGTAAGGACAGGCTGGCTAAGCACAAGGGAGGGCAGGGAACTGCACACGATCAGCTATGGAAAAGGCCTGTGGCTCCTATTCCTCATCTTTTGGTAAGTTAGCTAGTAGCTAACTTGGTTCCCATGAGATGTTCAGCTGGTTTCTGCATCTAGAAGCAGACATAACTGAAAAACTGTTGCTTATCAGAGGAGAGGTGCTGTAAAGGGTAAAAAAGACTCACTGTTGCCTCCTGATATAAGGAAAGGGGGCTAGCTCCAGCACTCAGGTGATCATCAGACTAAAGATAGAAAACTCAGGAAAAACACAGGTTGTACAACCAATAGCTTTTTAGATGTGCCCATGGGAATACTTACAAGTGGGGAGAGTGCAGATAACATCATCAACTAAAGGCATCATCTTTGCCTTTAGATAATACATTTCTGACCAGTATTGAGATGATTCAGAAGATGACCATGCCACCACCTTTTCTGGAACTTAGGGCATGTGGTTGGAGAGTCCTTGGATAAGTGCTCTTGGTGATGAGGATTCAAGTAGGAGGTGACTAGATTCCATATTCAATAGCCATAGAAATCTGAAAACAGATATTACTCCACTATAGCTTTTCATTCAAATTTCAATTTTTACTGAAAACCTGAAGGTCGTTACTTTTTGTTTTTTATGACAACACACGGTATGAGCCAGAAATAACTCAATGCATATGATCTATATGTATGAAATATTAATGACTGACATCTTATAGAAACATATATCTTAAAATCAGTGGGTAATTCAGCATCATATTAAATTGAAGAATATGAGAAACTGATTTTCATAGGTGAGTAATCTCATATACATATTTTAATATTATTAGAGAATTTTGGAGTGGTACCTTTTCTTTTACCGACCTATAGCACTTAGGTACCGCTAGATGGCACCATTTGTTTTTCTTTTGTTTTGTTTATTTATGCTTTTATTTATTCACCGGGAAAGAGTCCTATTAGAATATCGGCAACAAAAAAATGTATTTTTATTATTTAAGCTGCTTTAAGAAACTTAAGAGTTTCATTATTCTCTGAAAAAGCACAAACATGAACATTCTAGCTTCCAAATATTGAAAGATGACTGAATGCATGATGGCATAAACTACATCTTAAACAATGGGAAGTTTGAGGAAGTTATATTCTCTACTGCTGCATTCACATGATCCAAGGAATTTTTTCCCAGTGATCTTCATCTTCCATCTTGTTTATTGTCCTCATTTTAACTAGTGTTAAAATATCCTCTGCTTCTTATAAACAGCAAACTCTCGAGTCCCCTGCTCTTCCTTCAAAGTGGCTTTTGGCTTCATCCTTTCCTCTCTATTCCTGTGCTAGAATTCTAACACAGAGATAAAATTTTCTTAGTTTTTCCAACTGCCATTATTTTCCCTCAGTCTGTTCTTCATATGGTGATGCAGTTCATTCACTGTCTTTCTCAAAACACTGCTTCATCATGTCATTGTGCTGCTAAAGATCTTATATGCGTCTTCCAATAACATTTGAATCAAGTCTAAGCTCTTACCTTGGCATTAAACTTGTCATTTGCCAAACTAATATTTTCATCTCCTACCATCTACATAAAAATCCCTCCCAATCCCTCCAAATAGTGCTTTGCGAAACAGGCTGCTATTAGGGTGGGTTTGGGTGCTGCCTCGTTTGCTTAGTTGAGTGCAGTGCAGTGTAGTATGTTGACTGAGAGTGAGGGTTCTGGAACCAGCCTGCCTGAGTTGATATTCGAACTTGTCATCTATACTTTTATAATTTTCAGGTAAGATTTTTTTACCTCCCAGTGCTTCAGAACTCTCACGTATGAAATGGACACAATAATAGTAGCTACTCTTTAAAATTGCCAGGAAGATTCAAGTTCTTAGCAGCTCTGAAGCTTTGGAAACAGTGCCTAGTCCCTTTTAAGTGCTCATTACATGGCATCTATGTCCTGCCTGCTTCTTTCTCCTCCCATCACCTCACCTTGGGCATTATTTAGCATAACATCAAACTCAAAAAACCAAACAAACATGTGTTGGATAAATCAATATTTCCTCTTTGAATTGACTTGCATCTCCTGTGATTCAAAGTTGCTTGAAGGTACTCAGCTTGATTCAAATTTCCCTCTGAAGTCTTCTTTCCTTCCAAAACTGACATCACTATTTTCTCTTATATTTTTAAGCATATAATTATGTGCATGTTTAATTTTTTTAATGTGTGCTATTAATTTTTAAAGGCAGCTTCCCAACCCTAGATTTTATCTTCTCAGTGTAGAAATCACAATGGAAGCTCTGGGAGAATCGTCAAAGACAACAGGGCAGCACTTAAAGAACCATAAAGCATCCCCATAAAATAAGCCTATGAAAAAAAGAACAGAATAGAAAGCTCAGAAATAGACACAAGTAACCTTTGACAAAAGACCAAAGGCATACAATAGAAAAAGGACAGTGTTCAACAAATGTTTTTTGAACAATTGGATACCCACATGTTAAAGAATAAAATACTAGGCACAGACCTTATATCTTTCATAATAATAAACTCAAAATGTATATATTGCTGAGGGAAATGCAAAACAGTATGACCACTTTGGAAGAGAGGCAGGCAGTTTCTCACAAAGCTGAGCATACTTTTACCATATAATCCAGTGATCATGCTCCTAGGTTAAAATCTCATACCCACATAAAAATATACAGCCTTACTCAAAATCACAAAAATCTGGTAGCAAGCAGGATGACATTTAATAGCTGAATGAATAAAAAGCTCTAGTACATTTATATGATGGAATATTATTCAGTAGTAAAAAAAGAAATGAACTAGAAAATAATAAAAAGACAAAGATTATCTGAACTATGTATTATTAAAAGAAAGAAGATAGTCTGAAAAAGCTACATATTATATGACCCCAACTATGTAACTGGTGGGAAGAAAGTAAAGGAACCATTGGGTGCCGGGATTGGGGAGGAGAGTGGGGAAGATTAATAGATGAGGTACAAGAGAAGCTATTCTGCATGATACCACAGTGATTAATTGATATACGTTTGTCAAAAACCACAGACATTTACAATACAAAGAGTGAATCTTAAAGAAATTATGGATTTTAGTCCATTAAAATGTATCAATATTACACATTAATTGTAACAAATGTGCCACACTAGTGTATGATGTTCATAATAGTGCGGGGTGGGGAGAGGTTTCTGTACTCTCAGTTCAATATTTTTCTAAATCTAAGACAGCTGAAAATCTAAAGTCACTTCTCATTTAAAAATAAAATATGTAGAAAAAAAGGTATATGTAACTTTGGAAGCAGCTACATGTTGACTTACTACAAAAATCACTAAACCTAAGTGCACATTCTCTTACTTACTTATTTTGTAATCAAATATAAATCATTAAATTCCATTTATTTGTGCCGAAGTGATTTAATTTCAGACAATCCCCATATTACTGCCCAGATTATGCATGTCAACGTGATTTCGTTGATCCTCTCTCCACCCACAGATACATAATTTAGGTTTGGGAAACATAATAATGGTGAAAAATAATAACATTCTTGGAGAAATAAAATCCATCTACTATTAGAGATACTGGCATACCGCCATAGCATACCTACCTTTTTGTACAGGCTAATTTCCTCACCAGAACATTCATTCCTGCTTTCCTAGTTAGTCATGTGCATCATGATGGCATCGAGGTTTTCTTGTCCAGTGACTTCACAGCAGTCCAGACTGTATGCTTTATGCAGGCAGCAGCCTCGTACATCTCATGTTTACGTCTCTTGATAGCATTGCTCTCCCTTGTGCTTAATTTAATCTCATGTTGGTTTGTTCATTATGTAAAAGTACAAAAGTCCCTGCTAATATTGCAAGAAGAGGCCATATCCAGTGGTTGACCTAGAAATAAACGTAAAAGGGATTGGGCCTCAGAAAGTGAAAAATCAGTTATGGTTGGAGCTCGTCAGTCAGGAGCATCCTAATCCACCAGAGCTACAAGCCTGAAGAACAAGAACAAAGTGATAGAAGCTGTTAAAGGATCCTCATCATCAAAAGCAATGAGACTAATACATGGAGAACATTTTAATGGCTTGAGTTTTAGACCAGACACAGAAGTGCACCCCTCTCAGCATCAGGACAATCATTATGAAAACAAAAAAGTTTGTATGCACTATTGAAAGAAAAGGTCGGCCCCAACTACAATGGTGAATATACTGCTCTGGGTGATTTGAGTGACTCAAGGATCATTATTTATTATATAATATGGAAGTGAGTGGGGAATAGCAATGCAAAGGCACCTGGAAATTTTTTGAAAACTCCAGATAATCTAATTGTGGATGAAAATTAATTGCCAGAGAAAATCTTAAATATGGATGAAACCTCCCTATTCTGGAAACAGATGCCTAAAAGTACTATTATCCAAAAAGAGGCCAGGTCAATGCCAAGTTTCAAGGATTTGAAGGACAGGATAACAGTCATTCTTGAGGATAATGTCAGAGGCTATAAGATAAAGCCCTTCGTGATCTGGCCCAGTGGGCATATTAACAAGCATACACTGGGAGCATACTAGAAAGGGCAATAAAAAGTCAAGGAAGACCTAGCCCCTTGCAAGATGCCCTTCCAAACTGCAATGCCAGGGAAATGGATAAATACTACTTGGAGGATATGATCCCTTTCAATGATTTTGCTTAATGGTGATGATGGTCCCTGACATCCTCCTTAAATTGATGATCTTCATTTCAATATCAGGGTGACATTTCTTCCTCCAAATAGCACTCCTTGGATCCAACAAAAGGATCAAGGACCTATCAGTTTTTAACTCCCGGGGAAGGATCTTTGCCCAGGCTATTGCTGCAATTGAGAAAGACACTAAAAAGAACATTTTATAATATTCAAACAACGACAAAATTGTCTAACGACCCATTTCTCAGAAGTATTGTCATCCTTCAGTGACACATGATTACACAGTGTTGGACAGTCCCTCCCTACACCATCCAAGTCTGAGATTGTAACTGAGCCTGCATTTTAATTGTCAGGGAGCAACAAGAATCATGGTGAAGCAGTATGTACTGGTACCCCTAATTCTTTAAGGACACAGTGGAAGTCATAAGTAATAATTAACCTGAAATCCCCACACCAGGGACGGCAGGACCCCAGAGAGAACTAGGAATGGGACCAAAGATTGACAAGGGCTTTTCAGCCAAGGTGGAAAAATTCAAATATATGTTAATTCTGTTGTTAATTGTTAAATTCCCCTGTGCTAAATAAAACCCAGAGAAGAAAAGATATAGAACCACTTTTAGGTTTGTCTATAGTAACGCTACATATTTGGGTGTAATGTTTTAATTTAGAGCACAGTATTCTGCACTGAATTCATACTTGTCCTTTTCAAGTTATTGTTTCATCTGCATGATGTGTCACATCTTGTTTACAAATGTTTGTAACACAAATTTATTCATGATTATTTTCTAAAGAAAAATGTGTTTATCATGTTTGAGAGAGAACTTTCTTTGAGTAAGGCATAATTGCCAGGAGTTACAAGTAAAAAGACAAAATTTAACTTCATAAAAATAAATTTTTTTATTTTCTAATTAATAAGAGATCATCAGAGAAGCTGCAAATAATATCTATTTAATATATAAGATAATATATACTGTAAGATAGTTCAGATTATATATGCCCAAAGTATATAATAAGTGTCTTCAAATTCATGACATTACAAATGCTTAGTTAAAAATTAGGCAAAAGATATGAACACGTCTATCCAGAACACACTATGTAATTAATCAACATATGAAACAAATGTTCAGCCTCATCAGAAATAAGGAAAAAGTTACTTTAAATAACAAATTTTATTTTTGCTTTACTAATTACTAGACCATATGCAATTTTAACAGTACACTGATATCTAAAATATAAGTATAAAAGCAGATTATTTAGCAACCAAATGAAAGTTCCACACAGAAACAAATTCCATATTTTATTTTTAACTCTCAGTTGGGAAAAACAGAGAGAGCCGGAGGAAGGACTAGCAAACTAGTCCTTTACATAACATATTGGTATAGTTGTAAATTTCAAGGAATAATGTTCAGAACTTTGTAGTTCCAGCAATTCTGTCTATAAATCTCTCCAGGAGAAGTCCATACCTGTGTGCAAAGTTGTATTTACAAAAATTCTTTTCTTCCTCATTGTTAATAATAATAAAAGGAATTAGAAAGAATGCAAATTTCCATCAACCCAAGAGAAGTTAAATAAGTGTCAGCAGAATGCCTGTCTGCCATCAAGCAGAATAATCAAAACCAAGACACACTAATATGAAAAAGTTCAAGATACCTGTTATCTCCCTTGGTTATATCCTTCATGCTTTATATTTTGAAATATGCATACCTATGACACATAAATTCCATGTCCAAGATTCTGTCCTGTAGGGTCATGAAATGTTGCAGACCTCTGAGGCATAACTCCCCAACTATTGCTAAATATAACAAATACATTCAAAACAAGTTATGCCACATATTTGTTCTAATCAGCTTAATAAGAATGCATGGTTCCCTCATCCACCTCTGTTTTGCTGTGGAAACATGGGCAAATTGCAAAGGAAAAAAGAGAGCAATCTTAAGCTTCACCCCAAATCTTGTCTCTCAACTAGAATATGGTGAGGTCATTTAAAAAATACATTCAGTCATAGCCTAGTGACTGAGCAGTGAAGTCTGCAGCCTCTGGTTGCTATAGTTCACATACATGTCTCAAGGGCCCAGGTTCTCAGTCCAGGGTTTTGGGGAAAACAACCAAGATGCACAACAAATAAAATAAATAAATGCTTCTTCTTTCTCTCTCCTCCTGCCTGCCTGTTTGCCTTCATTTCTGCCTGCACCTTTCCTTAAAAAAAAAAAAAAAAAAAAAAAATGGAAATCGGACCTATAGGTTAAACACGCCAATAAAGTGCTTACCTAAAATGAACAGTAACTGAAGAATTCAGGCTGTTATAGTGGAAATATGTAACACCTCCTTCCCTCAGTATCTTTAAAATGTCAGCATTCCTACATGTCTGCAGTGGTTTAAATATTTGCCATTAGTGTAATGAACACTGAGAGATTCTGCTTCCAACTAGGTAATGCTATTATTTTCCCCCAGAGGAAGTACTATTTCCTTTCTAAATGCACGTACTCTGATTTTTGAGACTCCAATTGAAAGTTCTTATGGTTGAATTGTTAACACACTTTTTATTTGATAAAGTTTGATACAACTGTTTTGAAATATCTGACTTTTGCATGAAAAATTACTTCAATTTTTAACACCTAGTTAGCAGATGCTGGATAATTTGAGGCACGTGAATCAAAGATATTTAACTCAGAACCTAGGAGTAGTCATGTCAGTGGCTACAGGTATTCTACTTCTCCCTTCATGAAATGAAATATACCTATCTTTACTCCCGCAGTTGTGTCCCCCAAATCACAAATGTCTACAAACACAAATTGACTCTACCATTAAGATTTCCATGTTCTCTTCCAATCTTTCCACTGAAGGTGTGATTTCAGTTGTGTTATGCCAAATTTAAAAAAATTAAAAATGAGCTCACTCCATTTCTGCCAGTGCAAATGCATTGTTCCAGGTGGCCAGAAGTAGTTTAACAAGTTTTAGTAAAGTTCACATGTGTGTGATTTGAAAATAAATAATTGCAGAGTAAGCTCACCTGGATTAGCATGTGCTAAACTGTTTTCTACTGCAGGTGAAGAAGATTTTGGTGGTTCATGGAGATTCCGTTCACCAACCTGGAAATGGCATTCATTTTATTGGCTTTTGTTATCTTTTCCTTATTTACTCTGGCTTCAATCTACACTAAACCGGAGGAGAGGAATGAAGGTAAAAAAAAAAAAAAAAGAAAAGAAAAAGAAAAAGAGCTCTTTGTCATTACTCTCTATTTCTTTTCCCTTCCAGTTATCTTTTAGTGTAAACTGATGGTTTGGTTTACATTTTTATGTGATGATGAGTTTGGTGTGTATGTGTGTGTGTGTGTGTGTGTGTGTGCGCGCACGTGTGTGCATGTTTTCATTTAACAATATATGGGAAGGAAATGGATTCTATTTTTTTAATGAGTTTGTGTCAAAGCCCAAACATTTGAAAAATATGTAGAAGTATTTTAAAAACCTGTGACATGTTTGCCCATTGCCAGTAACAACAATGTTAGCAAAAATATACATCATTTAAATGGTTGTGCTTGGTATTTCACTATAATTCAGGGCACTCCAACTTTCATACAAAATTAATAATAATTGGCCATTTTAGGCCAAAAAATATGTGTGTAAAATTATATGTGTACTTATACATATACATCAAAGAAATTGTGCAATCATTTTTAAGAATGCTTTTTTCCTAGTATACCCTTCCCTCAACTTTTGGTTATAGAAGAAGTACTCTTTGTGAAGTAAAATATTAGCCTCAGTCTTATATGCTTAGAACAGTTACAGAAGTTGAAAACACAAAAGCCACAATAAATGAATAATCCAATTCACGCTGACATGCAGATTGGGAAACATAATTGGGGTTCATAAAATACTTTTCTTGCTCTGTATTATGTTATTATGTTAAAATGGGTTTGGCTGAAAGAGTAAAACCAAATGGCAGTTATTTTAATTAGATAATAATATATTTCTCTCACATGGTAAGGAAGCCTGGAAGTAAGAGGCTCATGACTGATAATGGCAGTCCACAGTATCTTGGATCCAGTTATTTCTACATTGGTTCTGACATCTTCAATTTACAGCTCCCATGCCATGGACCAATAAAGCTAATACATCTTTTGATATCATGTAAGCATGCTAGTGAGCAAAAAGAAGGAAGAATGGCACAACTCTTCCCTTCAAGGGCACTTCCAGGATTGGCACATACCACTTCCCTTTGACAAGAATTCATTCATGGCCATACTGAAAAGGAAGCTAGAAAATGTAATTTTAATTCTGAAAGCTTGTGTCCAGCTGAAAGTGTGGATCTGTGTTCCTAAAGAAAGAAGACTTCAGCCAGCAGTGTCTGGCAGACATGTGGCCTCCTAACCATGAAGCTATTCTGGCTGTCAGTCATTGAAGTAGGGAACAGCTGAGCTAGATAAAATGTGAAGGGAACCTCCAATCTACTGATTCTTATCCAGAAATGAATACTGGAAAGCCACATCATGCCTGAGCCCACTACAAACCTAGTAAATATACAGTTCTGGGTGTTACACTTGGTCATGTATCTTTAAATACATCTTTAAACGCTAGCTGCCCTCCCTAGTTAAAAAGTACTGAATCAATTTTGTTTCAGAAGTGACAACAGAGATCTGAAAGTGTGTAGTGAGATTCTCAGACCCTAATAGAATATCCAAAACTGAAAACTAGATCTCCACTCCAAGTTTACTGCCCCATCTTCTCTACCTCCTTGCCTCCCTAATTATAATCCCTGAGCATGAATAACCAAAGGATCAAGCCATTCACAGAAATTTACCGATCCTTTATATTTTCACATTCCATTTTTCTTTATTTTCTTCACTTTATTCCTCATACATCTGTTTTATTTCCAAGCTAAAATTCCTCTATTTGAATGCTATTATACTGGCTGAACAAGAACTAACGAATCAAGGATCGACATCAAAGAACATCCTTGGCCTAGCAATAATTTTTGTTCAACACCAGCAGGTCAGACATAGGCACATTTTCACATAAGAATACAAAAAGCTGTATTTTTCTTAAATGTAATAATATCCATGTCAAGATCTATCTAAAATAGCAGAACTATTTTAATTTCCTCTCTCAGACCCACTAAAGTATTTGCAAAAGACACTAAAAAATGAACTTTAAAGATGCAGATTTAATTTCACACGTTTATTGTAAATTTAATGGGTTCAATCTATGAGTAATGGAGAATCCAAAGACAAATAGGAATCTGTTCCTAACATGAAGACCTGACAGCACAGTTGTATAATCCGATCAGAATTGCATAAATGGTCTGCCAGACATTCTTACTAAGGATAATGGGATCAGAAAGATTTACCCTTCGGAAAGGGAAGATCTTCCTTGGGGAGCACTGAGATGGGCATCACAAAGAGATGGTCATCTTTGTACAATTGAATATTGACAAAATATTGGGGTGGGGAGAGGTGCCTTTGCAATAAGAAAACAGTTTAATGAAAATAACCCACAGGTAAGGCTAAATCTATAGAATTATTTATTTTTAGTTTTAAAAGGTAGACTGTTTTAGCCAACTGAATACAACAGCTATAAAATTAAAATAACTAACACTGATTTAATACTATTAATGATGATTTTTTGCTAACACCAAACTACAAATTCTTGGGTACACTATATGTCTTTGCTACAGTGTGATGACTCAATTCTCTTATTACTTTCCTCTATTCAAAGTACTAGGAGGCATTGGGTTTTCACTTATGTGGCAAGAAAGCAGATACATAGACAGATAGATAGATAGATAGATAGATAGATAGATAGATAGATAGATAGATAGATAGATAAAATAGATAGATCAGCTATAACTTGAAATGTCCATAAGACCCACAAGAAATTGGGCAGAACTAATCATTGGCCAGAATATTCTCAGAGATCATGAGAAGACCTGAGCATTTTAATAATACCACCTTTAGATTTCAGAGATGGAGATTCTTGTCCTCAACCTTGAAGTCTCCAGAGAAAGTTTTTCAAACACCGTTAATCCAGCAATCTTCTCACAGGGAAGAGACCTTTATCTATTTTGATCCCTAACTGCATTTATGCATATCTTTTGCCTTTGATCTTTCAAAGACACTTAAGCATATTGCTTTTGCAGGACCATAAAATGTTTAAAAATTTTAACTTGAAATTTCTAAATAGCATTAATTTTCAAATTTATGTTTGAAATAAGAACTGAATTTAGTTACTATAGAAAATCATGTAGCACAATAGAAATCTTGACTTGCAGTGAAACTTTCCCTAATACCACCATGATCAAAAGCCTTGTATGCCATGAACTTTTCAAATACCACTGATGTTCTCCTATTAGACAAGTACCCAAATTACTCATCTCAGGACCAGCATTGTTTACCTGTGAGATTCATAGGTTCCTCATTAATGCTATGTGGACTGTCTTCAAATGCTAAAATATGTATAGCTTGATCATTATGGAAGTAATTTGAATGTGGATTTTTCATAGAAGTTTGAAGAATCCACCCAAACTGAAAAAAAATAATGGTTGTCTCATTTTGATGAAATTGGGGAAAAAGAGGATGGAAGTATCCTATCTTGTCAGCATAAAGTCAGTGATGATAAAAATGTTTCTTGGTGTCTTCACAGAAAAGGCAGGATGTTCAATCAAAGAGGTGGTATTATTAAAATGCCCTTTTGATGTATTACTGTGTTTAGACTTAAAGCAATCCTATAAAATAAGTAATACTAACCTCACTATTTTACAAGTGAGGACACTGAGGCTTTAAACCTTACCTTAGATCACTCAGCTAATGAAAGTTGGAAGCCGAACCCTAGTTTACAAGCTCCTGAGTTGCAAGGCACCAGCACACTTTCTCTCCAGATTACCTTGAAAAAGATCATTTTTAAGAAATGCACATACATTTCTCTGTATTTCTACCAAGGACTTAATTTTTTTAAATATATAACAAGATATATAATTATATAGAAAGTATATATAAATACATGATGAGATAAAACTAAGTTTTCAATAAGTAGGTAAGGAGATCCAAGCAAAGAGAGCAATAAGGAAAATAAGGGTAAGAAAAATAAAGATGAGCAGGTTTGGTGAGAAGAAGGCTGATGTTTCAGTCAAGTGCACAAAATTTTGTTAATAAACATTCCTGAAGTCATAGCCTGGCTCTGACACTTAGCAACTCTATGACTTAAGGAAAATTAAAGAAATTTTCATAGCCTCCACTTTTTCATCTGTGGATTGAGAATAGCAGTATTATCTCCATTATAGAGTTAAAGGGAGATTTAAATGAAAGAAAAAGAGTAAAAAGTGCAGAGGGGTAGCTATTATCAGAATATTCTCTTAAAATCGTCATGATTAGGAATTTAGATAGGGTGATGAAGACCAAAATAAAGGAAATTATTTACTACAGAACCAAAAAGATTTGTCTTTACTCAACACACACACTGGGTAGATGCCTTTATTTTAAATAGCCAGCAAATAGAATACATTCATTACAAAACAGCTACAAGGTGACATCACATACAAAAGTTACAAATCTGTTACAAGGAAAGACTGTTACAAGGAAGGACAGCTGGAATTGCTCAGGCAAAGCAGTGGATAAATGAGCATTTAATGGAATTATACTGTCAGATGAAGAATAGAAAATACATAGGGACCATGTAAAACTGTGCCATGAAGATCACAAATATAAGAAAAGGACATTGTATGGTGCTGTGACACAAGTGTGTCAGAAAAACAACACCCTATCAAAACATCATCTCACCCTTCTTTCTTCTAAAATTAATCTATAGCTGTAATGACAAATGGCATTTTATTAAATAAGTGATGCAAAAATTTGTTTCCATGATTAAATTTTGCCTGAAAGTTGATTCACTTTAAATAATAGTCTCCAGTACCATTTATTTTATATTGAAAAAATTTTTCCTGGTATAGTTACATGCTCAACAGTTAGCCAACCTCATTGATCATCAAAGAAATTAGACACAGGCTCTTTTATCTGCTACCTACTGTGGAAAATTGGGAAGAAATTTGATTCTGTTTTCTTTAAAGTCATTTTAGAGAAAACCAAAGTTTATCTGAACTGTGCTTCTGAAGAACAGATAGAGTTCAGAAATCCCTCTAATCTTTTGTTTTTCCAAAATCTCCTCCCCCCAACTCTTGTGTTGCTGGAAAGGGCTTAACACAAAGAGTCACCCTTTCCAAAAGACCTAGATAAGACTCACTATCCTTTGATGACTTCAGAAGACTCCTCAGTGATTCCCTTGTTTGGCAGCAGCAGGACCAAGCAGACTTTTCCCTCTGCCTGAATGTGCTGACAAGGACAGACACAGGTCCTCCAGTACCTCATCTCTGTCTCACAAATGATGTAGCTGAGATTAGAACTGTTTGTCCCCCTGAAACTAGTAGACACAGACATAAGCATTTCCTGCACAACTGACAGAGTTCCTTTGATTACAAAGCAAGTCCAACTGTAAAGCACCCCATCTGTCACTTTTCTGCTCTCCTTACAGAGTCTAAGTTTCAGCCATCCCGCTGACCACAGTGCTCTTCGAATCCGGGGTAGTCCCTACTACAATACCTGAATCAAATTAATATCATTACTTTTCCACTTTTGTCTTTGACAAAACACAACCTGGTCCCTGTGTATGATAATTGTATGTATTTATGATTTTTTTAAAGTAATATAATTGCTAGCAGGAGCACAAATATTTCGGGTATGGGGAAAAGTCCTCACTAATACAAAAATCTCATTCAGAACCCTAACACTGTGATTTTGAACTTTTTTAAAATTGAAATCCACTTTCATATCACACACATACACACAGCTGCATGTGTACAACTGAAATGAAAATTTCAGACATATCAATTCTTTGCCTCATTCTATGCAATGTACTTAAAACTTTGTTCTGTTCTTTATTTTTTCATGCTGACAATTCACATGACCTATTAAATTCAAATTGAATTTTATTAAATTCTAATCATTTCTAAATTCTAAATTTAGGAAGTTGCACCAAGTACAGCTGGAAACTATTTTCACAACTATCTTCCAAGTAGAAACCTTCACTAATTTACTGTTGCCTAGAGAATAAAGCAAAATTCCCCAGGCTCTTGGTATTCTTCCAAATGGGAAATTTCCATTACCCATTAATAATGTCCTCTTCTTCTTCCACCAGAATCGTAATTCTTCTCCAAGATGAATCCTTTTCCTCCCTTCTGTAATCACTCTATCTCAAAGCATTTTCTTTTAGCACATCCTTTTATATCATTAATTTGGCATTTATCTCTATCACCTTGTGTTAATCTTTATCTCTGGATAGCAAATGCAACCACAAAATAATGAGACTGTTTTCCATAATTTGTTATTAGAATTGGTTTGTCATTCAACAAATATGCATTTATTTCATGCTATTGATGAGAAGACACTATGCTAGTCATGAAGTGAAGATGGAAAGTGAACCAATCACAGTCTTGTCCTTAAACATTAGAGTCTTATAAGAGCGATGAAGTAGATAAAAGTATAAAGTAATAATTCTTATTCACATCAAAATAAAATTCATCTCTGTATGAAGATTTCCCTTGAAAAGTCAAGAATATAAAGAAATAAGCTACCAAAAGCAAAGTTTTAAAGAGAACAAGGAAGGCCACTTTGCATATCCCCTGGAAAATAAGTTCCATAATGAAGAGATTTAGTCTGTTTTAGTCACTGCTTCATTTCACTACCAAAAGCACTGCCTGAGAACAAGTTGGTTCTCAAAAATTCATTACTGAACATGTTAGTAAATATCTATAGTTTATTTTCTTAGACAAGCTCAACATAAGTTCCAAATATTCACGTAATATGTTGTTTCTTCCATTCTATAGCTCTTCCTACTACTTACTACTACTACCAGTTCATATTGTTTTATTCATCATTTAATTATCATATTACTCTTACGAGGTGGATAGTTCTACTGTATCACATATAAAATCCCCAACGAGCACCCACTGGAATTCTGTCTATAAAATCCCTGATAGAATAATGGTTTGGTTAACTGCCCTTGGCTGAGAACACACATCACTTATCCCAGGTACCCAGGTTCAAGAAAACCAAGATGAACGACTAAATAAAACAGAATACTTCTTAATTCTCTTCCTCCTTATCTATCGTTGTTCGCCTTCATTCCTGCCTACACTTTTCCTTTGGAAAAAAAAATCCCAAGAACTTGTGAATGAGCAGAACTGCCTGCTGAAGCTGGTTTATGTACAAAGATGATATTCTATTTACACACTTCCTTCTTGAAAACTCAGTGACACACAGCACACACTGCTTCAGAATAACACAACTCTGTATAGTGAGGCTCCTCACAATAGTACACAATAGAAGGCATACATGTGATCCCCCTTCTGTGATGTTCTAGTTTGACATACCACAAATTGAAATATATTTTTGCCTCAGTCAAATAAAACATAGCTAAGATGAGTATGATTGCTGGACAGTAGAAATTGTGTAATGTATGACAAAGCCCAATATAAATGGTTTTATGGATTTCTTTTTGTGTCGTTCAGACCACTGTTTTATTTTCTGGAATTATGAAGAATAAATTTCTATCCGTTTCATTGTTTTCTAGTTCAGTTTTTTTGTTTAGTTTTTTAAATTTAGCTCTGTGAAGCTACAGTATTCACGCAGAAGAGAGCAATGCAACAGCCTCTTTTATCTTTTGAGGTAGTATACCAGGGCCCAGCAGTAGCAGCTATTTCCTGCCTGAATTGTATTGTTTCCACCTGCACACCAGGCCCTGTCTTTGAAAGTGGTCAGGTCTAATGACCAGTAGGAAGCGATAAAATGTAAGAGACCCATCAGGGAATTATAAGGATATTGGTAGGTAATAATCCTCAAAGGTGTGTCAGCTTCCTAACAGTCACCTCCCAACATCCCTGTAACAGACACGGCCCTCCAGGATGATAGGTTTGGTAAACAGGCAAATAGCTTTGGTGCCTTTGTCTATGATGTACAGAGCTTTGGAGAGGGAAATGAAGCCCAAGACTGACGAGCCCCCATCCTGATTCAGACAAATTTTTAATTATCTTGGATTTTTTGTTAGATTCCAAAAGTTCATATCCAATAAGAATTTTGCATGTTTCAGCTCCTGTTATCCAACTATGTCAATGTGACCAAAAAGTCCTGCAATTCTTTTCCCCTTTCCTACATGGAGAGACTAGATTCAGGAGTCTGTAGAAAAAATGGCTAGAGGGGAGCCCTCATGGAGTAGCAGTTAGGTCAACCGCCTCCGATTCTGATCCAGATCAGAATCCTGTCCTTACAACTTACTCTGTACAACTTGAACAAATTGTGTAAATGTTCCACACAAGGCTGTGAGAATTAAAATGTGTTAACATATTTTTAAACCAAAGAATTAAATCATGGCTTCTGTGTGCATTATTTTATTGTTAATTTTATTGTCTTTGTTCAGACTGTTCTGTGGTTTGTGTCTATAACCTGATGTTTATAGGGTGATAGTATCTGAGGTTCTGTAACAAACTGTGATATTCAGGATGCTTGTTGTGCCCTAAATTGACCTATTTGCTATTAACAAAATATTTTGGGGGCATTTCTCCTATGCATGCTGTTTATTTACTCCTAAGGTGAAGTCAATTATAGTGAAGTCAATTCCACTTCTAGAGTGACTTACAAGTTATTTCCCATTTGATTTGTGGGGTTTTGTTATTGTTGTTTGTTTGGGTTGGATTTTCTTGCCTACAGTGGGTGCCAGTTGATGGTAAGAAGTGTTGATTGCTACTCAACCTTGTAGCAGAGGTAACAAATCTTCAAAAGAAGGGAAGACACCTCCTTAGTTCTGGAAAAAAATCTTGCTACATGGCAAAAAGACATTGTTCCAGGCACATTTAAAAATTCTGGAATGTGGATGGCTGTGTCTTTACACTGAACAAATGCAAAACAGTGGGAACAAATAGCAATTGATGCAACAAAGTCATAGATCCAGTCCATTCATCTCTTACAAGGCCTGTACATGCCACCATTGTTATTTCAGCAAACTGCCTGTTACTGTGTATGTCACAGTTAACTAAGTGGGTTCACTGCCCTGACCACAACTTTTTCAATATTCATGAGGACAAATTCTTTCACAATCCAGTGAACACGTAATCTTTCAGTACTGATCTAATGTTAAGAAATTCCTCTCGCTTCTTGTGAGGAAAGATTTTAACCCATTTTAACCATATTATAGCATCTTGCTATATGAACTCAGTTGTAGCAAAACCGTATTTTCATACAATTATCAAAATTTGGCAAAAAAGCTCTGAAGAGTAGACTATGGCACATCTACTCCATCATTAACTTAGATTGTGGCAATTTACAAACCAGGAATAAGCACATAAATTTTACAAAGTACTTATACCCACATGAGTTTCTACTGCAGGAAGATGGATTTCATAACAATTCAAAAGCTGCGCATTTGAAAAAAATGACTAGATTGGGGGAAGGGCAGAAGGCGGTGGTAAAGGGCACTGGAAGGCTGGTATTGAGTGTGGTGCAAATGTACATATATACTGAGGAGCAATTTTAATATCCTAAAATGTGCACATCAGTGTAAGCAAATAAAATAATAAGATTATTTTAAAAAATTACTGGATCACAGATGGCATCAAGAAACTTAATTGAATTGGCCTATATAGACTGGGGAGAAAAGGGGAATTTTTAGCTGTGTTTTGAAGGAAGAAAACAAAAGGGAAATTTATGAAGAGTTCAGGGAACATATTGAAGTAGGGGTTGAAATGATAAAGACAAAAAGATAAAATTAGAAAATCACATGCAGCTCAACTATGCAGAACAGTTGGGCTACATTAGAGACAATTCTCAAAATGCCCTGGAGGTAAAGATAGGTAATGTTATGAAAGATGACTTTAGTTCTACTGGTTCTTTATAAGCACCAGATTTCTGTCACATGCCTGAGAGGTATGTATGGAGTATAAAAATGGGTAATTATTAAATGATTTTTAAGCAGAGAAGATAAGTATAAAATTAGGCAACATTATTCATTGCAGCACAGTTTGAAATAGTGAAAATGGAAAAAAAAAAAAAAACTAGCTACCCATCTGTATGAAAATTCATCATAGCAGATGCACACAAAGCAATACAGTGCAACAGCTGAAAGAACTCCATATGCACAGTCAATAAAATGTCCAAGGTCAGTAAGTAGAACAGTATACTACTGAATAATAGTGTGATCTAAATTCTGTTTTTAATTAGCAGATATATTGTGTGTGTTTATAAACATAAATACATACATCTATGTATATATATGCATACATATATTGATCATGTCTAGAAGGCCAAGAATACACAGACACTGATAAACTCTGGAGACAGCAATTGGGAGTGACAAAGGAACTAAAGGATGTCAAGCATGGTTTGATCACAGAGAGTTAACAGACTATGGGACATAGGTAAAGTGGTTGGAGTGTAAGGTCAAGATTTCTTTCTTTGTCTCATGATAAAAAGCAGCTGAAAGGAACAACAGTTAATGATTTAGCAGGGGCTAGAAACATGATTACATAAGCATTTTGAAAGACCATTCAGAATTTGTGGAAGGTCAGTTTGGACAGTGAAGGAGGGTGAGACAAAAGTCATTCAATAAAGCCATCTTAGCCATTTAAGAAGTGTCCTAGATGAGGGAGGGACAATGCATTTTTTTCCACTGAAATGTCTATGGAAACTTTTCAGAAAAATTAAAATTAAAGAGTAATTTTTTTAAACTATGAAATTAGATGTGTGTAAAATGAATACGTTTCTGATCTTACAACAAATTTCGTTACAAGTTTTATGTGTCTGCCAATTATGAAGCTTTGGTTTAAAGATTTATAAAGAAATCTTCCTGTTTATAAAGAAAAATCATCACTACAGTGATTTCATATTAATCATACAACATCTAGGCCATTCATCCTTTCAGAAAATTTGTACTATTTTTCTAGACCTGGATGACAAACTACAGTCAACAAGAGACCTAAGACATGAATTTTATACCAGTGAGAAGTAATAAGACACAACCAAAATAAGGTCAAATTTACATTTTTCCCATGTGAATGAGGGATCTTTGCATGTGTGTATGCAAGGTCACTCTAATCTTCCAAAAAAAATGCAACTAATAATAGTACTAATTAAATTGATAGTATCAACACGTTCTCAGAGAATTATTCTTGATAACTTAAAACAAGATTATTCTCTTTTGTTCATGACTTGAATACTTGCAAAGCAATGCATTTCAAAGTTTTAGTGATACTTATAGAGCAAATAATAACAATGTTCTTTGTGTTTTCTATGTGTTGCACTTAATATATTTAATTCTCATTTAATACGCAAGACCACAGTAGGGATATATTATTATCTCTATTTTGAGAGATGAAAACAAAACTTCCTGAAGCAAGGTGCCCATGACCCCAGCTAGGAAGAGACAGGGTCTTGGTCTGTACACCTGATCATGGTCAAGATTTTGAATTAGTAGATGTGAGTCAGGACTAAGTATGGCAAGAGGTAGGTTTTTGTTTGTTTGTTTTAAACATTTTATTTTATTTTCATTCAGTTGTTCACACTAGTTTCCCCCTCCGCCCCTCGGGCCTAGGACTTGAATCCAGGGGTACATGGCTTATAACTTTGGAGGTGATTGACCTAACCGCTGCTCCACCAGGGCGTGCCAGAAAGGTTTTGATTCAGAACTGGCTTTGTGATTGAGGATGAGCTGTCAAATTAAGCCTCACATCTAACCTCAGTTTTAGAGGTTGCACAAAGATAGACACAAACTAATAATGCATCAGTGCTTACTCCAGCAGTGAAACTTTTTGTGAATGAAAAGTGACCGCCTACCCTAAGAAAGTATACAAAAATATATTGAGAATGCAAGGTACTAAAGGAAATCCAGAGCCTCACTTTCAATTGAGGACTTCATTAAGTCCATTCTAGTCTTGTTTGCATTTACCTCAGTTGGTCAATTACCTGAATTGGAATGGAAGTTAAATGTCTTTTGTTTCCAGAAAAGTTCAGCACTAGGAGATAGATAACTAAAATACTGTGGTATTCAAGAATGTAAATGAGGACTGTGTGTGTGTTTTTTCAATTCTCTAGCAACTAGAGCTGGTTTTGTATGTTGGTCACCCCGGGCTATTTCTGTTCTGTGTGGGTGAACTCCTGGGCTCAGCTAATACTTCACAACGGCAGTGCTGTCAATGCCAAAGGCCACAGGCACCAAGGTTTCCAGTTAAATAGCTGGGAGGAAAATGCCAAAATGTCTGGATTCCAAATTGGATGCCTCTGTTTTCACTTTGTAAAAAAGTGAAAAAAGGTACTGTGAGCAAAACCTGCCATTGAGATTGCTACCCAGTCTGCAGATTCACTATTAGTATGCATCATTTGAAGACAAATTTTCTGCAATTTTCCCATTCTCATTAGATACCATAAGTCTTCAGGCCTTATAAATTAAGTTGTTCAAAGTTAAGAAGGCATGGACATTAGTGGGACAGGGGTCCTCCTCTCTATGTATCTTGTCTGCAAGCCATGAACTTGACTAGAATGATACCATGGTACAGTGGGTTATTTCTGAGGGCAAATCTCTAGTTTGTTGAAAATAAAATCATAATGTCCTCTCCTGATACAGCTATTTCAGAAAAATAAAAGCACTAAGAAATTATTTTTAAAAAGAAAAAAAATAGCATTAATAATGGATTGCTAGACATGAGAATACAGCAAACACAAGCAATACATTGGCTCCTTCATGTTGATTCCTTAGAAGGAATTTCAACAGTCAACCAGTAGAGGGAAATATTTTACACACTTGAATCCAGGAAAAAAAATACCACTCTTGTATTCAGGTACAGCCTCTGCGAGATGTCTTTCCAGCCAGGCACCATGTTAGACAATGAAAACATGAAGGTTTTGTTCTTTTCCAAGTGAACTAGGAGAAGTTCATTTAATTCTTACAGGCAATCCTTTAATTATATTTAAAATAGAGATGGTGCCCCTTTTTCTCAAGTCCATGTGGTAGGCAAAAGGCCTGGACCCTGTATGCCCTGAAAACCTTTGGAATTCAATGAATGCTAGCATTGCTAAGCTGTATTCTCTAAAAAATAGAGACGACAAAGGGATCAGTAGCTCTACAGTGAAGAAGAATAGGATAAACGTCTACAAAAAAAGCATTAATAACTTTGTCAGTTACTTCATTTTATTTAATAATATCTTGGAAATCTCAGAAAATGTGAATTAAATTATAGAATTCTAAAATTTAACCAAAACAGACAAAACTAAAACCCTAGAAAGATAGCCATTATACATCTATCAAATGATTAAATTAAAAAGTACATGTATCAAGAGCTGCAAAGATGACACTGTTCTACGGCACTGGTGGGTAGGCAAATGAAATATGATGACCACTCTAGAGAAGAGTTTGGAATTTCTTATAAAGTTTATCATGCATTCACCATATGACCAAGCAATCCTAATCTTAATTGTTATGCTCACTCAAAAACTTTCAGAATTGCTGAAAACTGGGAATAATCTAAATGTTCATTGGCAAGTAAATGGATAAAGACTAAAATGCATCCATGCAAAGGAATCCTACTCAGCAATTTAAAAAATTGAATTACTGATATATGCAAAACTAGGAACAAATCTCTAATACATTCTGCTAAATTAGTGTTTCTCACCCTTAACACCACTGACATGTTAGAACAGAATTCCTTGATGTGGAAGGTTGTCCTCTGCTAATATTCTAGGTACATGTAGCAATGTACAGTCTTCATTCCTCTCTGTTCCACAACCAAATATGTCTCCAAACATGTTAAGTGTCCTCTGTCATGGTCAAGGTAATCTTCTTGAGAACTATTGTGCTAAATGTCAGAAAACAAACCCAAAACCTCTCTATACTGTTTGATTCAATTTACATGACATTCAGAAAAAGATAACACTATAGGGAGAAAAAGCAAAATAGTGGTTGTCATCTATTAAGAGTAGGAGAAAAGTTGAACTACAAGGAAAAACGCATGGAACTTTTTGAATGAGAGTCTTGTTCTGTATCCTGATTATGGTTATGTTCGCATATGTCAAAATTCAAGGAACCATCCACCAAAAAAAAAAAAAAAAAAAAGAATTTTACTCTACATAAATTGAAAATAAATTTAAAACACACACCGCACACACACACAATGGCACACCCTGGTGACCTAGCAGATAAGGCCAGTGGCCATAGTCCACATATATCTCAAGGACCCAGGTTTAAGACAGAGTAAAACAGTTAAAAACAGAGTAAATGGACTGCTTTTTTTCCCCTTCTCTCTTCCTGCCTGTGTGCCTACTACTGCCTTCATTCCTGCCTGCACCTATCCTTGGAAAAAAAATAATAATAATTTAAAATCAACGTACTGCCTAAGGAACTTGAAAATGACAAGAATTCCAGGCATGATTTCCCCTCATCAAGGCATAATAAATTCCCCTGCTCACACACCATTTGCTGAAAAGCAAGTAAGGATGATGGCTCTAAAAATAAAAAAATAATAAATAAAATAAATTAGAAGTAGAGCTAAGTAGGAAGACAGCTGGGGGAGGAGGCCCAGCTGGGATATGAGACTAACAGTGTGGGAGCTGTAAGGCAGTATCAAGATTTTCTCACCACTCCCTAGAGAGAGGTAAAATATATGGTTAGAGGACAAATGACATGCCAAGTTTGACTCCCGAGCCTGCCTTTGAGTAATAGACTAATCATGGCGGCTCAGCTATCTCTTCGTAGGAACTCTGAAAGTAACAACAGTTTAATTTGTGGTTGGTCCATGTAACTGTTAGATGCTATTGGTTCTTGACATCAGAAAATGTCACATATCCACATAAAGTATTTTTTTAATTCAGAGAAAACCATTTGGTGGCTATAAAAAAAAACTAAAAAGACAGCAAAATGATCACAAAAAGGAGGAATTTGCTACTACTACAATAACGAATGTCCTAAGAAAGAAAACCCAGCACAAAAGCAGTAAGTTGAAGAATATGGTTTGATTTCATTTTAAAAGAGGATAAAAGATATTGGAAGAAACAAGATCCACAAACAGTATTTTTTCCTTGAATGTTGAGAGGCAAATAAGAAATGCCTCGTTTGGGAATCCTACATCCTTTGCATCTGGAATCCTGACAAGAATTCCTATGGGACACCTCTCAAAGGCATGTGCTTTCTCTGGGCTCATTAAACTGATTATAGCAGAAGAGTGATGTGGTTACCTTTGGAACACTGGATTTACCGACAGAAAGAGCCATACTATTAACTTCTTGGAGGGTTTTGGTTGTGAGTTTTGTTATTGTTATTGCTTTTTTAAAGGAAAGTGCAGGCAGGAATGAAAATGAGGAGAAAGCATTTCATTTTATTTTTATTTAGTTGTCCACGCTAGTTGTTTCATCCCAGACCAGGGACTCAAACCCAGAAGTTTGTGGACTGCATGCCTTCAGAGGTGACTGACCCAACTGCTGCTCCACCAGGGCCCTCCAGTTGTAGGTTTTTGGGTTTTTTTTTTTTATTGGTGTTGCTTAGAAAAGTGCCAGGGGGGTTTGTTTGTTTGTTTGTCTTCAATTCCATCAACAGTAAAAATAGTTTTGTAACACTTAATAAAACAAGAAAGATTTCTTTAGGGTAGAAGCATAAGTCCAAAATGAATTTTCTTTGCTGTTTCTATTGTTCTACACTGATTTATGCCTCAAAAATTTCTGAAATTCGAAGTACATCAAGCATCCATCTCTCTGTAAATGGAGACAATACCACTTCCCATGCCTGGTGGGAGGATTCAATGAGATGATATATTCAAGTAAATCTTGATAGCTACAAAATACTAAACATATAAAAGGAATTTTTATGTGGACATGAATAATATTTTGTCCACTAATAATACAGATTCTTGAGCTACAGAGCAGAAGTTCAATTATGAAGTGTATATTTTACTAAGTTTGTTATATATGTCTCTCTAACAAAAGGAAATCTAGATTTCAAGCACTAGAAGAACCAGACACTTTCTTACAAGCAGAATATCATTCTGAATGGCTTATAAAATGTCATGGATAGAGGTAACATGGACCCTTTTGGATCTCTCAGTCCCAACTCAAACTTTAATTCACAGAGAGGAAAAAGTATGTAGTGTGAGGGATAGTGGTTGTCCTCAAAGACCACGTAAACTAGAGTTTCCCATCTGAGATGGCCAAACATTTTAAGAAAGTATGTTTGTACAATAAACCAATATCAAATTATATCTAAAAATTATAACTCTAAGGAAAAATTAACTTTACCCATTTGAGAAAAGTAGAATTTCCCAGGAACTCAATCCTAACTGAAGGATGTTTTCTAAACTATTTGCCCAATAAAGTAAACCTCACCCTCCAGCAGCAGTAGCCCAGGGCTCCAGTTTTAAGTACTGGGTTACATTTAGACTCTCCTGGGAGACATTGAAAACTTTATTCAAGAGGTACCTGGAAGTTATTTCAAGATTGAGTCTATGTTCAAGGTGAAAGAGTGCTTTTTTTCTAGAAATTTGATATCTACATTTCCTTATGAGTAGTCAAATTTCTGACTCAAGTGGTCACAATAACTATCCAAATCCCTAGAATTTTAGAAGACAAAACAGAAAAAAAAGAGAAATTCTTACTTACTCACTTTTGAAATATGCTTTAGTTCATATATATACTTTCTTCTAAAATTCTAGGGCTTTTTTCTGGCATTCTTGGGTCAAAGACTGATTATCTAAAAACTATACTCACACTTTTGCTCCTGAAGTTTTTATTTTATGCCTAAATACAAGAGGTAAGTTTTTTAGGTAGACACTCTGAACAGGTAAAATGACTGAATTTTATCCAAAGGACTTTGTCCATCACTGCCTTGCTTGAACACACAGACAGTAAATTGAGTAAAGAGGCTTAGAACCTACTTGACTTTACCCAGATGCAACTTCTAACATGTAAATGGGTATGTATAGGATACAGATATTTAAGAAAAGAAAAGGAAACTGGACCTTGTATTAGCACACATAAACCAAAACTTGTTTCTCGAATTTTGTTCTTGGAATCGCTAGTGAAACCACGAGATTATAACTGACACTAAGACTTCTTCGCACAAACTCAGAAATATTTGCCAGGAATGTTTGAGAGAAGGTAAATCCTACCTTCAGGGATAAATGGTTATGCTTTAAATTTTCTCAGATGTCCTTGTTAATGTCTCAGAGTTTTCATAATTCTTAAACTACTTTTCAAAATTAAGATAATAAGTTGGAATCCCTGTTACTATGTCCTGAACAGCAGTAAGAGAGATACCAGATGATGTGCCAAGATTTTTATTAATATAAGGTGTTTAGAGAAAAAAAAACATATTTTCCAGAGAATAAACATAATACTTCTGTAATATTTTAACCTTCTTTCTTTCCTTCCTTCCTTCCTTCCTCCCTTCCTTCCTTCCTTCCTTCATTCCTTCTTTCCTTCCTTCCTTCCTCTCTCCTCATTTTTCTTTTTCTGTTTATCATTTTTTGTTCCAAATTAAAACTAAGCATTTGGTCCATTTTTTTTTTAAATCATACTAAAATGTGTGGAAAAAGTTAGGGTAGACCTCATGCTCTCTGTGCTCCTTCTCCTTTGACAGCTGAATCTCAAAGGTCATGACCTAGAACTCACTTTACTTGGATAATGGAAATTCTAGATCTCTTAATCCTGATCTTTAAATCCCTACATCTTTAGAAAATATGTTTTACACAAGCCTGTACACACTGTCATCAGTCCAATACATAGTTCTGTTTTTTATCCTTTCTGTTCTAGTCTTTTTAGTGCTTTAAGAAATCAATCGTTTAGAAGAAAGTCTTTGAAGTTCACATTTTGACAAATTTTTTTGTTGTTTTAACATGGTCGGCAATGTATTTGATGTATCCATGCTATCTTGGGATATGATTTTGTCAGCTTGTAGAGCTAAGTGCAACCATTCCCACTGCTCTATGCTTAGTTCTTTATTCCATCCTTTTAAGAGACTCTCCTATTATTGTCACTCTGTATTATTAGCAAGATTTGGGATTGCATAAATGCTTCTCAGATGTCTTTTCAACGCCTTGCTTTCCTTGGGAAGTAATACAGATGTCACCAGGGTTCATTGAAACCATGGTCCTGATTTGGAAGAACTTGTAGATGTTGGTGCGATACTTGTTTCAGAAGTAGTTGAGCATTAAATATAATCGTTGTCGCTATTGAGACTCACTAGAACTGATTCACCTGACAAATAACACTATTTCCAAAGATGAATAGCACCTTTCTCCACATATCTTGTATATACTCTAACCTTTCCTATGTGGTAAATCTGTGGAAAATATTAGCATTTCCAATTTATAAAAAAGAGAATGGAATGATAATTAGTGCCCTAGTTACTGTCATGCAGAAATTATTTCAAAGTAACTAACTTCTGGTATCTACTCTTCACCCCAAAAATTCCTTTTCTCTTAAACTTTAAGTCCATTTCCCAAACTGGATTAAAGAAACAAAATAATATACTTTAGAAAATTCAAGTAACTTTTAAAAAAGTGGCTACTTGTGAGATCCTTATGTGATACTTTAGTACGGTATTCATTATTTTAGAAAGTAAAATGGGTTTGACTATTTTAACTTATCTGAATTCTTGGAGAGTTCTAAACATTAGTCAAACTTGAGAGTTAGGAAATCAGAATTGTAAAATAATTAATTTGTATGCAGCATTGAATTTCTTTTTCCAAAAACCACAAGAATTAGAGACTGATTTAATTATCATAAGGAGTTTTCAACCACTTGCAATGCCAGTCTCCAAATATTTGTACATTCCAAGAATCTGTAAAGAATTAGTTGACAGTTTTGGAATATGGAAAATGAAATACAGGTCTGTTGGCTCAGGTGACTGAAGTGGTTATGGTACAGATCATGTAATACAAGGATTGGGGTTCTAAAACATAAATAAAATAAAAAGGTAGACTTTCAACAGCTTGGGTGTTAAAGATGTTGAAGGAGAAGCAAAGATAGCAGAATTGTAAATGCATTCACATATGCAAAGACCTGGAGTTTTTCCTTTATCTCTACTAACATTTCATATGCAATCTCAAAAATTTGGTCAAATATCCTTATGCATCGCATGTAGAAATAAAAATAATTTGATATGTAAAAATCATGTTGTCATTTAACATGAATTATTTTTAAGTAATTGTACTTTGGTGTCAGTCAAAATGTGTGTTGGCTTTAAGAAAAACTTCACTTAGCTTCTGTCGGAGGCATGAGAATTGTTAGTAATTTTACATTTGGATTTGTTCCTACCTATATAGAGAGTTTATAACTAGAAAAGGGTGAAATCAAATCAATCTTACATCAGAGTCATTACTGGAGACATAACGGTTTAACTCTTTAATCTGCATTTTCACCACAGTGCTGGCACCACGGAGCATTTCTGCAACTCAGAGATAAGCTATCTGAGAAGATAGTTCTCACTCTTGAAAATAAGTTGCATTTTAATCTTCTGTCTGTCCTTCTCTAATAAAAAGTGAAATTCATGTTTCTCTCTCTGCTTTCCACTTCTCTTGAGATCTCTTAGTGGTTTCCATGACATGTGGGAAACCACTGGAAATCTAGTTGCACCAAGAAGACAACTCAAGATCCACTTATTTATTTGGAGACTACTTTCAGCTTTCCCTTATTTAGGTTGTACTATTTCTCCCTCACAATGACGTCTCTTACACAGTAAATGAAAGGTAATCAGACAAGTAATGAAAACATAATGTTTGGTAGACTGAACAGATATTATATATTTTCCTTTTCCTTAAGAAAATGCATCTCTATTTCTTATACCTCATTTTACAGGAAATACACATCTGACTTTCTTTGCATACAGAGATGTTTTCTTTATTATTTATATGAGGTTTTTTTGTCTTTTTTTTTTTTTAAGAAGAAGGAAGGCAACAGTCAGGAAGGAAGAGAGGAGAAAGAAGCATTCTTTTGTTAGTTGTTCCCCCAGCTCTGGGCCATGAATCGGGTTCTTGGACTATGTTTGTACTACATTCCAGGCTTAACATCTGAGTCACCAGGACATATCTCTGTTAATATTAATGAGATATATTGACTAGCCTTCTTAACTCTTAGAACCTTGATTTCTAGTGAATACTGAGAAGTGAGCAGTGGTGAATGATCTACATTTTTTATATTGAAAAATTTATAAATGAATTTATCATTTTAGAAGTATATGTTTCCTTTTGAATGTGGCATAAGATATATTTGTTAATAGTTTTATATATCTTCAGTTCCTCTGTAATTAGACACCAATAGCAAATAACCTACGTTTAGTAATTAATATTTCAGTAGTTTATCTTACCTAAAAATAATCTAGATACTCAATGAATTTAAGTTTAAAATTTAATTTAAGGTTTAAAATTACCAAAAATACATGTGAAACTAAAGTAGATATATCATAAAACTATTATTGCAGAAAAATTCACCTAAATATTTACCCAAAATTCGTGTTCACTTAAAACTCTTAAGCAGTTATGTTCGGTTTGGGTTTATCAGACATGTTTAAGTGACTGGAAAGCTGCAGGCAGGTTGAGATTAATTACAATGCTGATGACTCAGCATTAAGTCTGTGGCTCCAGTCAAGTCCAAAGTCCTGGGTTCACAGTCAGAGACCAGGGGGAACACCCAAAATAAATAACTAACTAATTGCTTTTCCTCCTTTCTTTTTTTCTGCCTGCCTGCCCACTCACTTGCCTTCATTCCTGCCTGCTTCTTTCCTAAAAAAAAATTACATTCATGGTAGGGGTTGACACTGCCATTATTTTGTTATTTTTCATGTTGACAAGTTTTATAACAGTGATAGCAAAAACTTTATATGATTAATAAAACTAAGTAGGATAAAAGTATTTTATTTACTGCTAATAAATCTAAACATGTGAACTTTAATTTAACCAACAAATGTAAGCTAATTTTCTTTAATTTACACAAAGGTATCTCAGGACATTGTTAACCTAAAGGGAAAAAAAGATATTTGGATTAGTTTCTATTTCCTATTAAGTTTTAGAAATAACATGTATATGTATTTATACATTAAAAATAATTTACAAATTAGTTTTGGTAATGCCATCTTATGAAAAATCATATGCATGTATAACATAGAGACATGCGTGATACACAAACATACAAACTGAAGCAAACAGATCTCTCATTTAAATTCTGAAACACTTAAAACTCTCGAACACTTAAAATTATTTAAACCACTTTCATCAATGATGTTTAAAATTTTAGCTATGAGTCAGATGCAATAAGAAATTCATTTATATATGAGTTTTGGAGGCACATAAACATTTAGTCCATAGCACACTATAGGCAGCAATAACTCAAACTAGGCTAAAGATCTAAATGCAAGACCCGAAACTCTAAAGCTCCTATAATAAAACACAGAGAAGAGCATCATGACATGGAACTTGAAATAATTTTCTATGACACCAAAGCACAGATTACAAAAACAAAAATAAGTAAGACTACACAAAACCTCAAAAGCTAATATGGGAAATGAAAAGGGGGTTCCTTAAAAAATGAAAAATAGAACCACCATATGATCCAGCCCTCCCACTTCTGAGTATATATTCAAAAGAATTAAAAGCAGAGTCCCCAGAGATATGTGCACACCCATGTTCATAGCAGCAGTGTTCACAAGAGCCAGAAGGCAGAAACAGCTTGAATGTCCATAAATAGATAGGTGTATAAACAGAATGTGACGTACACATACAATGGAAGATAATTCATCTTTAAGAGGAAGGAAATTCTGTCACATGCTGAAATCAAGAAGAGCCCGGTCGGCATTGCATTAAGAGAAATATGTCAGTCACAAAAAGACAAATACTATGTGATTGTGTTTAATAAGGTCTCTAAAGTAATAAAATTCACAAAAAAAGAAAGTAGAATGGTGACTACTAGAAATGGGGATGTGGTAGGAAGAGGAGCTGTTTCTTAATGAGTATAGTGTCATATTTGCAAGATGAAAAAATTCCAGAGATCTGTTTCACAGTAATGTGAATATGTTTTAACATTACTGAATTGTACACCTAAAAATGGTTAAGTGGTAAATTTAATGTTCTGTGGGGTAGGGTTGTGGGGGCTGGTTTTTGTTTTTAAAAGAAAGATGCAGGCAGGAATGCAGGTGAGTAGGCAGAGGGGCAGGAATAGAGAGAAGGAAGAAGCATTTTATTTTATTTCTATTTAATTGTTCACACTGGTTGCTTACCCCGGAACCAGAACTGGAATCCAGAGGCATGTGACCTGTGTCCTTCTGAGGCAACTGACCTAAGAGCTGCTCTAACAGGGCACACCATTATGTGTTCTTTTATAAGAAATTTGAAATACCCTTCAAAGACTATGAAGCATTTCTGCAGATGTCATCCCTCATATCTGCACAATGAAAAGAGTAAAAAGTACTCAGAGATGGAAAACTAAGGAAAGGAGAATTTAAATATGTCTGTGTCACTTCAGTCAGTAGCACAGTTTGGGCTACAGCTTTTCTAAATCTTTAATCAAATGCGAAAGATTAATTCACTTCTGCCAGAAGGGGCATATTTCATGGATGTAAGGCAGAGATAACTGAGAGAGAGAAAAAAAAAAAATCTTTAAATAGGATAATGGTTAAATAAACAATAGTGTATCTATATAATATAATGCTACAGCATTAAAGAAAAATAAAGTGGATGTATATGTGAAAAAATGTCCATGCTCTTTTGGAGGACAAGAAATACAAAATATAAATCAATTGTTCAGTCTATTCGCGTTTTGCTTATAAATAAACACTAAAAAGTAATATAAATAAGTATAGAGAGAGAAGAACATATGCATGTGAATTTCTTAAAGTCTGAAAAGATTCACAATGAGTTGTAAGCTTAAGATTGAAAAAAAACTCTGGAGCACTTCGGTGGAGTAGTAGTTTGGTCAACTGCATTCAGCCAAGAGCGCAGGCCACGTATATACCCATGACCTGGGCTCATGTCCTGGGCAGTGAGAGCAACCAATATGTGAATAAATAAAGTGCTTCTTCCTCCTCTCTCTTCCTCTCTGCCTGACTACTACCTACATTCCTACCTACATCTTTCCTTCAAAAAAAAAAAAAAAACCAGCATATGAGTGCTATCACACAATGCCTGTCTTTCTTCTTCTGACTTACCTGCTAAGCATAATTCTCTCCAAGTCCATCCATGTTGCTTCAAATGGCAGAATTTCTCCCTTTTGATGGTCACATAGTATTGCATTTTGTCTATATACCATACCTTCTTTATCCATTCGTCTGTTGATGGGCATTTAGGTAGTTTCCAATTCTTGTCTACTGTGAATAATGCTGCAATGAACATAGGGGTGCAAATATCTCTGTGAATAAGTGTTGTTGCCACATGGATGGACTTGGAGAGAATTATGCTTAGCGAGATAAGCCAGGAGGAGAAAGACAGACATCATATGATAGCACTCATATGATGTGTATTAACATAGAAAACAAATGAATGGCATCAGTTAAATAATACTAAACTTGAGAGAGAGAGAGAGAGAGAGAGAGAGAGAGAGAGAGAGAGAGAGAGAGAGAGAACTATTCCAAAGAACAACAATGGACTCAGAGATGGGGGACAGAAAGACAAATCAAGGGGTACCAAAGAGACAGGGGAAATGGGAAAAGGAGATTAATTGCAAATGAAGGGGGGAACAAAGTGTGGGAAGATATTGGTACATCTATTGTTTCATATGAGATATAAATTCGCTGTTTATACCTGAAAACAAGTCAGTGTCAAAATGCAATATCCCTTCAATAAAAAAGGAATAAAATAAAATTTAAAAATAAGGACAATAAACAAAAGACTTTAAAGAGTGGAATTGGAAAAATATTGAACTTCTTACTTCATGTACTTTGTAATGAGAAAACAAAATAATACTAATACTGCTCATTTACTAATGGGTCTTTAGTCTTACACAAGTTCTAACTTTAGTTATGTAATTATGCAGATGTTAATTATTGATAAAAGTAACATGATGTATGACTGTGAATTAAAAAACAAATCTAGATAAAAGGGAAAGTTATGTTTAAACCACAAATTTGCTTTATGACTCCTTGGAGAAAAATACTTAATGTTACAAGGCTACTTTTTCATCCACAAAGAGGGGTTAATAATATTTGCCTCATAGTGTTATAGAAAAAAATAAATGCTTGATAAATGAGTAAGATTGTGTTATACTTGAGCCCTTTGTTTCTTTCTGCTCTCTTTCTCCTTTCCTTTCTCCTCTCTTCTGCCTGCATGCCTACTCACCTTCATTCCTGCAGGCATCTTTCCGTATAAAAAAAAACATTGTTTCAGTGATATCTATGTCCCCAGGTCCTGGCACCTCATAGACAATCCATAACGAACTGTAAGCAGTCAATGATTCATTTAAGAACTATCTAGTGATGGATCATTACATTTTGCAAGTGATGCAAAGACTAAAACATAGTTTCTGCCCTCACAGGAAGGAAGAATAGTTTAGTGTAGTGTAACTTCTCAATTCTCACCATTCAGCTAAGCATGCCCTCAGACACCACAGAGAAATCTCCACAGGAGCTGGGTCAGGGATATCCTCAGTGGAATGTTCTCTAGAAGGTGGCAATGTTTTCATAAATTTATGGAAATCTCCAGGTTTTGGGCCAATTCTCAACAGGTTTAGAACTAACCGCTGCAATTCCTGAGCTGGCTTACCCCCCCCACCAAAATAAACTTGAATCATTCTTTCTGAATAATTCTTGAAAATTTCAACAATAGATGCACAATTTCTGCTGCTGCTATTATCTTTCATCAACTTTGCAAAATTTAATCCTGTGATACTACTTCTCATTCAATTCCTTTTCTTCAGTTTGTGAAATTCCCAATTCATTCACAGCTGACAAAAGTATTACTGTGGTGATGATGATAAATCTGAATTCCTTCAAATAATGATAATACATAAAGATGTGCCAAGTTTTGCCATACCTCGTCCAGCATTCCTCCTGTCTCCTTTATGAGTTACTCCTGATATTGGAGGAATCAAGACTCAGTCATTAGACTCTCTTCTCTATCTGCTCCCTTGATGATCTGTCATTCTGTCTTTGGCTTCAAACACCATCTATGAATTGATAGCTTGCAGATATAGGCACATGGCGTAAACCTATTTTCTGCTCAGTATATTTACTTCAAAGTCTAATTAATACCCTAATGATATCTCATACTGCTCCCCAAACCTCTTCCATTTACAATTTCCTCTTCAAAATTTGTAAAAGTTCACCTCTCAAGTAGCTTAAGGCAAATTTCTCATATTCATAGCCAACTGTCAGGAAATCTTGTTGGCTTGCTCTTCAAATATAAACAGAATTTAATCATACCTTATTAAACTTTTACTGCCACCACCCTGGTCCAGATCACTGTCATCTCTCACTTGGAGTACTGTAATAATTGATCATATCATTCCTTGGCTCAGAACTTTGCCAGGGTCTTCCAAATCATTCATAGTAAAAGCTAAACTCCAGAATGTCCACAAAGCCAGATATCTTTCCTTCAGCCTTTTGACCTTCTTTCTTATCTCTCTCCCTGACCGTACTTCATCTTGCTGTTTCTAGAACACATGGGCACGTTTCTGCCTTAGGTCCTGTCCACTGATGAGTCTCTCTGCTTGTATCACTCTCAGAACTATTAGACACATGTTTACTCCTTCATTGTTTTCAAGTCTTTACTCAATATCATCCCTTCCATTTGGTTTAACCTTCCTCATTTAAATTTCAGTCTTCTTGCTTTACTACTGACCCTTCTTGCCAAGTTTTACTCTTTTTTTTAATATAGTGCTTACTAATACGGCATACATTTTCTTATTTGTATCTTTTATTGTTGTTTTGTCTCTTTCTGCAAGAATGGGTACTTTGGGGATAAAGGGAGAATAAGGCAGAAATCTTTGTCAGTTTTTTGTTTTATTTTGTTTTTTATTTATATATCCCTGGTTTTTAGAACAGAGTCTCCTGTATGGTATATGTTCAATAACAATAGCTGAATGAATGAATGAAGATTAATAACACTGATATGTATAATAAATGATATTAATGGACAACATGAGTGAGCAAAGTTGATAGAAGTACAATTTCAAAGCTATAAGTTACTTTAAAGTCAATACAACCCTTTTTAAAAAGTAAGCAGCAAAATGAAAAAATAAAAAATATGAATCAGAAATCATACCTGTCATCCATAGCAAGGAGGAAAGGAAACCTGAGTTTGGAGTTTTCATGATCTTCCTCAGTTCATTAGTTCTCTTTCCTGTTCCCTCTAAAGCACCATCATAATCTAAGTCTTTTTTCCCCAAGTGGTTTTTAACTTATTTCTCCTAAGAAATGTTAAGTCATACCCAAAGAAAGGGTGTCATATAGTCATACACTAAGTCCAAGGACCCCACAATCAACTGAAGTTGGTCACCAGACCCAACGATAATGATCCCGGATATACAGATCTGAACACAGCAGACTTTGAGAATCTATGACAATAGTCTTAAGTACCCAGACTTCTCAGCCTCATCTATCTGTATAAATGACACATCTCACACATGCAATTGATTTTAACATCATTATGAATGCTCATGTAATTCAGAGGCAATTTCCCATCTTACAAGGAATATTATTAGCCTTTATGGTATTGAAAATAAACATTACCTGAGAAAAAATGAATGTTCAGTCATCTCTTCCCAGTGGTAAAATTTCTTTCTCGTGATTTTGTCCACTTTTTCTAGGTGAGATTGCTTTCCTTAGTCAACAGGTAAAGCTACCCAATGCTTTCTATAAAGTTAATTTCCACATTTCTAAATGGTTAATTCTCAATCCTTTTGTTTCCAAATTCTTTCGTATTATAGAGGAAGAACAACAAAGATTGAAAGAGGAAAACAAAAGAAAAATATATGGAAAGAAGAAAAACTACTCAGAGAAAGACCAAAAAATTGAAGCTATTTAGATTCAGAGCTGCTACCTCGGGTACCACAGCCACAGATATTCCCACCGAGGAGATGGAGGAGATCCTGAACCCGAATACTTCCCCACAGGAAACAGGAGGGACAACGATCGAAAAAGTCGAAAGATGAACTCACTGGTCATACGTGGTGGCATTGACCATTACTGAGCTGAATACTGAGGGCAGGCTTTCCTAACATTTTTTGTGACTCTGCTTTATTCTAAAATATGACACTGGTTTCCTCCTAATATCCCTAAACTAAGCATTTTATCAAACCTTTTATAAGTCAAAATGGTACACAGAGAAGAAGCAATTACCATTAATTCGTATGAAAATTTTTTGAGTTCCCAGACTCAAAAAACAGCTCATCAAGTCATACCAAATAACACTAAAAACCCAAATCACACTAACGTCTAGTAGAAGAAAAGCAAAAGTGATGTGATACAGACATGTAAAATACTTCCCGGGAGAGGAGCTCAGAGGATGCATTCTGCTGCTCTGGGTGACTGTCTCTAGCATGAGTGCTGAAAGCCACTGTTGTCCTTTCTTTTTTTGCTGTAAAAGTGAAAATCCTCTTCAGATTGATTTCAGTTCATGACAACAAATACAAATGTAATATTTTCGTAAAAGTGAACTACAATAGGCGCTCTCTGTTGAAGTAGTAGTTATGGTTGCTGCCTCCAGCTAAGAGCAGAGTCCACAAATATTCAAAGAATCCAGGCTCATCCCCAGCCAGGGAGGGACAACCAGGGTGAACAACTAGATAAAGATGAGTAAAAAGCTTCCTCCTCCTCTGCTTGGCTACTTGCTTTCATTCCCGCTGGCACCCTCTTAAAAAAAAAAAAAAAAAAAAGTCTACAAAGTGAGCTACGATGTCCCCTGGTGGCTGAGAGGATAGGCGCCTGAACATAATCTATGTACATCTCACACACCAGGTTTGAGACCCAGGGCCAGTGGCAATAACTGACATGAATAACTCAGTAAAATAAATAAATGTTTTTTCCTCCTCTATCTTCCTGCCTGCCTATCTATTCACCTTCGCTCTTGCCTGCACCTGTCCTTTAAAGAAAAGAAAAAAATATTAACTGCCATAAAGTGAAATTTCAAAAAGTGGGGGATATCTGTATTCACTGAGAACAATGCACCATGCTACATACAACGGATGATACAAAGGAATATGGTCAAAGTGGCAACAATAATAAGATAGTAGAAAGAGCAAGGAAAGTCTATACAATGTGTGCTAAAATTTGCTGAGAGAAAATAAAATAATAATTTTAATCATTTTTAAAGAGTAAGACTCATGACAATGCATATATATGTAATACAATATGCATGATGCTGAAAAACTATAATTAAGTATATTACTGCTTCTGTACCTGAAATACATATGAAAGAGAAAGAACACTGTATATTTATATAGACTTAAGGGGGAAATTTTGAAGCGTTTGCATTAAGTGGAAATAGTATCCTTGCTTCAGTGGTTTTTGAAATGCACATATCTGAGTTCTCAAAAGCAGTATGGCTTACAACAGCATGAATCTTTCTAAATTTCTGGTCTTAGGACTGTAAACAATCATAATGTGTAAGCATCCAGGAAAAGTCATCTATGTCCTTTTATTTCTAAAAGTCAAATTTTCTGTTATTACCTTATTGACACTAATTCATAAAATTGATACTGAAAGTATTATAGAGATAAGAAAAATTCATAATGCTGCCAGAGATGCCTAACTTTTGTCTATATGAATTATAGCTTAATTTTATATTTCTCCTGACTACTGAGTTCCAGTCACATAAACTAAGTGATAAAATTCATCCATAGCTGACTCTACCCAGGCTCACTAAGTTAGAGAGGAACAGAGTATGTGTTTTAACAACAAACAGATCTGAATTTGAATCTGCTTCAACATTTCCTTAGTTTATGATTGTGAGCAAATTACTTAATTTCCCTGAGACTTTGTGCTTTTGCTGGAAAATGGGGATAAAAATGCCTTTCTTCGCTGAATTGATTTATGGATAAGACAGAGTGTATATACAATATCTGATTCGATATGGCTAAATTTCTATATGGCGATGGATAGAAACTAGATTTTTGGTAATCATCATGATTTAGAGTATAGAGATGTCAAATTTGAATGATTTATACCTGAAACTTGATGAAAGAGTGGATATATACATCATGTTCAGATATTTATTTGCCACCATAAGGTCTTATGAAATGTACCCATCACATCTGCCTCTGGTTTTGATTGTGTAATTAATATGGGTTTAATATACATATATAGTATATATACATATATAGACCCTCTGAAATTTATTATAAATATATGGATATAAGTCCCATATGTTTTTCTCTAATGAGAATGTTAAAATTTCTTTGAATTCTAATCACACTCAACAAAATTTTTCTTTGATTTAATAGCAATGTTTTTCCTTGTGCAACTCCAAAAGAATGAGCTATTTTTACTCAGATAGTTTTTCCATTTTGTGAAGTATTTAAAAGGTAGTAAAGAGAGTTACAAATCAGAGAAATATGATGGATAAAAACTATCTTACAAATTCCTATGCCTGCAGCAGTCAAAGCTCACTCTGGAGTTAATGGGTTTCTCTCAGGTCCACTCAGAGAATAGGAGTCAAACAAAGAAAAGTGTTTGCTGAGATTAGAGAAGGATTCCATCAAGAAATTAAGAAGAAAAGATAGGAGAGAGACTTAAAGATACAGTATTCCCCAAAAGTAAACATTTTATTTTCCTTTACAATAGGCAGGAAAACAAGCTAATGCTTGTTATTTTCCCACTTAATCAGTATCGTAACTGACTAAGAACTACAGTGTTTTATTTCTTCTTGATCTGATTTGGGAAGAAAGACCAAGACAGGAATTCTTGGTCACTTATTACTAAGAAAATCATTATTTCAGACACTGATGATTGATAAAATACAAAAAAAGTGTCAAATTGTTAGCTCTGCTTTTCTCTACTCAAATTAAATAGTCAATGTCTGACTGGAAAAAGAAAACAAATATTTCTAAGAGTAAAATCAGCAATGTATTATTTGTGATACCTAGAAATAAATAAAGAATAACCAAATTCTACAGATAATATGAAAGGCAACTTTACGCAAAAATTTTGAGCTTCTCTTAAGCATAATCTATTATTTGGAAGGTAAGCCAGAAATTAGACCAACTACCATAAATTTTAACTTTTTCCACTTCCAAACTTAAGTCCTTGTGGAAAAGATGTAAAAGTAGAAAGAAGACAAAAGTCCTTGTAGAAATTAAAATGGACGAACAGATAGACTGCATCTTTTCTCTGTCTCAGAATAGGCTAGCCCTTTTCTGAGTAATGAAGAAGTGACTCTTCAGTGACACCTGGACCCCACATGCTGTGTCACTGTTCTTGGGTCATTCATCTTCTGACTGCTGATATTCTCTTAGAAATCCCATTGCCCCCACATGCCAGAGTGAAAAGTATCTTCAGGTCTCCAGCCATTAGCTTTCCAGTCGACAAAACTTACAAAGACACTGTTAGCACCAATTAAGGTTGGGAACATAAAGCCATGGGTCCACAGAGAATTAGAAAGAGAACACAGAAGGCAGCAGCGAGTACTTCCAACCGGATTTCTGGAGGCTGGGCAAAGAATTAAGAGAACCACAGACTAAAAATGCTAAGTATGGCTGAAAAGGGCTTCATGGACCACTGTGTCTCATTTCCAGAGGCACAGCTTTCAAGTTTCAAAAGGACCAGCTGACATCTATTGAAAGATGGTTTTCTAGATCCCACAGTCTTTCTCATCTGTGGTTTGTAAAATAATTAACCACACCGAAAATCATTTGAGTAACTATTTTCCCAATACTGTCCAGGGTAATATATAGTTACTACCATTCTAGTTGTGTAGGAAAGAAGTTCATTCATTACTGAAATCAATGCATTAAGAAAAATATTGACAATTGATAGTAGCCACACAGGCAAAATCCAGATGTCCACTTTTTTTGTTAAGAAACTTTGATTGTGGCACAGTCATTCTCATTCATTTGTGTAGTGTCTGTGGATGCCTTTGAGTTGCAATGACAAAATCGAACAGTTAAGTCAGAAACAGAAACAGTTACAACCTGGTCTTCACAGGAAAAAAAGAAAAGCTGTCCTCTGCTTTAAGCAGTTTAACAATTCTTTCATAGAATGCCAGTCAATAAAGACTGCTGGCTATTACTGAAGCAAAATATCCAAAGAAGAAGCTGTCAGTCTCTCACATTGGGGGAATATATAAACCTATAGAAAGGTATCACTCTTAATGAGATGGTAACACTAAGTAAAAGCTTTTTTTAAATCTCTGCCCATTTCTTCTGTTAACTACCTACATGAAGCTTATGTAAAATTGCTTTACTCAGTTTTGTATTTAATTATGATCTTCAGATTTTAATTTAACCGTTATGTCGTATCATATTTGTCTTTACTCAAGTCATTTTACCTTTTTCAGAAAGTTAATTTAGAAAATTTGATGTCTTCATTTGTCCCTTGATATTCATTCAACATCTGGGAACAGGATCATCTTCTTAGGAAAGAAATCTGATGGCTTGAGTGTGAACTATTTAACACATTATGTAATTGAAAGTGTGGAGAAACAGGCACTTATAAATCATTGATGGGATTATGTGTTGATAAATCTCTGTAGAAGGAAATTATCAATATCTAACAAAATCTCAAAAGCACATTCATTTGACCTTGCATTTCTGTTTTTAGAAATTATTCCAGATATACATGTATTACTCAAATATTTGAAAAATACATACATAAAAAATTATTCACAGTATTACTTTTCATAAAAAATATTAAAAGCAACTGGAATATCCATCAGTTGGTGGCTTGTAAATAGGTTTAGGCACATCCATTTCATCCATGCATTAATGGAATACTGTGCAATCATAGAAAAACAGTGAGATTTATATATAGTTATGCACTGATATGGCAACTCATTTTTTTATTCAACAAAAATGTATTGCGTACCTACTACATGTGACATCTTTTTCTAGGGAAAGGAGATACAAAACTGAAGATAACAAAGCTCCTGCTTACACAAGATACCAACAATAAACAAATATGAATATAGATACATAGGCACACACTGGTAGAATAGTGGTTGGATCAGCTGCCTCCAGCCAAGCGTAGTCCACTTGTGTCCCAACAAGCTGGATTCATACCCTGGGACCTGGAGAGCAACAAAGATGAACAACTAAATAAAACAAAAATTCTTTCTCCTCTTCGTTCTTCCTGCCTGCCTACTCATCTTCATTCCTGCATGCACCTTAAGAATATGTATTGAAGAGGATAAATAATATAGATATAGATATGTACCTATATTTGTATATATGTGCATATATTTTTAACTGGGGTAAAACTGAACAATGTAAGTGGCATAGGGAGTGGCTCAGGATTGTTTCTGTTTTATTTAGAGTCGTCAAGGGCATTCTCTATGATAAGATGATGCTTAAACAGAGATCTGAAAGGAATGCAGAAAAAGCCTTGCAGACACCTGGGTAAAGAACTATCCAGTTACAGAAGACAGATATACAGTCCCTGGAATGATGCTTTCAAGGGACAGCAAGGAGGCTGGTGTGGCAGCTTCTTGAATGAGGAAGGAAACAGGTGTGAGATGAAACCTGGGAGATAGTTGGTAGAGGACAATCAGGACACTGTGTCTACAAAGGTAACGAATGTGACTTCCACTCTGATTGTTATGGGAAGCTAGCAAAGGAACCAGTACTGAGTGACGTATTCTGACTTTTTTTTAAAGAATCACTCTGATGCTTTTGTTAGTCGGAAAGCTATGCTTTAATAGAATTAAGAGATCACACTAACTCACACTCTGGTGTTGAAAGAGGAAGTAGCAAGATATATTGGTATTCTGGAGATAGATAGATAGATAAATAGATGTTTTTAAAAGGAAAGGTAGAGTCAGAAATGAAGGGAACTAGGCAGGTAGAAAGAGAAAGGTGGAGGAACCACTTTATTCATTTTTTCAGTTAATTGTTCACATTGGTTGTTACCCACGACCCAGGTCTTCAACCTGGAACTTTGGGGTATATGTGGGACTGCTCCCTGGTGTACTAGGCCACTAGGCCACCAGGGCATGCCCTCTAGATATATTTTAAATTATATTTGAAAGTTATTGCTGAATTAGGTGTTCAGGGAAATGTGGGCTATCACTTGTATTTCAAAAAATTGATGGGAAAGATACAGCTATCTCACAGCAAATACATAAAACCTCTAGAAGAATCAACAAGAATTGGTAGTTTTACTTGCATGTGATGAAAAGAACAAAGGTCTGAGAACAAGAGTGGGAAATTGACTTCTCAATGTACAGTCTTTTGAGTCTTTTGAACTTTGAACCATATGATGTATAAATAGTTTTTATATTATTTAAATTAAGTTGTTTAAAAGAAAACTGTGAACTATGATTTGCAGGACCTGTATCTCCATTTTACTAGCATTGTAAAAATAGAAAAATTAAAAAACAAAACAAAATACTGAAGCAATCTCCCAGACTGTCATTCAAAAATTTTTCCTTCATACCCTTCTCTTAAAATAAAAATAAATTCAATCTCAGTTAACAAATATAAACTTGTATTCCCTTAGATTGTGCTGCTTACTTTCCCTTGAAATTCTCAAGTCTCTGACAAGCCTATTTTCATATCACTTACTTTAGCTACTATAGTTACTTAACACTTGCTCATTTGAAGAGCTCTTTACACCACATGAAAGATAAAGTATACAGTCAAATTTGATAATGACTAAAGAAAACTTTAAAGTTTAGGAAAATATTGTTTCAATATGACAGAAATTCAGAATATATGATAAATGCTGGGTGGAAGAAGGTCTATTTACCCTTAGCGTGAAGATGGAATTAGTCAGGATAAGCTATGCTATGCTGTTGTAACAAAAATACTCAGTTACTGAAAAACAATGTACTATTTATCCTGTAGTGGTAAAATATAGTTGTCACCTTTGTTTGTGTGTGTGTGTGTGTATTATGCAGATCCACATGGAAACTGGTTAGCTCCTTCTTGTGGGTGCCTCCTCAGCACATGTTATCCATGAACAGAAAGGAGAAGAATCATGAGACAGAAGTTTTTATGGGTCAGACCTGAAAATTTATATACCACTTCCACCAATTTTTATAGATCACAACTGATGATATGAAATAGCATCTAGCTGCATGGGACCTGGTAGTGTGTTCTTTTATCTTTCATTGGTTTGAGATAAAAATAAAATACTTTTTTACATAAAATTATCTCTTATTGAGAAATTTAGAAAGCACACAATTTAAAACAAATATATTTCAATAATGCTTTCCCACAATAATGGCAAATTCAAAATGAGCTTCCATTTACTATTACTGTTATCAGAATACCTACATGATGCTACTGTGAGTATTCTGAAATTCCCTACAGAGAATTCATTTTAACATATCTTTAAGAATATATTTTTCTAAAGAAGCATTCTTCTGAATTTGCTTAAATTAATCCTCTAAACCTCTCAGGTTCCTGGACTTACTCCTACATTTACAGCAGTTAAATATAGACAGAAGAAATAGATAAGCTTGTATAAAGTATCTAAAATTTAATGTATTTATCAATTTAATAATCATACACCTAAAATTTATATAATATTTAAATCAATCTTATTTCAATAAAATGTTGAAGTATAATTATGAAAAGTATGTAAGTTCTAGTATATACAAACTTTCATATGCTGTTCTGAATTATTAACTTGTTTATGTACATTATTTCCTTAAGGAAACTGCAAATATCTTTCAGAAAACATGATTCTTTTCTGCAACAGTTCTTTGCATTTGATGAGAATTCAGTTAGTATTAGCTAATTGCCACAGATAATATTTATATACCTCAAAGCACTTCTCTTCTAAATTACACTTCAGAATTTACTTTTATCACATAAAATGAACCCAACCTAATGAATTATATTTTAGTTATGTATTTTTCTATTAAAAAAATACTTATCATGATACTAGAATGTGTTGAATATTGTGGACAGTGATAAGAGCAAAGAAAGACAGAGACAGACAGATGTGAGCCTACCCTCATGGAATTTAAGGGTCATGGACATTTATAATATGCTGTGTTACATTTATGATGTCAAGTACACAAAGAATTTGGGAATACTTGATAGAGGAAAGAAGGAAGAGTAGGAAGAGCTTTCTATAAAATTTCTGTTTGAAATAATTAAAACAGGCATGGCATGGTGGAGTTGCCGTTAGGTCAATTACCTCCAAAGGTTGCAAACCATGTACTATTGGGTTTGAGTCCCGGGCCTTGGGGGAAACAACCAGTATGAACAACTAAATGAAAAATAAAGTGCTCCTTCTTCTTTTCTCTTCCTGCTTTCATGGTTGCTTGTACCTTTCCTTTAAAAAATTAACTTATAAAAACAATAATAATAATAATAAAACATTCCAACACAAGATACTGGATTAAACTAGGTATAAGAAGTTGTCTTGCAGAATCACTCTTATTTCTTTTCAAGGAACCTGACACCTTATGCTAACAAACATTTTTAATATTCTTTCACTTTCTATGAAGATTATAAAAGATAAATAGAATGTTTTTGTATTTATCTTTTTGTTTGTAGTGTTACAATAAGCCTTTTGTTGCTCATACCATAAGTGAACTTGACTTTTTTTTGCAACTTTTTTTTAAAGGAATGGTGCAGACAGGAATGAAGGCACGTGAGCAGGCAGGCAGAAAGAGAAATCTATTTCTTTTCTTTTATTTTTAGTTCATTTGTTCACATCGGTTGTTCCCTACCAGACACAGGCCATGAACCTGGGTCTCAGGGATGTACTTGGACGGGGCTGCCCTAACTGCTACTCCACCAGGGTGTGACTTTTTGCAACTTTATATAGTTATGCCTTCAATATGTGAATGTATTCATCAAAACACTATTCATTGTGTAAGCTTATATGTTCAATTATTAAAGTGCATTTGCAATTTAACTTCTTATATTTAAGGTCAAAACTCATTATAAACAGACATCCACACATATTTTTTAAAGTTTAATCTCAGGCTACCACAAATAAATACACAATAACCCAGACCAATGGATTTAGTTACTAAGAGTTGATAAAAAATGATTTTTTATTAACACTGTGTGTCACCAAAATTTAAAAAAAAAAAAAACATATTTTCCCTGTCACATGGCCCTTCCCAATGGCCTGTGACAACTATACTAGTTTGCTAGAGCTGCTAGAACAAAATACCATGGAGCAGGTGGTTTTGAGCAATAGAAATGCGTTTTCTCTTAGTTCTGGAGGCTAGAAATCCAAGATCAAGCTTAGGAAGGTTTGGTTTCTCCTAAGCCCTAAGGCAAGGATTTGCTCGGGCCTCTTTTTGGCTTGCAGATGACTGTCCTTTTGCTGTCTCTTCATGTGATCATCCCTCTGTACCTGCAGCCCTGGTTATTCTTCTTCTAAGGACACCATTTATATTGAACCCAGTCCCCACTTCAGTGTCCTTATTTTAACTTAATCATGTTTTTAAAGGTGTTATATTACATTCTGAGATACTAGAGGTTGGAAGTTCAAAATATGATTCTAAGACGATATACTCTGCCCATAACAACATCCTAATATGATGTTTACTTCCAAACACATAGGATTTCCAAGACCATGAATTCTGCCCAAGAAAAAGCTTATGAGACTCTCAAAGCAATCTGTAAAGGAGCGAATGAATACATCAGAATCACCCAGAAGTGAACTCCAAAGTCTCACTACCCACATTCACCTCGAGTAGACCAGTGGGTGAAATATGGGAGCTTGTATTTTGGAAAAGTCCAAGAGACTTGGTCTTGCTGCCAAATTTAGAAAGCTCTGCTTCATGGTATTTCTCCCTCCCTGAAACAGTATTACAGAAAAACATTTGTAGTAAAACATCACTACTCTCAAAAGACTTCAAAAAGGAGAAGCAGATTAAGGGCCAGATTGCATATGATTTTAAAAAATAATTCAGAATTGTATTTAATAAAGGGCATTTACTGGTAAAAATAAAGTCAGATTTCTAATGTTGCACAGCATTTCTACCCATTAATGCCCTGATGACTTAGCAGGGTACAATCCACATACATCCCAAGGACCTAGGTTCAAGACCCAGGGTGGAGGGATCAAACAAGATGAATAACTAAATTAAAATATAAATAAATAAAATACTTCTTCCTCCCCACCTGCCTACTCACCTTCATTCCTGGCTAAAAATGTTCTTAAAAATAAATAAATAAATAAAAGATTTCAAAACCATTCAGTAGAGAGAAAGTGATTCTCAAATCAAAGGGGAGATAGAAACTAGCCAGCAAATCTTATTTAAAATAAATGCGTAGGGATGAATGTCAGTCCATACATCTCGGACACACTCTTATGTTTACAAGACAAGTGAAAATTTTAAGAGATTTAATCTTGGGAATTCTGTGCCCTCTCATCCAGTTTCTTGGAAATATTCCACACATAATTTTAAGATCTTATGCTGTTGCAAGCATTTATTTTTCTTTCTCTCTTTCTTGTTTTATTTTTTTAATTTTATTTTTGTTGTTGTTGTTCTTTAGGGGGGAGAGAGGAGTGATGGTACTTGAACAAATATCACTTAATATTATCCAAGCTCTTGGAAATAATTAATAACCCTTCTGATATATGGCAAAGGAGATTCAAATTACTCTTTGGGTCACAGCAAAGCAAGAAACCTCCAGCTGCAGAGGACCCTAAGGTGGCATCTAAGGAGAATCAAATAGCGTCTTTTGAAGAAAGGACCCGAGGGTGCCCCTATGGTTGTCTTACTGACTAACAGCGTCACTGCTGTTTTCTGTCACAAATTCAGGAGGGACGCGATGGTGAAATTATGCACATTTGGAAATTAACAAAAGGAAAAAAGGGGGCAACAAAAATGGTTACATTTTAAAGATACATTTGAAATAACAATCTGAAAAAGACAGGATGAGCTTGGAGTTTTCTAAAGTAGCAGAGCATAGCCCCGTGTCCCTCATACAGTCCAAGTCCTGGAATCCATTCCACGGAGGAAACTTAGAGTTCCTAGAGGCACGACACCTGAACTGAGCGATGACTGAAAACTGATTGATTTGTCAGCCCCAACAAGTGCTTTTTATCAAGAAAAAATAAATCCCTTTGCACTTAGGAAAAAAACACAAAAGCAGAAGTACTTGCCATTGCTTCTACTCTTGCTATGGTTTAAATAACTTGACTAAATAATTTAGACCATATGGAGAACACGTCAGTACCCTGTAGATGGAATTATCCAGTTTCTCCACCTAGAATTTTTATGAATGCTCAGGGTTAAATTGCAGTAATTTTGCCAATTACATCACGGCATCAGGTTGTAAGAAGAGAATTCAGAAAAAAAAAATGTAATTTTGATTAAGTATTCCAATTACATCTGTTGCTATAAATACAAAAATATATCCTCTTTGGCCTAGTCATAGAAGGAATTTTAAACTAAGTCTCAAAAAGCCTCCATTAATCTTAATTTCTCTGTATAAATTGTTGTTGGCTGTAAACTGGTTTGAGTTGGATATTTCTTTTTTTCAGCTTTCCTAAAATGAGTGATAACATTTTGCCCTTTGCACATTAAAGGTAGAAACTTCATATTAGGCACACCATGGTAGAGTACTGTTTAGGTTAATTGCCTCTGATGGGCGCCAGCTGCATAACCCTGGGTTTGAGTCCTGGGTCTGGGGCTCTGGGGGAACTGTCAGAGTGAACAACTAAAATGGAAATAAAACAAAACGTTTCTTCCTGCTCTCTCTTCCCGTCTGTCTGTCTGCTCACCTTCATTTCTGCTTACCTTCACTCCTGCTACACCTTTCCTTAAAAAAGAACAACAAAAATTTCACCTTAAACTTGGCACACCTTAATGGCCTAGTGAATAAGACTATTAGACAGAGTCCTTGAACCAAGGACCCAGGTTCAAGACCCAGGACCAGGGGGAAGAACTAAGTTGAATAACAAAGTAAAATAAGCAAATGCTTCCTTCGCCTCTCTATTCCTGCCTGCCTGCCTACTTGCCTTCATTTCTGCCTGCACCTTTCCTTAAAAAAAAAAAAAGGTTTCATTCCACATACCAAAGAAAAGTTTAATCAGATCCACTTTATCATTAACATGTTTTCCAATACTCATCAAAGTACTTCCTTTGTCTTTTCAGATACTTTTGAAAATACGAAGAACCTTCAAGATCTAACCCCTTGATTTCTCTTCTCTTTGGCACTAACATCTGAGTCTCACTCTAATCTTTAATCCTCAAGACATGGAGAAAGGCCTCTATAGGCACTTTCTCTTCCATCTGTTCTCTACCATGTAACCCAACTCATCCACTCAAAAATGTGTTCACCATTCACCCCTCCCAGTCATCCCATCCTTCCCTCATCATCCTACATCTCATACCGATACACCTTATAAATTGCACAATGTCTTTCCACTATGTTTATGATAAAATTAAAATTCTTTCAGTCAGCCAGCAAAGCCCTAGAAAATCTGTCACCTAGCAGGTCTTCACTTTCATTTCATACCATGCTCGCCTTCACCCCTGTGGTCCCATTGACCATTTTTAAGTCCTGGAAATGTCTATGCTTCATTGACCTTCTTCTGCCTGAAATCCTCTTTCCTTCCTTTTTGCCTAGTTGACTCATCTTTCAAGATTCTTTCCCAGAGAGCCACTGCCCTACTTTTTAAATAAATCCCTAGTGAGTTCCATTTCTACCATGTTTGTCTTAATAAAACCCTGACTCTAGCTCCACTGACTAAAAAGTTACTTTCTACAAAGTTGGTCTGAAACATGATTGCATTTAAAATACTTTTTTTGCTTCTGCTTTTGGAGGAATGGAATGAGACTTCCTTTGTATAAAACAAAAATTCATGTTCTCAGGCAGCATGTTTTTAACTTGTACTGCAACTGAACATCTTTATCCTATGAAGGGCAGAAGCATGAAGGCAATCAAAACTTAGGCTTAGGTAAGGAAATGCTTGCCAGACTCATGAGTGGGAATGAAGAGATGTGGTTAAGCAAGTAGTATGTGAAATCTTATCTAGTCTTATGAAATCTATTACCCTGTACTTCAAATAAATGGGCCCCAACTGGGAAATACAACTTATATTATTTGATCTCTCGAATTGGAAGTGCATCTAAAGAAGACAAGCCATCATCATCCTGAACCTTGAAAACCAGGTGTACTCATAGAGATCAAGGAAGAGAGAAAAGAGGAGAGGGAGACCTTTCTTTCTCTTCTATTGAATCTGAAGACTAAGGTTCTAAAGCCTTTCTAAGAGTTAAGACATTTGTAAAAGGACCTCTGATGTTTTATCAATATTTACATATCTTTCTTAGCAAATGATGGTGGCAGGTGATAGTAGTTAAATAAACCTCATACCATTGTTTTAGTGTCTCTCAAAGGAATGGCAAAAGGTCTAGGAATGTAGGTCAATAGACTACATTTTTCCTCAGTAATTGAAGGAAAGCTACTTAAAGTGTCAGTAGAGACAAGCAGTAAATTGACTTTTAAGTTTATTGAGTGCTTCTGAGTCTACTCTAGGATAATGTCTTAGAAGAATACATCCAATAGAGAGCTTGGTGATAAAATATTCAATTATTTGATTTATATAGAAGAAAATGTGCTTATTACCATCATATTAGTAATGACAGAGTAGTTCCAAAGACATTTTGTGTGTGATGACTTTGAGGTACAGAACATTAAATTTTTTCTAATAGCAAAAAATTAATCATTTCTAATAAAACCGTGGTTAGCTTTTTTACCTATAATTTCAGGTTGCTTTAAACTAAACTACTGTCACTTCACTATTAAAAATTGCAAGTCTCAAAATGAGAGACAGGAAATCTCATATGTGATGGAGAATATGTGTTATTTTTAGTATAAGATATGTTGGGAAAAAGACAAAATTAAAGTATTATATTCTATATTTTGCCTGTCCAGTGTTTTTTTTTTTCATAAAATTATATATAGTAATAAAGTAATGGACAATATGCACATACATATAACTTAGTCTAGAGATCAGTTTCCTGACTTTGCTACTTTAAAAATCATCTATTTTTATTTATTCAGTGAAAATGTAAATGAATGCTAAAATACATACATGCAATAAGTACAAGTATTTTTATTTCATTGAAAAGTAAATTACATAAAAAGTAAAGTGCAAGAATATAAAACAAACCATAATTCCTGAATTCCAGTGTGTCCTAACAGTGTTAATCATTTTCTAATCATTTATTCATTTCCATAATAGGTGCCTTAATATCATATAATCATTGCATGCATATATATGTGAATATATACATATCGATGTATTTATATACACACTACATGTATAGTGTTTCAAGTTCAGAGCACATAATCCATATATTTAAACCTTTATATACAAATTATAAATGCATTCAGAAGAATAAGTATATACTTAACTTAAAAATATGTAACTTAAAAATATGCAAAACGCCCTGGCAGAATAGCAGTTGGATCAATCATCTCCAAAGGACACAGGTCACATACCCCTAGGTTTGAGTTCTGGGACCAGGGGGAACAACCAGTGTGACAACCAAATGAAAAAATAAATAAAGTGCTTCTTCTTCCTCTCTTTTCCTGCTTAATTGCCTGCTTCTGACTTCATTCCTTCTGTACCTTTCCTTAAAAAAAAAGTCAGTATTTTTGCAGGCCAGCGAAGCTCCATAAAATATTTACTTGAAAGATCTTTGTTTCCCAAAAATTAAACAAAGATGTCAAAATGTTTTCAGGGAATCTATTGAAGACATGTAAAATAACTAAAAGAGAGAAGAAGCATTGCTGAAAATAAATTTAAATTTGTTTGAATATTTTCAAAAGATGAATTGCTGTTTTTCAGAACCAGCTCCAGAGCAGTTAACACTAATTCCTAAAGATTATTTACTGATTCATGTAAATGAAACCTTAAGTTTCATTCTCTCAAAACCTGAGAAAACATTAAACAATAAATGCATTTAAGGGTTGAATTTCTGACCAGATTAAGAAGTTATGGGACCATGCATTAAAGATACAAAGCAAAAAGCACCTATTTCCTCAAATGTAACATTTAAGAAAATTCTGTGTTACTGCTATACAACAACAACAAAACCAGAAAAATAAAATTCTTGTTTAGAACTATCTCTTCATTCTACGAGAATTCCAGTAAAAGGATTTTAAACATTGTGCACATAGTGGGCACACAAAAAGGGACCTCTGAGGATTGTTCAAATGCCAGAAACCTCAATCTTTTCTCACTCCCTTACTTTATGAGCAGTGAGGGCGCTTCTATTTTTTATTAAGTGATATTGTAGAAAAGAGGGAGCCACATCCCAGTTTCTAGCCTCTGAGGCCCAACAGTGGCCACCCAGCCACCAGGCGTCTGACAGTCTAGACTGGCTGGAAGCTACTGACTAGATAAAAGGACCCCTTTCTTAGAATAGAACCCTATGTGCATTGTACAATTATGTGAATCCTGTGTGTTATCCATGTGAGGAATTCACAAATGAATAACTGAATTCTGTTTGTAATTCCTGCTCTAATTCACACCTTCCTCTCTCCCTCACCAATAAAAGTGTATCCCAAAAGTGTTTCAGGGCTCAGATTCTATATCTGGCCTGTGCATAATAAAGCTGTCTATCTTCACTGCTTCTAAAAGAGCACCATTTGGATTTTGTAGTTTGAGACAGAGCTATTACAATATAATTCTAAGACTTGGAAATTTGAAATTAGCTGAAAAGCACAATGGCAATAAAGCATGCATCCCTGACCACCAGTCTAATAACAACTGCATTCACTCCTATTTAGTGGGGATAAAAACCCTGCATGACTCATGGCTGATGGACAGCTTCACTTTATTTGGAGCAAGGGGTTTATTCAAAGAACTAAGATGCTCAGTACTAGGTCTCTTTCCCTGTTTCTCTCTCTCTCTCTCTCTCTCTCTCTCTCTCTCTCTCTCTCTCTCTCTCTATATATATATATGTACATATATATATGTATATGTATATCTGTGTGTGTAATTCTATTGCAGATTTATATGACAGAAAGAGAAATGTACCTCTTTTAACTGGTTTACAAGCATCCCAGTCTAAACTCTAGGATTGTGATTTTATTAGAGCTGTGATCCTTCCACAGGAGAATGGTCACAACTCATTTACTTTGGCTGTTTTCATGCCTTGCTAGCAGTATTTTTATCACCACAGATGCTAACTGCTATTCACATTAAGAATAAGCATGCCTCAGAGTTGAGGAATACTATGTTAAATGAATTAAAAAGAAAATGGAAAAAGTACTGACAAAACACATTAGACATATAACAGATAAAGCAATTTCTGCTTAAATGAATCATGCTTGTTACATGATGTAACCATACTATTCCTAGAACCATACAAGGCAATATATATATTTTATGTACACAGGAGAATCATTGAGGAATTGTCATCGTCACAAGCTGATAAAGAAAACTTTTAGTGTTATCCTGTAATAATTTTTTGTGTCATTCTTTGTTTTTTCAGACTTGTATTTGCTAAATATTGCCCTGATTCTAACATACATCTGGAAAGTTATTAATATCCTTACTAATCAAGCTATGGCCAATGGCTGGGTTGATGCACCAAGGTGCCCTTTTACATTTATTTATACAAGAAATAAATAATGATAATATATAATTTCAGTCAGAAAGCCTCACCCCTATAAATGTTGTCCTGCTTAATTAAACATAACCCATGACTGAGTTTTGTTAGAAGTCACTCAGCTTGCTCAAGGGTCATGGGGATGAGACTTCATGAACTAGAACCAAAAGAAAAGTCTGGAAATTTATAAATGATTTAGTTATGTTCAAGCTTTTTTTCAGTTGTAACTAGAATTTCAGACTCATGTTTTTTCCTTTTAGTCAAGTACAAATTAGCCAGGCCTGGAGAGACATACAATTTGAGTATTTACAAATCTTCTCATTCCTTCAAACTTTCTACCAATCCTCTTTTAATTCACATTCACCTCAGATCTGAGTAAATACTTTGTCTTTAATTCTTTTGCTCTCTAAATTCAAAGCAGGAAACATAAGCTTTTAGTGGAATCTATTATGTTTGGTTGATGGAACAAAACACAGTAATTTCATTAAAAGTAGGAGAAAAATAGAGATATATAAACATATAAACATCTGGGATATTTTTATAATACTATTCCTTGATGTTAATAGATATATGTGAAATTATACTTTTCTTTCTATTTTTTTTTCCCTTTTAGCTACTATCCTATATACTTAAAATAAGACTTTGTATACTCACAGGGGCTTTCATATTTTTGTTCTATAAATTTTGGAAATTTTATTTGGAACTTAACTGACTACATATACAACTATATTCTTAGTAAATTTGCCAAATGTTTCAGGTTGTTCCTGAAAGTATACTATCAAGTATACTATCCAGCTCTGATATGCAAATAAGTTTTAAATATATTCTATTCCCAGGCAACTTGGCCAGGCTTACCTCAGATCCTAGAGTCTGGCTTTTCTTCTTCTTCCTTCTTTTTACCCCTGTGTAACAGCCCTATCTAAAACTGTCAAATAAATTATCTGAGTTTTACAAAATAAGTAGGGCAAGTATGAATAACACAAAACCGTTCAGCACAAACTAACGATTTGTTTCTCATTCTCTTCTACACGGCCTTTATAATGCCTTTCTAGAGCAAAAGAATGGGGGTGTGTGGAACAATGAACTCAGGGGATTAGCCTACTTTCTTCAATATTCATCTTTTATTAGGCTTCCCCGAGGTTTCCCTAATAAATGTTTTCTATTGTATGTCTCTATGTACTTTTAAGAACTAATCTGCGTTTTACAAGGCCACTTTGTGTCCAGAGACTAAGTTAAAAGAAGTTTGTTTTTGTGATGTGATTAGCAACTTTCTCATTGTAATAAGAATAGTAATGGAATTTAGTAGGGGCTCAAATTTACATCTCCTTTCACCTTCCCATGTGTGATCTTTCACTTAACAAAGAAAAGAACTTCAGGGAAGTCTGAAAAAGCATCTCCCCCACCCACAGTGGCTTACTTCTGAAACCAAAAGATTTCAGTTAAGCTTTTCCGTGCACATATGCCCCTACATTAATTGAAAGTAATAGCAGTATTCATGTCAAGTTAGTTACCATAAGATCGGATCCAGCAGGGGAGGGAAAGATGCCTTTTAAAGAGATCAAAACATTTTCTCTTATTTCTCATTCATTACCTGGTAGGGAGAAGGAAGTAATTACTGGAAGAAATAAATGAGATATTTTATGTGGGATATTTGTTGTTTTGGTTTGGTGAGGTCTCTTTTAAGAACATTTTTTTGGGCACACCCTGGTGGCCTAGCATTTTAGTTCACTGGAGCAAGTAAACATACACATCCTAAGTTCCTGGTTCAAGACTAAGAGGAGGAAGCATTGCTTAAATAAACTAAGGTTCATTTATATGATATCATGTCTTGCTTCTGTAACATGACAAAATCAAAATAAAGTACACATGTTTTTACCATCGTCTTTTATTTTCTCTGGTTTTTGTTTTCCCATTTCTTTTCAAATGTTATTTTTAATGAAGTAATAATGACTTGTAACATTATATAGTTTTAGAGGTACAGCTATATAAATCAACATCTGTATATATTTTATTATGTTCACCAACAGAATTCTACTTTATATCCGTTACCACAGCTGATTCCTTTTACCTGATTTACCCATTCCCTTTTTCCCTTCCCTTCTGATACCACTAATTTGTTCTTATAATCTAAAAGTTGTTTTTGTTTTGTTTAGGTTGTTCATTTGTTTTGTTTATCTACCATGTTTAGATAATATCATGTAATGTTTGTCCATCTGATGAATTTCAATGAACATAACACCTTCTGGATTTGTTCATGTTGTAAATGACAGAATTTCTTTCTTACAGCTTATTAGAATTCCATTGTGTATATATATCACATCTTCTTTGCCACTCATCTTTCAGTAAGTACTTAGGTTTTCCCAACTCTTTTCCATTGTGACGCAAGCAGTGATGAGCACGGTACAGTATATATCTACTTGAATTAGTGCTTTTGTATTCTTCTGACAGATGCCTAGAAGTAAGATAGTTGGATTATATGGTAGTTCTCTTCTTAATATCTTGAAGAATCTCCATAGACTTTAAACAAAAAAGGTATAATAAGAAATAAAGATGTACACTAACAACAAAAAAAGGCAATCTATCAAGAATGCATGTCATACTATGCATGATATATTATGAATATATATGCAGTCCAATATCAGAGTCAAAATATATAAGGCAAATATTAACAAACTTAATAGAAGGAATAGATAACAACACAATAATAGTAGAGGACTGCAACACCTCACTTACATCAGTGTACATATGATCCAAACAGAAAGTTAATAAGGAAATGATGGCCTTAAGTGACATATTAAGTGAAATGCATATCAGATATATACACGACTCCATCTAAAAGCAGAATACACATTATTCACAAGTACCTTTTCCTTTGTTCAGTGGGAGACAAATATTTGACACCAAACTTCTAAGCTTCTTCAAAAAGTCTATCAACAAAATATTCACAATTTTGTTTGTTGACTATCACTAGGAGTTTGTTAGATCCTCTTTCACAAATCCGTCCTTCTTTTATATTTCAAGAGTACCTATTTCTTTCATTCTCTTTTGCCTAACTCGGGTCACAGTCACAGATGGTGTTATGCTGTGCTGTCACCTCACAAATTTGTCCTCAGTTCACTCAGGAGCCACTGAACCCCTTTAGATGGCGAGCACCAGAAGGCCCCAGAAACTCTCAGGCTCTATTGCTAGGCTGCTGACATCCAGCCTACCTACTAGGGTCACTGCTGCCCAGCCCAGGAGGGTGAATAGCTCTAATGAACATAGATGCAAAATCTTCAGTAATATCTTAGCAAGCTGAATTCAGCAATACACCATATATCATGATCAGGTGAATTTCTGGTCCACAGATGCAGACATGATTAACATATGTAGATCAATCAACAAAACAAAGACTAAAAACTATATGATTTCAATAGATGTGGGACCAGCACTTGGTAAGATAAAATACCTATTTATGATTAAAAACTCTTAGTAAAATGGGCACAGAAGATAAGTATATCAGCATAATAAAACCCCGACATTATACTAGAGCATAAAAAAAAAGATTTTTCCTCTAAGATCAGGAATAAAACAATGATACTCATTATCACCACTACTATTAAACATAAAATTAGATACCCTAGCCAGAGAAATTAGACAAGAAAAAAGAAATAAAAGGCATCCAAATAGGAAATTCACATTTGCCAATATGATGTTATACGTAGAAAACCCAAAAGACTCCACAAAAAATCTGTTAGAAATAATGATCAGATACAGTAAAGTTTCAGGCTACAAGTCAATATACAAATACTAGTTTTGCTTCTATGTGCGAACAATGAACCATCAGAAAGAGAAGTTAAGGAAAAAACCCTAGTCACAATTGCACTAAAAATAATAAAATACCTAGGAATAAAATTAACCAAGCAGGTAAAAGACACGTACACCATAAATGATAAGATACTACTAAAAGAAATTGAAAAAAATGGAAAGATAATCTGTGCTCATGGCTTGGAAGAGTCAACATGGTTAAAAATGACCATTCTACTTAAAATCATATACACAGATTCAAAATAATGCCCATCAAATCCCAGTGGTATTCTTCACAGAAATAGAACAAAAAAATCAAAAAGTGGTTTGGAAATGCAAAAGACATGGAATAGTCGAAACAATCCTGAGTGGGGAAAAAACATAAATGAATCTATCATGCTGATTTCAAATTATACAACATTTTAAAGAAAAAGAGAAATGAGAGTAGTTGAAGGGCATCTGAGATCCAGAAAGGACTTTTTTTAAGATGGAGGAATTATAGCACTTGCAAATAAAAGATCCAAGATAAAGGAAAAAATTATCAATGTTGCAGAAAAGATTAGGATCCAATTGCTGGTTGGATTGGGCAGGGGCAGGAGAAGTGTTGAGTGTAAGTGGGTAAGGGAGAGAGATTTATATACAGATAGAATGGCAGAAAAGAAGGAAAAAGGTCTGGCCCACAGAGACTTTATCGTCTTTAAAAATACTAGATCTTACTCATCAGGATACTGGAATCTTCAAAGTACTTTAAGCAGAAAAGAGAATGATAGATGTATACTTTAGATAACAACCAGGTATCCAAATAGGATTAAATTTATAATGTGACTATACCACTTACTGTTTAATATGTGGTATTTCTTATAAAGCACCAAAATTTGCAATTTTTAAGTAAATTCTATTGAATGGTATTTTACATTGTTTTGGAAATCCTTTGAGTGTCAAAGAAGAAAATTTGTCTCAGAAAAGAATATCAACATTCATTTGTCATTACATAATAGTTAATATTAGTATAAACTTTTTTCTTTGTAATTTAATATAGGAAAAACAGTATTGAATCACTATTTCTAATGAGGGTAAGCATTTTCATATGTATATTTATTTTGTGTATTTCTTTTCCACTTCATTGTCAGTGAATTTTATTGGGATTAAAAGTGAAGTTGCTGTGCAATGTATTTAATAACCCAAGAAATCTCTTCAAGTAAAACAAAGAACTGTTTCCCACTGCTTCTATTATTAACCCACAAGGTCCTTCTCAAGCAAACCTAATTTTTTAAATCCATGTGAAATATTTACTTTTAACTATAGAGGCATTTAGTAGAAAGGGCTGGGGACACAGTAACCATAAAAAATATTCCCTTTTGAGTACCAAACAGTCAAACCTATAAGGAGACTCTTATTTGCTCTGCTACAGATTCTCTCAATACATACTTTTCTGTTGATAAAGATGTTTAAGCCTGTCAGATGTAACCATCACTTATATGCCCTAATTTTTTTGAGGAAAAGAGCAAATGTACATTAAGCATAGTGTTCAGCTAGAAGAGAAATTAAAAAATATATCTGGACCTATTTTGGATTATTCACAATTTAGAGACAAAGTGTTAATCTTCAAAGATACTGAAATTACTGTTTCCTATTAAATGATTATTTAAATGTCTCGAAATTGTTGGGATAGCAATTCTTCCTGCCATCTTTCTACTAAAGTCGTAGATCAGGCAAGAGTGAATAAGGAATAACCTGGAAAGAGGCTATGGAAATCACTGTTTTCATGCTGAAATTAAATTGTGCAGTCAAGAAAATCCATGATTTAGAATATAGTCTTTTTCCATTTCCCCTCTAATCATGGTTCTTTGTTTATTGACATTTCATTTGATTCTTATAATAAAATGTATGTATTTTTTTCCTCTAAAAATAAAAAAAGGTATTGGGAATGAGAGGGAAGTATAGTATGCTATTTGTTGCTGGAATGAAGGGGTGGGTAAATACTTTCTGTAAAGATCCAAATTATGAATATTTTAAACTTTGCGGATTGAATGATTTCTCTTACACTGAGGCAACCCTGCTGTCATATTGAGAAAGTGACCATATAAATAACGTAAGTGGATAAGCATGATGATTTTCTGGTAAAATTGTATAAATGGACTCTAAAATTTGAATTTCATATCATTTTCACTTGTCGTAAATACTATTCTTTTTAAATCTCTTCAACTATTTAAAATGTAAAAACCATTTTTCACTCATGACAAAAAAAGCCATCAAAACAGGCTTGACCCGTAGTCTTAGGTTCTGAAGTTTGCCTACCTTTGCTACAATGGATTATTTCTTTTTTTTAAGTGAATAATCCTCTCTGAAAAACTGAAGATAAACAGTCCTTTTAGTCCCCAAATGAAGATATTATCATAAATAGTACATACATGACAAGTTGCAAAGAGCAGATGATTATGTATGCTTGAAAGTTAAAGGTGGTATTAAATTTAGCCATGCAAAGAATTCACAAGAATCCATTTATTAGGAAAAAAAACTTATCTACACACTCAAATGTTTGTCTTTAATTGCATTAATGTATCCACTAGGCAGCATGATAGATGGTAATTGACAAAATCCTGGGAAGGGAATTCACAGCTATGATGTGAACTAGCTATGTGATTTAGGGCAAATCACTTAAACTTTCTTGACTTCATTACCTTATCTATAAAATAAGACCATCTGATGAGATTATATCTAAATATCCTTTCAGCTATGAATTTTTATCATCTTTCAATTACAGCATAAAATATTTAACCTAGTCTATACGCTTGGAATTTATGAACTCTGAGTAGATAGAACATTACTAAGATATGTTTGCCTTTATTCACCATTAACTCTAACTCCAGGAGCTACACAAGTGTCTAAAATATAGTAGTAGCCTAATAATTGTCTTTAATAAATGAAAAATTGTATTCTCTTATAAAATAATGCACAAAAATTAATTGAAATAATTTATTTGTCTAGCAAATATTTTCAAAATAATAACTATGTTTCAGGCACTGAAACTGAATATACACCAAGAGTAGCAAGAAGCATACCTGGCCAGGAAATTTTATATCTTGTGGAATTAAGGGAAGAATGGGATTGGGACACGAGATGGTGTGAAATGTATTCACAATTTTGCCTGCCGTTTTTTTTGGAGTTCTAAGTAAAAGAGGAAAATTTGAGATTTTTTTCTATGTCTCTAATTTGCTATTTTTCAAAATTAATAAAAATTGATTGCTATGATTTCTTCTCTTCCTATATTTCTTTTTTTTTTTTTTTTTTTTTCACAAATATACATGTAAACACACTCAGGATCTTCTAATTCATTATCTTTTATTCGTCACCTCTGAAAAATATTGATCAGTTTGAGAATTCCAAGAATTGAAATAAGATGTAATATACATACAAAAGATGTTAGTTCTGGTAATAAAGACAATTATTATGTGAGCATAATAAACAGACTAACTAACCAGAGCATGACAAAGTTGTTGAAGTGTCAGTAAAGACAAGTACAGAGAGACTGCTGATTATGGGTGAATCTCTTCTGATTGCTCCTACTTTAAGCAGTAAAAAAGCAAAATAAAGCAAGATCAAAAGTAAGAATAACTAGTGTGCCCTGGTGGCCTAATGGGTTAAACCCCATGCAGTACAGATACATTCCAAGGTCCCTGGTTCAAGACCCAGGTCAGGGAAACAAACAATTTGAACAATGAAAGAAAATAAGTAGAGTGCTTCTTCCAACCTACCTGCTTACTTGCCTGCATTTTCCTTTAAAATAAACAAACACACATAAAAAATAAATAAATAAATAAAAACTGAGAATAATGGGGGGGAAAAGGTGTTTGTTGAAAGTCTGAAAGAAAAGAAGTTATGAAATAATTCCCCCATACTTTATTTCCCTCTCAACCACCCTCTAAGAAAAAATTTAAAACTATGTCTTCACACATTTTTAAATAAACATTTAAATTTCTTCATAATGAGTTTAAAAAGTTACTAAAATGTATAGAACACAGAAATTTTCCCACTCTTCTGAGGTTCTTCTAAGATTGGTAGAACAAACAAATTAGCATCAGAAAGGATTAGTAGGAGAAAAGATTATATTTAATGACAAACATATAGAGAATTTATATCATTGTCAATTCTAAGGCAGAAAGGATGGATGAAAGACAAATTCTGTGATAGGACAAAGGGCCTAGAATGTCAAAGAGAAAGGAGGAGATCTTCAGGTGAGTAAATGACTTCATATGGTAAAATCTCCGCTCTAGATACTTGTCCTTATCTTAGGGTAAGCTACTCTGATAAAAGCTATTATGCCCTTGTAGAGTAGCAGTTAGGTTAATCTCCTCTAGGTCCAAGAGAAGAAAACCAGTTGAAATAACTAAATCAACTAAATTGTGTCCTCCTGCCTTGCCTACTCACCTTCTCACCTTCATTTCTGCCTGAACTTTCCTTAACTGCACATTCTAAGGTGATATGTACTGGGAAAAAGTTTCCTCCGGATCTCTTGGGAAAGGCTTATTTGGTTATTTTGGGGGAGATCAATACTGCAGTTGTAATGTCTGACACATTGAAAACATATTTTTTTAAACTTTACTTTTTTAAAATGAAGAGACAGGTATAGGTCAAAGTTTAAATTACAAAAATTAAAAACATGACTCAGTCAAATAACTGAGTATATCAGAGATTTATTACGAATGAAGACACTAGCAGGATGGAAAAGAAGATTCAAAGGATTATAGGAGAAGAAATGTAGTCATAGTCCTTGAAAGGAGGTATGATAAAATAAGATCTCTAAATTAGACAGAAAATTGGTTCATGTCCAGCAGGGAAATGAAATGTAGTATGTGAGCTATCATTTCTACAGAAATCATTCACATCTCTGCTGGATAAATTTCACTTGCTATGTTACTGAACAAGAAACTTTGCATTGTTATTACCTATCTTCAATTCAGCATCTAATCTTAAAGAATTATTGAATATGTTGATCACTAGTAAAAGAAAGTCAATCATGCACATAGTCTTAGAAAATTAGCTAATTCATGTGTGTGTTACATAATGCTCCAATATGACAATGCAATGCCATCATTTTGCCTGTTCTCATGTTTGTGATATTTTATTTCTTAACAACTCAAAATACTGTGAATATGGGTGCACCCTGGTGGAGCAGTGGTTTGTTCAACTTCCTCTGGATGAAGTGCAGTCCATATACATCCCCAGGATGAAGGTTTGCATCCCAGGCAAGAGAACAACCAAAATGTACAAGTAAATACAAATAAATAAAATGCTTCTACCTTCTCTCTTTTCCTGCCTGCCTGCCTACTGGTCTTCATTGCTGCATGCACCTTCCCTTAAAAAAAAGAAAGTGAATTTAAAGCAGTATGGGCAGAGGTTAATTTACAATAATGCACACCTTAAGCATACAGTGTTACTTCAATAGATTTTTTTAAATAAAATTCATCAGATTGTCACCTTCCTCAAAAATCAAAATAGCATATAATCTGATATGCAGAATCAGGCATCTTAAAAAATATATTGAGACAGAAGGGTCAAGATGGTGACCTGGTAGAACATCAGATCTCCTCTCCACAGAACATGTAGAAATTCACCTATTCTTCGGAAAAACACTGAGTAGAAGGGATAGCCGGTGGCTGCAAACACATCACAAGGGTAGGCGAAGACATCCAGATTCAGTGCTGCCTCATGGATTGAGGACTCCCAGCTGTGGGGGGAATAAACTTACTAGATCATAGGCTTATGATAAACTATTATACCTCAAGCACAGCCAGGAGGATGAGAAACAGAGCAAGATTTAGGGAAAGGGTTTAGAGCTTCCATACCCTCTCCAAGTGTACCGTTCTCCCCAAATCTCCTGGTGTTCACAGGCCCAATTCTCCTCCTTCTTTTGGGTTTGTATCAAGGCTTCACTACATAAGCACTATTAATTGAATCATTATCCATAGGTGATTAATTCAACCACCAATCCCTCTCCTCAAAAATCGGAGCAGAGAATTGAAAATTCCAACTCTATTCAAGGTTGCTTTCCCTGGCCAGGAGTCCCAGCCTAAGCTGCTTTCCAAAAGCCATCTCATTAGCATAGACCCAGTTGTGGTGAATGAGACTTGTTATGAATAACAACAAACCCATTTCATTTTATGGCTCTGAAGCAATTTCAAAAACAAGCCAAAAAACTATTATCTTTCATTGTTCTTTCATTCAAGAATTTCCAAGGGCTTAGGAACACAGAGCCAGGAACAGTGGAGAAAAATCAAATAGATGCGAGAAATATATTTTGGTCATCTATTCAGTTATATTTCTTATAAATCACAATACCACATAGCATATTATCATTTTAATTAATATTATTAAAAATAAAACATATGGCACACCCTAGTGGAGGAGCGATTGCTGTATCAGTCACTTCCAGAGTCAGTCTATGTATATTCTGAGGACCCAGGTTCATGTCACAGGGCTGGGGTAGCAACCAAGATGTACAACTGAAATAAAAGTAAAATAAAAATGTTTCTTCCTCCTCTCTCTTCCTGCCTGTCTCCTGACCTTCTTTCCCAGCTACACATTTCCTTAGAAAAAGAATTAAAATAAAATGTACAATTCTACTGGAAATGCATATCCCTCTCTCCTGTCTCCTCCTCTCTCTCTCTCTCTCTCTCTCTCTCTCTCTCTCTCTCTCTCTCTCTCTCTCTCTGTCTCTCTCATCACTTATCTATTAGAAACCAGCTACATGGCAACAAATTATAGCTTTTCCCAACAGCCACTTATTTGTAAGAGCTTGGGAGTGGGCACTCTGGCACCTCTGATGACTGCAGCTTCGCCAAGATCCTCAGCCTAAACCACCATACTAAACTTCTCAGTTCCTGACCCTCTGAAACCACATAGAAGTAAAGAAAAACATTGTTGCAAAGCAGACTCACATACAGAGAACAAATTGGTGATTCTCAGAGGGAAAGGGGAACGATGGGTGGGCACAATGGGTACTGGAAGTCAGTCGTATGGTGGCAGTGACAGTTTTGCTGGTGTAATGATTAGGTTCATACATCCAGAATTAAAATGTTGTACACCAGAAACTTACATAATGTCATAGATCAATGGTTCCTAAATAAAAGTGTATTTTAAGAAATAGAAAAATAATAGATTCTTAATGAAAAAAATGTTAAGTTGAAACATTTTGGAGGTTGTTTGTGATACATCACTAGATAGCTAATGCGCCTATTGAATGAGAAACACAAGGTAGGGCTCAATGGTGTAAAACACAGAAGATTCTGAGGCCTGTTAAAATCTCTCAGCGGCCGAGGAAACGTAGGGTCGTGGAGAAGCACTGAGTGCAAGTGAGACCTCGCCTCAAGTCTTTGTGCCCTTCCAGTGACCTGCAGCTTCCTGGGACAGATAAGGAGCTGGCTTTAACCAGAATCAGAGCTTGCTAGAAATGTATGTCAAAGAAAGAGAGGCAAAGAACTGAGTGTTTATAGAAGTGTGATTGAAATGATGAGCCACAGAATTTACTTTGCTTAAGAAGTAAAGAAATAATAGGCTGAGAAACTGAAACCACCATTAAGGCTGGTGGATGGGTAGCAAATCATAGAAAGGTATTCCATTCACAGCCCAAGAATGATTCTGGAAAATAAAAGAAATGCCATGGGATTAAAATTCTTTCCCAAAGAAGAGGATTTTCTACTCAGCAAAACCAACTGTTTAAACCAGTTATTTCCCAACTTTATGAGACTCACATGCAGATACGCATTTGACATCATGGCCTCCTGCAAACAAATATCTATAACCACAACAAGTTTCATATCCTCACTATGCAGGATATGCTCTAATTTCTGTTCTAGTCCATTCTGCCCATCCTTTTTAAAACATGAAAAATAGTTCTAAAAATATCCTAGAGGTAGCTCATTAAACGGATTTTAGATTCCCTGGTAGTTTCCAATCATAGTTCAAAAAATATCAGCCTGCTTCAACACTATGCAATCAAAGTCTAATATGAGACATGTGTAATTTTTAATGTTCTATCAGTCACACTAAAAAAAAAGGTGAAACTAATTTGAAAAATATGATGCAATAGAATTCAAATATGATCATTACAACATGCAATTAATAAGAGAAAATATTAATGAGAAATGAGTATTTTACATTCTTTTTTCATATGTAATGTTTGAAAATAGGTGTAAACATTTGTGGCAGCTCTCAACATGGACTATTCACATTTCAAGTGCTCAATATCCACATGGCTGTAGGTGGCTGTGGAAGACAGCACAGTTCAGCATAATATTATATCATAGTAGCTGATAGCAAAAGTCACAAAGATTTGCTTTCCAAACAGCCTCACCAGGATTTGACCTTGCTCAATTTATCTAAACTGCTTGAGCATTTTTTCTTTAGCTTTAAAATGTGGCTAAAATATTATCTATCCTTTCAAAATTGAAACCTGTATAAGACGATGTAGAGATATAGACAGAGACACAGTGCTTACAGCAGCATTAGCATACACACGTAGTGGCGTTGGCTGCTATTATTACAAGCTTGCCAGTCCAAATGAATCAAGTCTCCTGACTAAACACAGTCAAATTAAACTTGCAGTCTGGGGCATTCGCTGCTCAAATATTTAAAAAAATAAAAAAATAAAAAAATTCCTAATAATAAAGCATCTTCCTCCTATAATGGAACCTTCAATCTTGGGAAATAAATTTTGAAAATGCAATTATACTGTCCTTCGGTTATAATAATTCAAAACAAAAGTATTAAAAAGATTCCATAGACTCATATTACCTAAGAGTACACCAAAACTCCTAAGAGAATGCTGCCATTTAAGCTAAAAATTAAACTCTGAGTCAGGGCTGGAGAAAAGAAGTGAGAAGGCCTTAAGGACTACGGGTGAAGGTCGTGCTCAGGTGCAAAGAGATGTATGTGTACAAACACACTACCAGTGAACATGCCTTCAGGCCCACTCTGTGCTCTGGGTTAGCCTTTCACTAGAATTATTTCAGTGCAAGACTCCTTCAAGGAAGACTAAATCATTTTGTTTTTCCCTAGACTCACAAGTATGTGTCCTGATGCTATATAGGAAATTAAATATGAGATTTTTTCCATTCAAGGGGATGTTTAAACAGAAGATAACTGTAAGGATTTTTATAGAACTATTTTGACTCAATTATTAAACAGCCTTTATTTTGCAATAATAATTTTTCTAATATAGTGACATTACAATATTTCATTTATTGAATTAATGCAATACAGGTGGTGTTATGGATTTGTATGCTTTTTTGGATTTTGTTTTGTTTTTAAAGGAAAGCAGAGGCAAGTAGGAAGAGAGAAGAGGAAGAAGCATTTATTTTTATTAAGTTGTTCATTCTGGTTGTTGCTACCAGCCCCGAGGCGCAATCTCGGGTTCTTGGGCACTGAACCTCTGTCCTAATACGGTGCATCAGATTTGTTTTCAGTATTTTAATTTAGTTCTTTCTTTCAACAAAATTCAGTAAATATTCTAGTCAGTTAGGATTGATGTTGTAAAAATGTCATAGCCTGAGTGACTTAAAACATCAAACATTTACTTCTTACAGTTCTGGAGGATGAAGGTCCAAGGTCAAGCAGCTAGTGTGACCAGCTTCTGGGGAGGTCTCTCTTTCTGGTTTCACCTTATTGTGTCCTCACACATCAGAGAGAGATACCATTGCTCTGTGTCTTTTTGTTGTTGCTATTATTAGGAGAATAAAGAAGCATAAAGGAAGGAAGGAAGGAAGAGAGGAAGCATTTTTCTTATCTTATTTCATTTAGTTGTTCGCCTCCATTTTATCATGAACCCGGGTCCTAGGACTTTATATGGAGTACACCCCAGCTGCTGGTTTAGGGCCTTAGTCACAGGATGTGCCTCTCTTTCCTTTCATATAAAGGCACTAATCCCATATATGAAAATTCCATCCTTATGAACTAATTTCTTCCCAAAGGCCCCATCTCCAAATACCATCACACTGGGGCTTAAGATCTCAATATATGAATCTGGGCAGGGCACAGATATTTAGTCCACAGTAGAGATATGCTTAGCGATAAGCAATGGAAATCAATGAATGGGAGACTTGAAAAGTTTCCTCTCCTCAAAAAGCTACATTCTACTGGGGGAGAAAGATAAGTAAGTAAACAAACAAACCAATAACCAAAATAAATATAGTTTGAGGTAGGAATTATGAAGTAGATAACCAACATGATACATCAATAATTGAGGATGCCTACTCTGATGCCATTGGGAAAAGTCTTTCTGAGAGATTAAAATTAAAATAGAGCAAAATATACTACTTGGCACAGGAACAAAACCAGCGGCCATTATACATGTTTTATCCTGTACTATCTAGGAGCCAAATAGACAATTATTTTTGACTATAGATTCCATATCCCAAAGCATTAAGGGATATGATTATTTTTTCACTTTAGGAAGATAATTTGTCAGCAGCAAAGAGATTGTACTGGATAAAGTAGTTTAGCACAGAAACAAATGAAAAAGCTATAATAAACCAAGAAACAAATAACAAAGACTTGAACAGAGTCCAAGAGTGTGGTGAGGTGGTATTGTGAAGGCAGAATTAATGCAAAGTCTTAATTAAGAAGGCAAAGTCAAGCCTTGAAAGTAGGAATTGGATATGGGAAGAAGGTATAAGAAAGGTCAAGGATAATTCTGAGGTTTCCATCTTTTGTAAGGGAAGATTATGCTATAACCTCTGAGGTAATAATGCCTCTGAGGATAACACTGCTATAAGCAATTGACCAACTGCCTCATGTCAGGCTATGTGCTTCATCAACATGAACAGTTGAACAAATTTTGAAATAAATAAATGCAAGATTCACTTGTGGAAGTATGAAGTGAATTATTCCCACTGCCTGCTGTGAACTAAATGTTTGCTTCCATATTTTGTAACCGAAGCCCCAGTGTAATGGTAATTGGAGTGGGGGACTTTTCTTTTGGAGATCATGAGGTGATGAGGGTGGAACCCTCAGAAATGGAATTAGTACTTTCACAAAAGAAGCGCCATAGGCTTCCTCACCTTTCACCAGAGCACAGAGTGAGAAAAACAAAGCTCAGCAGACACCAAATCTGTTAGCATTTTGATCTTGGACTTCCAAGTCACATAACTGTGAGTAATATTTTTTGTTAAGATTGATGGTCTGTGTTATTTTTGTTATAGCTGCCAATCTGACCATGGGCAGATTTATTAAGAAAAATAATGTTAATTATAAATTTCTAGGATGCTGTCTTCATCTTGGAAGAACCAGCGCAAGTAAAGAAAATTAAAGATTAAGCATCATTTGCTCTCTTTAATCAGTCTTCATAGTCCATGAGATGAGTCTGACTTGCCTCCAAGACACTAAGTGATAGTTCTAACATGGAGAGCTGAAACTGTGGATCTATAGATTGGGAGAAATGGTCTTGCAAGTCAATGACAATGGTTGAAATCTTAAGAAAAAGATGAAATCTCCAAGTGAGAAAATGCAGAGAAAAGCAAAGCAAAGAGGGCATTGTATGGCGCTCAGGGGTAGCACAAGGGTTTAGGAAAGAATTGACAAAGACATAACATATCAGTTTCCTCTTGCTGCTGTAACAATTTACCACAAATTGAGTGGCTTAAAATAACTTACATGTATTCTTTCTAGTTCTGTGGGTCAAAAGTCCAAAATCAGTTTTACGGGACTAAGTCAAGGTGATTACAGGGTTAGTTTTTGAGGTCCTAAAGGGACAACCTGCTTCCTTGCCTTTTCAGCTTCCAGTGACTACCTTTTCCTTCATCTTTAAAGCACCTCACTTCTTCTGTCACAGCATCATATTGCCTTCTACTCTAACTCCAACCGCTGCTGTGAGGACCATTGTCCTTATATGTGGCCTATGGGTTAATCCAGGATAACCTCCCCATCTCAAGACCCTTATCTTATCAGATTTTATTTAATCACATCTGCAAACTCATCCGAAATAAAATTACAGGTTCAAAGGATTAGGAATGGATATATTGAGGAACCACTACTTAGCCTACCATACACAGCAACAAAAGAAAGTGAAATGGATGCGCAATAAAAGATAACCAGAAAACAAAAGGAAAAAGTCACATGATAAATGCCAGGAATGGGGAGTTCAAGCATGTTTTAGTCAATTGTGTCAGTTAACTGAGCTAAAGCATATTTGGAAAAGTACCGAAAAAAAATTATAAGATTTGTTAATGTCATTAGATTTGTTGTCAGATTGGTTTAAAAGGAAAACTAAGAGTGCCCTGGTGGCCTAGTGGATAAGTACACCAAGGTGTTGTCCATATACATCCCAAAAATCAGGTTGCCTCCTGGGTCTGGGGGAACAACTCAAATGAGCAATTAAATAAACAAAGAGCTTCTTCCTGCTCTCTCTTCTGGCCTGCCTGCCTGCCTGCCTGCCTCTGTTTTCTTTTATTCATGCCTTAACTTTTCCTTAAAAATAAAATGATGAAAACAATATGGCAGCGATTCTTTGTAGATCGAAGAGCAAGTGAAAAGGAAAGACCTAAACCCAGTAACGATCGACTTCATTATTTCAAGAAGAGTTTTGTTTTTGTTTTTTTTAGGAAAAGGTGCAGGCAAGAATGAAGCTGAGTAGGCAGGCAGAAGAAAGAGGAGGAAACAAGTCTTTTAAAATTTAATTTAATCTTATTTTATTTATTATTTCAGTTGTTCATATTGGTTGTTGTCCCTGGACCCAGACATGAACACAAGTCCTTGATATGTATGTGAACTGTGCTCCTCCAGAGGTAGCTGACAAAACTGCTACTCCACCAGTGTGTACCTAGAACTTTTTTTTAAAGGAGAAATTTGAGCATGTTTAAATCCTGAAGGGAGAAGCTAGTGGAGAAGAATGGAAAAGGAGTAGAGAGGCATAGAGAGAAATGCATGCCATCATGGGGGCATAGCTACACATACCCAGTTGGTCTCATTAGTTTTTTCAGTGAGTATTCCAAATTATAAAAAATAAAACAACAATAACAATGAATTACTGAGTTGAGGATAAAATGCAACATTAAGTATGATCTCTTATACTGTAATAAATCAGGGACATTATTTGGATCATTATCTTGGTCATTCAGTCTTTAGTCTCCGAGATTATCATTTTTAGATGTTTTCCTTAAAAACATTTATCATGGACATGCCCTGTTGACTCAGGTGTAAGCCCATACCTGGAGAGCAAGCCAAACACAACCGAAGAACTTGGGTTCATGCCTGGGAATGGGGAAAACCACTTAAATGAACAACTAAATTGAAAAAAAAAAAATTGCTTCTTTCTCTTTCTTTTTTCCTGTGTGCCTGCTTTCCTCTTAAAAAAAAAATACCTTGAAGAGATATTTGCAGTTTGATGTCCATTGGAGGACTATTCATAATAGCAAAGATGTAGAAACAAACTAAATATCCAATGATGGATGAATAAATCAAGAAAATGTATATTCATATAATGAAATGTTTTTTGAGCCAGGAAAATGAAAGAAATGTTGCTATATGTAACAACATGGATAAACCTTCAGGACATTATGCTAAGTGAAAAAAGTCAGTTACAAAAGGGCTAATACTGCATGATTCTACTTACATGAGATAGCTAAATAGGGAAATAGTCTTTGCTTAAGAAGCAAAGAGTAGAATTGTGGTTGTCAGGTCTCAGGAAAAGGGGAAAGTATGAGTGCTGATCAACAAGCATCAAATTTTAGTTATGCAAAATAAATAGCTTCTAGAGATCTGCTGTACATCATGTGTCTCTAGGTAATAGTACTATAATGTGCATTTAAAAATCTGTTAAGAAGGTAGAGTTCATGCTGTTTTCTTACCATAATATTTTTTAATTCATCATGACAAGTATTTATAAATTTTACTGCATATGTTTCATCAAATTATTTGCATTGCATCATCAAAATATGTTTTTGTGGGAGAATTTCATAGTACATATAATAACAAGGAGAAAAATGTATATTCTTAAAGATCAAATATTGGCAAAAATTTAGGTTGTTATTCTAAATATATAGATACTATACATTTTCTATGTACTTCCTTTTTCAACAACCTGGGATAGTACTGTACAGTATATTTTGTCATGCTCCAGGCCCCTTTGCAATGTTTTATAAACTTTATTTTCTTTCAGAAAATGTAAATCTGCACCTCCATGCATTATTTAGCCAAAATACAGAAATCAAGTGCCCATTAATTGACACATGAATGAATGAAGAAAATGTGATAGATACACTCACACACACATCGATACACAAAACATTAGCCACAGAAAAGAATGAAATCTTGCCTTTTATAACATGAATGACCTGTGAGAGCACTGGGCTAAGTGAAGTAAGTCAGATGGAGAAAGAACCAATACTCTGTGTTCTCAGCCACATGTGGGATCAAAAGCCAGTGCAGAGATACAGAGAACAGACTGGGGAAGAGAGGTGCTAGGTGAAACTGGTGAGCACGTCAAAAGAAAGAAGCTCCCAGTTACAAAACAGAAATTTCATGGAGATGCAATGTGCAGCATGATAACTCTAGCTAATAATATTCTATTGCATATTTAAAAGTTACTAAGAGAATATTTTTAAAGGCCTCATCAAAAAAATTATTAATATGCATGGTGACAGATAGTAACTAGAATTATTGTGTGATCATTTCTGAATGTATAGAAAATGTGTTTTAACTAGAGATTAACATAATTTTATTATCAATTATACATATATATATGTACATGCATACATACCTAAAATCCTATTAAAGGCTATCTAACATACCATTAGATTAATGAGTCATAACTTAGCTAACCAGTCTTCCATTTATTGGAAATTCAGTTAGTTTTGATTTTTAATACATAACCAGTGCTGGATTCATATCAATGTGCAAACATTGCTGCACAGTTGTCCAATCCTGAGAAGAATTCCTAGAATTAAAATTACTGGGTCAAAGTTGATGCACATAGTTAGGGCATTTTCTCCATACATACTGCCAAATTGTCCCCCCAGAAAGTGATTAAAGTGATCTCTATTACCACAACTGCTGTGAATATCTGCATTTATCAGTATCAGATCCCATATGGCATGTTATGAAGCAAGCAGGTTCTAGAAGGGGATGGTTTCAGTGTAAATGCTAGTTCCAGTCCTAGTGCTTTTCCACAGTAGTCTTGCACCAGCTATTAAATCTCTGTGGGTTCTGTTTTCTCTTCTGTAAAATGGGAATAATATATTCCACATCATAGGACTTTTCTTAGCGTTAAAGGTGAAAAGAGAAGAAAAATAATCCAATAAAGTCTAAGTCAAGAGTAACATATGATTCATGTTATAATTGTTATCTGCTTTAAGTTCTGCTTTTATTGATAGTGAGAGCAATATGCAATTATATAAATAAGCAGCTGTATGTATGTTTGCTGTCAATTTCTATTTTTTCTTTTGTGACTTAAAGTTCACTTCCTTTGCCTGTTTGGTTTTAGAGTCATCATCTTTGTTTTCAATGATTCATAAGATGAATTTATATTTCAAGGATAATAATCCTATATGTGATCTTTTTAGCATATGTTTTCCAAGTTTGTCAGTTGAGTCTTAAATCACTATTTTGTGACTTTTTGTTATGAAAATTTACAAGTCCACAAAAACGTTGGAAGAATAGTGTATCGAATATTTACCAGACATTTAAATTCAACAATATTTTAACATTTCCTTTGCTATCTCTATATATTTTGCTGAAACATTTCAGAATACCTTGCAGACAACATACTCCTCCACATCCATTGCTTTACATGCCTCTCCTAAGAACTGAGACATTCTCTTATATCCACAGACATCACCAGCACCTCAAGTATCATTTATACCTAGTGTAGAGAAGCATTTGGCTGTCTCATTTAAAAGTCTATAAATAAATGATCAGGACATTTTGTATTCAAAATCAAAGGAGACCTTTCAGAGACTGAGTTTCTTTCCCGCAAAATTTTAGTGAGCCTCAAAGAATCTATAAAAATCACAAGTAAAAATTAAATGATTTCACTTGGCTCACAACAACCTTCATACTGCAACTCAGAGAATAATAGAACCAAATATTTCACACTAAGTTGTGAGAAGTCCAACTCACCCTTGAGCATCCCATCTCTCACTATGCTAAATATTCCTCATAAAGTAATTCAAATGAGCCCAACAGTCAAACAGAAAGCACCTGGGAACAACTGCCTGAAAGGCTGTTGTGGAAGTTGTTAGCCTTATATAAACATGAGTAAACAGACCAAATAACAGCTTGAAATATTTAGTTTAACCCTCCATGAATCTGCCGGATGTTCCAGTCATTTGTCTTGTAATTACCTCCCATCTCCTAGGCACAAATTTTTCTGTTTCAAACATTCCTCAACAGTACAGCCTTCTTTTCAATACATCTTGGTGAAGGAGAAGGAGGAGGAGGAGATGGGGTTCCCATGACTTTGTGCAATCACATTTGTAATTAAAGACAGATCTGTGCTTTTTCCAGCCATTTATTTCCACTCAATATTCCCCCAGAAAAGGATTTTGTTGTTGAAGTCTAAACTAAATGATAAAATATGTGTTAATTTGGACTCACTAATTTGACTACAGAAATTTGAGAGGAGTTCCAATATTTTACTCTTAAATATGATGTAGCAGAGACTGGAAGGCATTAAAGACAGCAGATTTCAGCACCTGTTCAGTGACATTTAATGAAAAGCAGAAGCATCTCCCTGTAGCCATGAATTCAAACAATTTTAAATGATTACTAGTAATGGCCTTGAAGCTGATTATGAAAAGTATGGGATTTTGTGTCCCTGATTTTATTTCATTGGCAGCTACTTGGAACCAGAAATTTTGGCTATATTAGCAGAGAGGAAAGCAGACATCCACAATTAGCTTGTATCCAACAGACACTCATGAGAATTCACTCTTTGAGACGATTATCAACATTTTCTGCTAATCTGGTGCTTGTGTCTCGTTAAGTTCCTGAGCACTTTCCATACGTGTCTTGGCTCTGGGTGATTCTCCCCTCGCACCACCCTTATCCAGGAAGGGAAATACGAAATAGAGTGACTAAAGGCAATGTCAGAACTGAGATGCAATTTGTTGTTGAGTCACATCCATGAGAAATGGAGAAGTTAGACATCGACATCCATCACGATGGGAAGAAGCAAAAGAAACTTCCTGGGGATATCAAGGAGCAGGAAACAAGAAATGGATGTCACGTTGCTGAGTTTCAGAAACATCACTTTGCACCAATAAATGCATTTCTGGAGAAGACTGCAGTCAGAGCTCTAGAAAGGTAATCGTTAGATATTTGCAGTCAAGGTACTAAGACTGCCAAGGATCCCAAGAATGATGAAAAGTTTAACATTATCCAGTATGGCATGTGATGCCATGGCTCCTGAGGTTCTTCCGTGAGCTAACAATGCCTGCTCTGTTCTTTCTTCTTTTGTCTAATTTTCTGTTCCCCCTCACACACCCCAGACTGGTACGGGTGAAGCAGGGAACAGAAAACGAGACTCATTGGTCATGTTATCAAGAACAAAGGAACTAACTGTCCTGAGAGACTGAACTGTCACTGAGTCTATCATTCACCAGTCACTGAACATAGTTTTTAAATGTAGAAAGACTTCTGTTAGTAATGAAAACTAGCTAATGTTTAGCTCACTAGTCCCTGCACTGAGTGCTTTACATATATTCCTTTTTTTTTTTTTTTTTTTTTTTTTTTTTTAAAGAGAAGGTGCAGGTATGAATGAAGGCTAGCAGAGACTGGCAGGAATTGAGATGAGGAAGAAGCACTGTATTTACTCAACTTGTTTTTCACTGGTGGAACGCTGGGTCCCTGGGATATGCTGCCTGCACTGTTGACTGAAGGTAGTTGACTCAATCTCTACTCTACCAGGGTGTACTTTTAGATACTTTATTATTTATCTCTTCCTTTCCTTTCAGACTTTATTTCTCTTTAGAGAAAGGAAACATAAAAAGGACACAGTTAACTTATGGTAGAACTAAAATATGAACACAATCTTCCTGATTTCAGAGTCTAGGACTCTTAATTACTACATTATACTGTCCTTATTAAAATAAAATGAAATATCTAAAATTGAACTAAATGAGAAGATGGGAAATAGAAAAATAGATCCATGAGAAGATGTTAGTCATATTCTTTTAAAAAGACAAATTCCATTCCCATGTGAAATATGCAGATGATGTCTCCCACTGCACACACAAAATGTCACTATAAATGACACCAATAAAACATTTTCTATACTGCATTGCATCTGTGTCCCAGCACCGGGTGAATGTCTTGTCCAATCGGATGGCTGTCACAGATGACTTGGGAGTTGAAGACTCGATTTCATTTCCACAGGAAAATAAATCTCTGCTTTTTCACTGTAAATTGTAAAGTTTTAATGCTTCTTGACATACTAGTCAGAGTCAAAATATGTAAGGTACAAAATGAGCTAGAAAAGCATAGGCAACAGCCTCTTGGGGGAAAATCATACTATATTTTTCTATTCGCATTCCAAAGCTGCAAAGTGCTTCCCTTTAAAGCGTATTTATGAAGCATGGGTATCTCCCTTGACAGGGTAATTTGATTTGATGGCAGAGATAGTGAGAAATCCTTAGTGTCTGCAAAAGCAGAAGTGGTTTTGCTTCTATTGACCACTACCTTTAGATAACTCAGTATTTCTAGTTTGATAGTTATAGCCCATTTGGACAAAGAGAAAAAAATTTTGGAAATAAAACTGTAGATGGATGACATTTTTTTCTAAATCATGAGAAGCTAGTTTTTAAAAGTTGAACTTCTTGAAATTGCCTGATGCCAAAATAGTACAGATAGTGTTAATAAACATTTTAGGTAGTTAAGAGAGGTAGAAAATTACTTATTGAGCTGCATTTTAAAGGTAATGTCTGCTGACTATTTTGTGACAATAGCCAAGTCGATTTCAAAGGGCTTTACTCAATTATACTTAATCTAATCACTCTTAAAAGAAAACTTACACATTTATGTCTTTAAGTACAACCCATGAAAATTTTAAGGACATTGACATGAAAACACTTTGACAAAAACTAAATCATCACCTGGTATGCAATTTAGCATTCCTGAGAGTGATGACCAACCTGGGATATTAAAAAAAACAAACTCCCCTTCTGCATAAAGATCTTGTGTAGTCCATCCCTGCCCCTTAAAATAATAGAAATAATATGGGTCATTTGTGTTTCTTGCATTTTTAGACATCTGTTAGTCCTAAAAAATGATAAGCACCTTCAAATGTTTACAAATTAATGTTTTATTTGTAAATTCTATAGAAGGAAATGCTGGGAAGAGTCATAGTCAAACAAGGAAGACTCAATTTAGTTAAGTCTGAATTTGCCCCTATGTGTAAAACACACACACACACACACACACACACACACACAACACACACACACAAACACACAAGCAAGGCCCAAGCACTCTTGGTGTATCCATCATCAATATCTCTGATTATATCTGGGCAAAAGGTTTCCTTCTGCAGGGATGAAATGAGCATCAAGTCCACTAGATAGTACTTTTATTATTTTAACTATGCAAAGACAAAGAAAAGAGAGAAACAACTTTGCAATGAGCAATATACATGAAGTTAAATAAAGCCAATTTGACAGATTCTCGTTCCATGATTTAAGGTTTAATTCAAAACTTTAATTTTTATTTTCAAATGAAAGCTAGTGAGAAGTTGAATGCTGGTCTTTTATGAGATTGAAATATAACTTTAATTAGTTGGAAATTATTACCTGTCCTTTCCTAATTTCTTTACTGCATATTCCACTCAAAATCTGAGCTCCTTGTCAAACGACCTCCATTAATTAAATTTTTCATAAGTCTGTTCTTTCTTTTTCAAAGTTTTTGTTTTTCTCTTTAGAAATGGATATGGCCTTTTACTCTAATTTGGAGTAATGCAATTTTATAACATAAAGTTCATAAATTATTCAGAGATATTGTTAAAGAAAAAAAAATAGACACGCCCTGGTGGAGTAGTGATTTAGTCAGCTGCCTTCAGCCAGCGCAGACTACAAACATCCCAAGGATCAGGCTTCACGTCCTGAGGCCTGGGAACAACCAAGATGAACAACTACATAAAATTTTTAAAAATGCTTCTTCCTCCTCTCTCTTCTTGCCTCCCAACCCACCTTTATTCCTACCTGCACCTTTCCTTAAAAAACAAACAAACAAAACTTCCCAACTACATTATGGTATAAATATTTCTCCCTGAACTTATTGAGTTAAATCATCAAAAATGGCTTGAATATGGGTGGTCAGAATATAGAAATACATATAAGAAAGATGGAATTATGGAAAATATATTTTCTTAATCTGGTAAAGATCCTCAAATTTAGCTATTTATTGCAGAAATATTAAGTTGTACCATGTCTCTGTGCTTTAACTTTTTTTGTTTTATAATTACTACAGATAAGTACATTCTCTCATATACACAGATGGCTTAAAATATTAATTACTTGGAGAGTGGCTTTTTAGATTTATAATACCTGTTGACAAAGACATATTAAGGTATCATGAAGCAATATTAAGAAAACTATGAAGGGGTTTCCCATGATGAGGACATCTTCAAATCCCCTTCTTCACACACAGATGCTCTCTGGAGATCTTGTGGGAAAGCCTGGGCATTCAAGTCTGATTGAAAGGGTGAGAACAGAAGAGCAGATGGATGACAGAAGTCATGCAAAGATGTCTGTATTCACTCAGTTATTCCTCCAGCATTTAGTGTGTGTCTACTGCGTACCAGGCACTGTTCCAGGATCTGTGGGTAGAATGAATAACACAGAAGACAAAATCCTTGCTTTCAAAATTGATATATTAGACAGGAAGAAGCACACAAGACAAATATAATTAAAAATTTCACATTGTATTATGTCTTTCAAAGATAAGAACACAGGATAGCATGAGAATATATTACTAGAGATAGCAGCCAAGACCAGAAGGAAAAGCTGTTGTAGAGAAGGAAAAACTTTTCTTTGACCCTTATAAGGTTCCTGATGGTGTCTGAAAATTAGTCTGACAGAGTAACATGAGAAAATAATATATATTAGTTAATGAATGAATGTATTTTATTAAAGGAAAGGTGCAGTCAGCAATGAAGGTGAGCAGAGGTAATCAGGAAGAGAGAGGAGGAAGCATTTATTTATTTTTATTTTGTTGTTCATCTTGGCTATTACCCCAACCCCAGGTCACAAACCTGAGTGCAATAAGTATGGCAGGAAAATGTGTGGGTTTTACAAGCAATTGAACATAGGGAGGGAAGAGGAGAAATAGGAGGTAAGGGCAGACAGAGTTACCTCACTAAAGGACTTGGGAGGAATTGGTGCCATATTCAATTTTTTTTGAGGTAGAAATCTATGCAAAATGCCACATTTAATTTCCTCTGAGTGAAAAATATATCTGAAATGCCTCTCACAATCTCTGATGTTGCTTTTGAGACTTGACATAATCTTTGCTCAAGAAAAACATCGTTTTAATAAGCATATTATAGACTATTTTGGCCACACTTATTTCCAACAAGCCCTGACAGCCAATTGGAGTTTTAGTGTGCTTGAAGCTATTTTTATTTTCTAAATTTATTCCTAAATACTTCATTCTATTTTTTATTTTTAAGGAAAGGTACAGGCAGGAATGAAGGTGAGTAGGCAGGCAGGCAGGAAAAGAGGAGGAAGAAACATTTGATTCACTGCTTTTCAGTTATTCATCTTGGTTGATCTCTCTGGCCCAGGATGGGTACCCAGGTCCTTGTGATGTTGTGCTCAGGCCAGAGGCAGTTGACCAAACCACTACTACACAAGGGCATACCTGATCTGAGCACTTTATAAAACAAAGCTTAGACAAACCATTTCTTCTACTCTGTCCTCACCCTTCCCCTGGCATTCCTCATTTTATCTGAGCTCATGACACATTTATTTTGACATCCCATTCTTTGTACTTGTCCACAGCAGAACCATGTGATGTTGAGAAAAATGTACATTACTATAATTGGTAAGTCATCTGCATAGTTGGAAACTGCCACTAGCAAAAGGTTAGGAATGTGGACTCTATGTTCTAATCCTGCCTTACCTCTTAGAGTTTTGGAGACAAGGGAATCATTAACCTCCATGTAGATCAATTCCACCACTAGTAAAATGGAGAAAAAATAGTTTCTACCTCCTCCTATTATTACATAACAACTTAAATACTCATGGTGCATGTCACATGCCTTGAGCTCAGTAAACAGTTGCTATTTTTATTTTAAAAACATTTGTTTTGGTGAACTGAACTTTTCTGCCAAATGATAAAATATCAAGGATATTGATTTAACTTCCGAAAAAAGTTGTATGAATGCATTACCTAAAGTTACATGTCACTATCTTATAGCTATATAACTCAGGAAGTACATTTGCTTATTAGTGATGCAGGGATGGTATACCTTAAAATGTATAGGGCAGTACACAGATATATGAGCAGAAAATTAACTAACTGGTAAACCCTGAGATTTCTAAGAGCAAGGACTCCAAAGAGAAAGGATTCCACCTTAGCAACTTGGGTCTTGGACACACCCCCAGATATTGGTAGCATTTTTACTCCAGGTAACCTGGACACACCCATGAAGGGAGAAGTCCCCATTCCTCGTCTATATTCAAGAATCCATCTTGCCTGTGTGAGAGATGGGCGGCACGTGTGGTTATACACACATGTGCATTCCCTTGATGTAACTTTCCTGGCCTTCAGGGAGCTTAAATGCCCTCTTTCTGATTTTAATAATCTTAGTGTGTGATCCTGACAAAACAGCTCTCTGCATGAATTCTTTCTGGATGAACCCTGCGTCTTGTCAGTGTTTCTTAGCTCACCCTCACTCACATCATTTAACTAAAGTTAGACCATTTATGATACCAGCATTCTTATCAATCAGGGCATCCTATGTAATATGCTGTTTGAATAGCATCATTTAGCAATGCTGACTTACACTGAAAATTCGTTGTTCAAGAGGGGCTGGCTAGTACTTGATCAACTCTCACTCCCAGATGGGGTAAGATAAAAACCACAGATGTTAAAAAACAAAACAAAACATACTAGCTTTCATTAATTAACAGTAGTGGGCATATGAAAATAGGGAAAATCTTGCCAACACAGAATTTCATGACAGTTTGAGAGACTATTTGAGCTACAACTACTTTTATCTGTGTTTTATTTCTAATCTATAAGTAGCACTGAAAAATCATTAAAAGTAAAGAATCTGGTCTCCAAAAGGGTAGAGGAGAAAACATGTCCCTAGTAATTCTGCCTTGAAATTTCCTTCCACCCTATGTCCGCTGGTATAATTCCTTCTGCATTCAATGGGGAAAATGAATATGACTTTAAAAGAATCAGAGTAACAGAGCAAAGACTCAGCAGAAAATCTAAAGTGCAGGTTGTCAATTTCAAAGGTGAGCTTTTTCTAAGGAAAATAGCATTCCATTGTCCTCTGCTACAATCAGGAGGAAACATTGATATGTTAACTTCCTTCTTGCCTCACATGCTGAGGTGTGATTAAAGACTAGCAAAGTATTTTCAAAATTTAAAGTTGTTTCTATGAGATTGTAATTCGAGCTCTACAATTTCCTTAAATGTGTTTAACATGCTTTAGTGTGACATTTTACCAGGAGCCATCATGTTGCATGGTAATTAAATTTGCAAAAACAGATTTTCCTAAAGTCAACAAATAAAGGTTCCTTTAAATTCCATAACACTCAAGTTTCTCTTGTTAGTTTCCCTTTGTCTTGCTCCCTTACTTCTTTCTCTCTTTACATATTTCCCTTTTTTCTCTTTACTTCCCACTTTATTCTTTTCCTTTTCAAAGGACTAGATTATCATAAATGTTTTTCCTTCACACACAACACACACACACACACACACACACACACACACTCACACTGCATCTGCTACTGATTGGCTTATTCCAAAAAGGACAAAGGGTCAGTTAGAGGAGCCATCCTTCTGTTTGCATGTAGAGATCTGGCAGACTGTCTGAAATTGGTAGAAGTAACTGTCATTACAAGTCTGCAGACAATTAAGTAATTGGATCCATATGTGCTGGCTTTAGGATTTAAAAAAAAATTAACTTCAATGTGGAGTTCTGCTTTCAGTAAGCAAAAGTGTAGGAGTAAAAGGACACACCTAAATTAATCTAATTTACTTCTTGTCACATTAGTGTATCATCGTTTATAGATGCCTTATATGCATAGATTTTTGTTGCATGTGTTATAGAGTAATTGGATGTTTTAAAGCTGTTCACTAGAAAATAGTAGCCTAATCTAAATAATTACATGTCTTCAAGTACATATATATATATATATATATATATGCAGACTTGTGAACTCTGTAATCTCTGTATTTCTGAAAAATAACACTTCACTGGGAGTTCAGCAGTCAGAAATCCAATGACTTATTCATTGGAAGACAAGAGCATTAATAAAGTTTAAATTCAAATGAAGCTTAGTAAAAGTACAAAATAATTTTCACTGTAAGTATTAAGGAAAACACTGCAGCGTAACATACGCTAAGGAAGGGTTGTCTTATTCCCTTAGCTGTGGAGAGGTAACTAGCAACTCATAACAAAAACTCTAGAGTCACTCTACTGGGGTTTAAACGCTAGACCTGTTGTGTACCCTTATGCAAACTTGGGAAAACATTTCTCTATACCTCAGTTGTACATTAATAAAACAGGAATAGAGGATTGTTATGAGAATTTAATTAATTCAAGCAAAGATCCTACAACAATGCTTGGCAGATAGTAGGTGATACAAAAAGAATCATTAATACGAAACATGTTTCCGACAAGAACCATTACTGATGTATATTTGTTCTATTACTAACTTGCTTTGGCTATCAGCAAACCTTTAATGCCAGTTTCTCATCTATATAAAGGAAGCAAGCTGGACTTCATTTCATATACGTATGAAACTTCAAAAGCACATAAACTAGTTTAAATATTATTGTGTGTGATATGGATTCAGCAAATCTAAAACATTCACAGTAGGAGAGTGGGGTGGAGGGAGAGAACTTGGGTGTGAAGGAGTTAAAATGATAGTGGCGATTGACATTAGAACTCTGGTAATGGATAGGCTGTGATATCTACATTGACTGAAGTGTAAATTCTGTTTACCTGAAACTTACATAGTATTATATACTAATGAAACACTGATTTTAAAAAAGAAATGAAAATAAGGCAGTCACAATAATTGAGCACTTGATCCCAAACATTTCTAGTTCAGGTACCAAATTTGGGGGATACAGAGATAACAACATAATGTCCAGCCAGGACAAAAGGCAGAAGAGAGAACTGTATCCAACTTTCTTATGAAATAGCCTGTATGGACACTCATTGTAAAAAAGGAAGAAGTTGGACATTTTTCTTGACTAGTTATCGAGAAGAAAATCAGGAAAAATATAGTAATGCTAGAAAATTGAGCTGATCATCCTGGGATAACGTTAGCTGACTGAATTCTCTGGGAAAAAGAAGTGATATTTTACAGAATGTCACTAGGGAGTTAAATAAGGGCCAAAGTTGAAAGAATAAAACATTTGGACATTGATCAACATTTGTCAACCACACATCAGTTAGCATATCACCATCCTAGTCTATTTTAAACATGAATGCTTTGGCGCATATTTTTCTTTCTCATAAAACACAACAAAATCTCTGCATGTACTAAGTGTTCATTTCATGTTTATTGAATGAATTAATGAAATATTTTAAATTCTCAAAGGAAGTTGAAATAAGTGACAAAAGCTAGGATTTCAGAGAATCTAAGAATCTGCAAATTTGAAGACTAAATACCTCACATTTTAAATGAAGGAGCTGAAAGAATAACTTGACTAAAACCATATGATTCAGTGATAGGAGCCAGGAATAAAAATGCAATTTTCCTGACTGTTAATATCATACTGTTTCCATTACACCATACTATGTTTATTTCATTGATGAAAGAACGCATTACACACAAGATTCAAATACCAAGTTTCTGTTCTATCAATTTGACATTAAAACTCTAAACCATTCAGGCTCTATGGCTCAGACAAAGATCCAATATTTCATTAATCTCGAAGTCTTAAATACGCCCTTAAAGAATTCCAATACAAAGTTTACTAGCAGTTTTATATCACATATAATCCATCCAATAAAACAATAATTGTTGCCTAGGAGTCACAGAGATTTACTATGAAATTCCTGAGACTGTTTTTGATAATAAAATAATAGCATATAAACAAGGTTAAACATAGGGACTGAAAAAAGTAAAGGAAATAAGCTCAAAATAGCTCGCTTATTTTTCAAGGAGAAATATTACTAAGTAGAATCTCTCCTATATCAGTTGACTTTTACTGAATTTGTTCACTAGAAAATATAGCATTTTCAACATACCACAAATAACAAAAGTCAAACTGAGTTGATTGCTTTAACCTCACATCCTGAGGAAGAATTACTTCAGTATAGGGAGTATGGAAATGTTCTACATGTGTTACTACCTCTATTATTTTTGTACATGGTAGAATTGAGAGTCTACTACACCCATGACTATGTTATTTTTTTCAGGTTTGCCAGGACTGTGAGGGTTCAAAAGATATCCATACTCTCAAAAGTGTATGCCTTTTTTGGAGTTATGGTTTCTTATGAAAATATATGTTTTGGCTCAGATATTAGTTTGATGCTGCATTTATGATCAGTAATGTTTTCTCAACCAGCACATGTGCCCAAGAAGATCCTGGGAAATTTTTGGAGTGAGACTTGTATTGCATAAATGTTTTGCCACAGTCAATATTCTAATTTTGTACATTTAATATCTCCAAAATGTCTAATTCACCATTTCCTCTAAGCAGGAGAGTACCCATTTTGGTCATAAAAGTTTCAAAACCATTGAATTTTACTTTCCTTTTTTTTTACTTTTTTCTATCTACTATAACTTTGGTTGTTAATTTCCTCTTCAGTGTTCACTTGAGACCCAAAAATGGCAGCAGATGATTAAGAGATGAGGGGTAGCAGGGAGGGAGTTTGGGGTGGGGAAGGAGGGATATGAGAACTAACACAGGAAATGAAAACTAGGAAGCATAGGATTAGTCTAGAACCATAGGGCTCCAAAAGGAACCAAGGATCAAAAGAAAAATGTAAACTAAAACCAGTGGGCACTCTGGTCTCACATTCAGAAAGAGAAAGCAAAGAAATGGAAGAAATGGGAAGTCAGAAAAACTGAGTCTCAAGTTGATACCTGAAGTCAACATAAGATATTGGGAAGGAATAGTCAAAACCATCCAAAGAACCAGGAATCAAGTAGGAAACACTCTTGGGAAAAAAGACTCTAAATTAAACCAGAGTCTATCTTTACTAGGATGTTTTAAATGTTTTTCCTCAGCAGGCAGGAGATACTTTTTTTAATTCCTCCACAAAGAGAGACAGGTGGTGAACAGGAATCAAATAGATACTGATAATATTTTCTACTACTAGATATAGATACTCTATATCTACTAATATAGATCTACTAGATCTAGGTTATATAGAGTAGAATTTTATTAATTCATTTATTACACAATACATTTGATAATGAAGATATAGCAAAGAAAAAAAATTAAATTTCCTACTCATTTGGAGTACATAGAGATAGGTGGGTAAATCACAGGTTACAGAGCTTAGAGATAGAACCCAGCTTTTCAGACTTGAAAGGTAATCTAGTTTCCGTCCTTATCTAGATTGAACTCCATAAACTGCCAACCTAGTATTTGCTCTAAGCGAGTCCTGAACTTTTTTCTTCTTTTCATCTTTTCCAAGTAAATATTTTTCACAGATTACTTTTCTGTATTCCAATATTGACTTCTGGAGCCAGACTGGTTTCAAACTCTCACCAATTCATATTATAATATCTTATGATTTCCAAATTTAATTAAATTATAGAACATTGATTCAATATCTAAAGGCTCTGGAGAAGACATCAAAAGGAAAAAAGATGAGTCCTTCCATTCAAGGAATTTTTATTTCTTCGGGAGGTCATATGTCCTTAAGAAACTTGTCAGACCAGGATGAATGTACTATGACCCACAAGGGAGGCATTAAGTGCTACGGTGGTGAAAAGGCTATGATAACAGAGGAAATTTTCCAGGTCCTCAGAACAAAGTTGAATCACTTTCAGTTGGCAGAGATTAGGAAATGCTTACAGAGGAAATCTAATGACTTTATTTAAAAAATAAATTAGATTAATTTAATGAATAAACATTAAATTCAAGAGCAGCAACTAAGTCTGATTTTCATTTTATCTTTAGTACTTAGAACAGAGCCTAGAGCATAGTCATAATTTAAAAACGCAACAAATATTTGTTGAGTTGATCTTGAATGAATTAAACCCTGAACAACTAATAGAACTTTAAGTGAAATTGGACAAACAGAACAGCTCTATCCAAAGAAAAGAAGCATACAGCACGAATAAAAATGAGAAGAGGGAGCAAGCTAATTTGAGTGGATTGAAATATTCCTGAAGAGGTCATATTTGAAAACAATGCTTTATTGTAAGAAACAGCAGTTTCAGTACCATGGTTAAGGGTGGATTCCAAATTCAGTGAGATGTACCTGAGAAGCATGAAGGGGTGGAACTATCAGGGTGAACTCTTCTTTCGGACATCTGGTTGATGGAGGTCAAGTGAAAATGGGCCAAGGGGGACAAATTTTTGGTCGGAGGAGCACATTTGCAGGGCAAGAAAGATGAAAGGAAACACTGAGATACAAGTGAGAAGAGAAGAGAGATGAAGCAGAATCTCTTAGGACAACCGAGGGCAGAGGATCAAAACCAAAGGAGTACGAGGCCCAGGACCGGACAGACATGGCTTCGTCTTGACTTTGCTATTAGCTGTTTAATTAATTTGGGGTCAGTCGATTAATTCTGAGTTTGTTCTCTATAAAATGGAGGTGAAGCACCATAAGGTTATGATGGCTAAATAAAACATATTAGATACCTGGCATACACAACAGAGCACTGCAAAGTAAGTGTGTCTTTGTAGAATTATATAAGGACTATATCTGCTTTTAGAATATATGAATCTCTCGAACGGTAGTGTTTTCCCTGGTCTATTGAATGAAGAACCACAGACTGGGTGACTTAAAACAACACATTTATACAAAAAGTTTTAAAAAAGAGACATTTATTTTCTCACCATTCAGGAGGCTAGAAGTCCAAAATCAAGGTGTCATTGGGTTTAATTCTTCCTTGGGACTCAAAGGAAAGACTGATCATCTGCTCCTCTCCTATCTTCTGCTGGTTGCTGGCAAAGTTGGCTTTCCTTGAGTTGTAGTAGCAGAACTCTGTTCTCTGTCTCTGTTGTCACTTGGCAATCTTCCTCTGTGTCCCTGTATGCTGCTGTGTTGCCTCTCCTTTTCTAATTAGGACAGTAGTCAAATAGGCTAGAACCTAATCCTGCTCCAACATGATCTCAATCTTGACTGATCACTATTATACTTCCTTTTTGGAAGTTCACAGTGTGCCACTTTTACAAAGGCCTACATTAGAACCTATTTTGATAATCTAAAGAAACCCAAAGGCAATTTTCACCAAAAGCACTTGCAGTGTTCAGCACTGGCTTTGCAGCTGCCATTCTAGAGGAGCATGCATCCTCCAAGTGGTGAGACTGGCACATCCAGTTCCTTCCTAGGAACTCTTACAAAGGCTGTGTGTGAATCACATCATTCCGGCTCTTACTCTATGTGCTATTTTCGGTTTTATTTGGTAAGACTTAGTATCTTATTTGGGTCTGGCAAGGCTCAATGCTTTTCCACGTGTGTTAATAGTAATTGTTTCTTTGCTTTGCCATTTGATTTACAAAAGCTTTCAAAGGAATGTTCTACTTATAGATAGCAACAGAAAACTGCACAGCTGGAAAACCCTGTTTCCAAATAGGATCACCTTGGGAGGTTCTTGGTTGACAAGGATTTTGGAGTGATACTATTAAACCCAATATAAGAAGTATTTTCCTAAATTATCTTTATGCAGATAATAGTTTCAAGAGACTATTATTATAAGAAGGTTTTGGCCTTAGAAATGTAGATAGCAAAATGGTTGAGAACTCAGGTTATGGAATTTGAATCTATTTCTCTTCCCATTTGTGTAGTGTTGGAGGCTGTAGCCTTTTTAATTAGAATTTCTCATCTGGTTAACAGAGTGTTTGGGAGAGGAGTAAGTGTATGTAATGTATTTAAAGCACTTAGCATGGTACCTGAGGGGCAGCGCTTGGCCTCAAAGAAGGCCAACCTGTGCAGTAGGAGGGTGGAAGTGGGGGTTTCTGCTCACATACACAAAGGTGCTTCATCATTTTCATCTAGTTGCCTGCTAAAATTCCTGTTTGCAGAGCCTCCTGCATTGCTTTGACTTACCACCTTTGTACCAAGATTTCTCTGTGCCTGATTGTCCAACACAACATGAATGATTTACCACCGTTGTTGACCCACATTCCAGTGAATATTTTGATCATTTATTCTGATTCTTTAACCTATCATTCTAGTCTTCGAAAAGGTAAAAATTCTTTGAATTGAATTTTAAGAACATTTGTATCTATTGCCTGGTATAAAGTGCTTACATGACTAGACAGGCAGGGAATTGTACAGAGTCTTGTAAGTTCAAGACACATTATGATTTAATTTTAAACCTCAGGAAGCCCAAGGTTGTGTACCAACTACCTGAATCTAGAGAAGTCTAATTCCACAACATTTCTGATAGATCATAACAAGTTGCATATGCTTTAGATTTGGTATTTTGGCTTTACTTATATTTCACAGGGTATCTACACTATCATTTTGGTTTGCTTTATTGTAGGCATACTAATGTATGTTTATAAGTTACATACAACAGATAAGGAATGGCTTAAAGCAAAAAGGTTCTTGGTGGGTATGTGCAAAAGATAACACTGCTTGTTTTCGTGCCTTCTAAGTTCATTGGGAGATGAACAGTGACATTCTTTCTCCATAATTTTTTTTAACAGAATGACACAGATTTTTATGAGTTTGTGGCAATGTACTGTAGATAAAAATAATCTCCATTACTTTTTACATTGCACTTTACGAAATAAAAATGTACACATTTTTCAGCTGTATGTCAGGATATTCTAAACCACTGGAATTTTTATTCATATAAACCCACATAGATGAAGCAATTTAGAAATGTGGAAGTAAATAGGCACTTCTTTGCAGTAGGTTCAGTCAAGAATGCCTTTCAGCACAGGGTCTGCCACAAAGCATCTGGGAGTCTTAAGTTAGAGCTTCAGAAATCCTTCTGAAAAGGACAAAAGAGAGACTTCCTGTCATTTCCATTGGTTTCTGCATGTGGGACCAATATGGGCAATGCAAAGTTTAAACAGATGCAAATGGTGAGGGGAGGAAGCAAATCCTTGGCTTGTTTTACAAATTTCTCCATATCCAGATTGAATTTAAGTCAGCCTCTGCTTGAAACTTTCAGAGTAGACTTCCACTGAAGTTACAGCACGCTTGAATGGTTTATTTCACCAATATTTGCTTATGGAAATAAAGGGGAGGGACGGGGAGGGGAAGGAGGAGAGCGTTGGAGGAGGGGTTGGAGGCGAGGGAGGCGCCGACCGCAGCGCGGAGCACCAGTAACCTTGTGTGATGTGATCATTAACCTTTTTGGAAAGCGCAGCTGGCAGCTCTCTGAGGTTGGTCATTAGAATGTGAGGAGCGCCACACAGATCTCGCACTAACGATTCAAGATTGTTTGGTTTACTCTGGGAGTTGCTGCCCCACTTCAGTGTATCGGAAAAATGAGATTTCAGCAATACTTCTTTGAGCTTTTGATTTTTATGATGACTCTTTTTCTTATCAACGGACAGAGACCAGGTAAGACTTTGAAATGTTTGTACCAAGTAAATTGTGTTAATGTCTGTTTGTGTCTTTGGGCTTCTGAGTCTGATTGTTTTTGAAAATTACTTAGGTGTATTGGGGGTAAATGTGTAGGATTTTGGAAGTGTGTTATCTATCCTGTTACGTCTAGTATATGGATATATAAAAAGTTAGCTTTTTAAAATGAGACTGTCTTACCATTATTTTTTCTAAATTCACGGAAAATTGATGATTTCCTAAGCTATTGTATGTTGTGCTTATAAATAAAAAGAAATAGAAATGTTAAGTCAATTCATTACAGAGAGGTACACGAACAGAGATTTTTAGGTAAAATGTAAAAATCTAAAGCAATTTATTAAAAAAAACATGTTGCTGCGGGAATGGGCTAATATTAACCACATATAACATTTGTGATATAACAGTGTAGATGAAATCTTAAAACAGATCAATAGCTGTCATTTCTAGTTATAGAACTAGATGTGTAACTTTTTTAAAGTGCTGGTTAGTATTATTGTGCTTATAGAGCTAAACATTGCAAAAATATGTATGGTCAAGAGAAATATTAATTTACTTGACACATTTTTCAAGGATATCTGTTGTGTTGTTTTTAAACAACAGGAATTTAGTAAGCAGTTATTCTAATTACTTTTATTTCAATGTCAAATAGACTTCAAAGCACTGGCAAGTAAAAATTTTAAAAATGTTTTGTGACAGGAAAAAACAAATCCAAATTTAAGTAAGCAAAGTGCTAATATTTATATCCAAATACGTTAGTTTAGTCATTTGATCCATTTAGAACAGAAAATGACTGCATAACTGGTGAAAAATTCAGTCTCTACACTTTATTTAGTCAGAAGTTTGATCACTGAGGTTATTTCAGATGATGTCCCCTGATCTGCCCATTTGAATTGAAAACAGTTCCAAAACAGCAACCTAGCAGCTGATTCTTTTCTACTTGTAGCAATTGCTGTAAGCAAATCCTTTCTACTTTTCTGAAATATGGAACGCCTTAGTTAATATTCTTGTAAAATATTTGGCATTAACTCACTATAATCAAATAAAGATCTAGGAGAAGTTAGGAAGAAGTTTTGTAGAAGAAAGAGGATATTGTATTAGATCCCACTCTTAACATGAACTCTTGGGAATACATGTCATCTATTTACATTAATAATACATTAAGTTATTTATGTTCCAATCACCTCTATACAAGTAGAAAATGATCAAATATATGTATACATCCAAAATATTGCCTTATATTCTCCAGATTATGCAATTCATTTTCTGAAAGAAATGTTCCTAATATTTCTCTATTTTTCCTCAGCTAATTTGGTATTGAGAAGAAAATTGCACAGATACAACTGCATTCACAGGAGATGCATACCTCTCCATTCACGAGTGCCCTTCCCCTGAGGTATTTCTGATAGAAGAGAACTTTACTAGATTCAGGCTATGTCCCAGATTAGATATATTAAAGAAGGTATTTCCTGTTTTGTAATATGTGATAACGACTTCATGGTAACATCAGTTTAAGAGATGCATACTAACAAATGAAACAGTGAAATGACATGGTGTTTGGAAATTATGAGTTTAATGGGGTAGATGAGGAAAAGGTAGGATAATCTTAAAAATTGGTGAATCTAAGTGATAGTATATAGGGATTAATACAATTGTTTGCATTTGAGGATTTCCATAATTTCCATAATAAAAGAATCATGTGAGGAAAATTTAATTATAAAAGTATCTTTAAACTGGTGTTTTGAAAAACACTAAGTAGCACCCTCTGCTATCCATAACAAAAGCATTTTCCATTAAGACCCCTGTGTTCTTGGAGCATTTGGAAATATTATTCCAACAATACCAAATGCATGATGAACTTGCTTTAACACATCATAGTTTGTTTTTCCTGAAAATATTTCCTTTAATATATAAAATCAACTTGCTAAGAATGACAAGGCAGCTTTCCAGCGTCACTTGCAGAATTGGTCTTGATCATTGCATCTTTAAGGATAAATTCTCAATAGAATTTTGCTCCCCCACCACTTCTTTAGCACTCATTGAAATGTTAATGATTTTACACCACCAGTATCATCAGTAATACTGCTTCAATCAATTAACTTCAAATTTAAATTTCTTCATACAAAAAAAATAGCTTGGCATCCCATTGTAATTATTTTAAGTTCTTCGATTCACATAAAATATAACTTCCTTAAAAAAAATGCCTAGAAGTATTCTTCTGCAAGTTTACATACACAAGCAATTACTAAATTAGCTTATTCACTTGGTCTGTAGACTGAGCATTTATGACATTCATTCAGTGGAAAGATTGGCTGCTCTGCCTATTGTTTAATAAGAGCATTTCAAGTCCTATAAAACCCTGTAGTAGGACATTAAATGAAGGAAACACAATTCAGTACTAAACATTTCTGAAGAAAATTAAGACAAAAAGCCAGATTATTCCTGTATCTGTAACAAATTAGACTTTGCTATCAAAATATAAAAAAGTAGTATCGGTTCAGGAATCTAGAAAAATAGAATAGGAAGTTCTTGATAAGCTATCTAATAGGGACTAAAATATGCTTTAACAGGATTTTATACATTTAAAAACTTTGATCTGTGTTGATAACTCATTTCAGTCACACATACAAACAATGGTAAAACTTGCACTTTGGAGGAATGGAGAAGTTCAAGGTTCTCCGAGCACTGCTTCACAAATAACAGAGAGGAGGCATTTCTTTGTGCAAGGGAATTCCTGCATATGGAAAAAGATACCTGCATAATTCAAATGAAAGTTCTTAGTTAGCCTCAGGTTATTTGGCTTTTCTCCACAAATCACCTGCCATAAATATCAAGGATGCACTTAAGCAAGATAGTGAAATTGAAATTCTCTAAGTTAAGGAAAATTTCAACCTATAAATTGAATGTGAGGACCAAAGGGACATTCAAAGAAAAGTTACATAAACCATTTGATAATATCAATCCTTTACAAAATTGGGCTTTCACTTTACAGAACTGCTCAGGTTACACCATCCATTTTCTGTGTTTAGACTAGCCCTAGGTTCCAGCTGCAGTCCTTTGACGAAATGTGTAGAAGTTTGAGACAGTGAGTCAATGCAACAGAAGCATTAAGATAATTTCCCAAGTTCTTGTTCACCCAGCACTGTAATAACAAGTGCTACCTTCAGATATGGTGGCATTAATTCCCACTGTCCTAACTACGTGCACATTATTTATGTCTTGTAACAAAGCAAGTTGGTAGCTAAGGAAAGACACTAGAGACCTAGGTACTGGGACTCAAAGGCAGAACCTCCCATTCATTCATCCCCTTCTGTCTTCAACATGCTTTAGATACAATCACATGTGGTTATTCCATTCAGTTAGGGTTAAGTAAAAGGATAGGAAATGTAAACAGTTGACTTTGGAGGTGTTCCAGATTAACCCTTCAGTGTAGTTTAGACCATTAGCTCACTGTCAATTTTTCCTGCTCCTTGCATCCTCCTTAAAGATTCTCAGTAAGGTTATCTGACCTGTACTATTGCTTTCATTAAATAGAAAACTCATGCTGCGTAAAATTTTCTAGTGAAAACTTTTTTTTTTAAAGACAGGAAGGAAGGGAGAGGAAGAAGTGTCTTTTATTTTTATAAAGGAAGAAAGGGAAGAAAAGATGGAGAGAGGAAGGAGAGGAAGCACTTTTATTTATTTTATTTTGGGTTGCCCCCACCCCTGGCCATGAACCCGGGTCCTCGGACTTTACATGGTCTACACCTCAGATGCCGGCTTCAGCAAAAGCCTTAGAGACAAGGATGTATCTTGAATTTTTTCTTTTTCTCAGAGAAATATTTTGGCATCACCTTCAACCTTAAGTGAAACAGAGTGGAAGAAAGCACAAGGGTGTCAGGAAATCCACACTTACAGGTTAATGTGAGAGCTTCAGAGTGGAAAGTGAGTGAAGGGACTCCAGAGTCTAGTGACTGCTTCCTTTCAACAGTTCTGTCTCGCTGTGTGAATCCTTTTATTTAAAAATACTATCTATAACTGCATACTCTATGAATATATACTCTGTATAGCTTTTTAATCACAATACATTTTCCTGGTATAACCTTTTTTTCTAACAGTATAAAAAAGTCTTTCTTAGAAACTGTTTTTACTTCCTAAAAGCAATGACTATGAAAAGATTTTTGGTTAAGGTAACTTTTAATACCTCATTTTAAATTGAGACCAGCGAGTATTTCCTTGTCACCCTTGATTACCATTCAAAATTTTCTGGTTCTTTCATTTTCTGCCTCATTCTTATCCTCTCAAAGTCATGGGTTTCTCACCCCCTTGACCACGTCTACCCTGTCTTGTTCCTTCTTATTCTAGATTGTCTCTTTGGCTTAATTCAAAGCCAACTCTGTCTTGAGCATAGAATGTCCACTTTTATTAAGGACATTTCTGCTTACCTTTAGGCACCTCTGATTCCCATTCAGCTATATTTTAAAACATTAATAAACTCTAGTTTCCTTAAACTTCTTCCCCTCCTTTTCTAATTTACACAAAAAGATAAATTCTCTTCTTAGAGAAAAATGGAGTTTACCAAGTTTCAAAACCAGACACTGTCCTCAAATTATAAACATCTACATCTGTAGCACTTCTCTGTCCCCTTTCTCATCTTTCATTGAGAGATTATTCTCTTGGGTATGGTTAATCTGTATAGACCTCAGAGACATTGATCCAGGGACCTTTTCTTCCTCAGAATGTTCAATATGTGAAAACTGATCTTTTTCATCCTTTAAAAAAAAAAAAAAAAGATGCACCGGTTGTTAGTGTGAGAGATTCAGGAGAAGCCCGGAATCCAGATTCTTATTATTGGTCCTTGGTATGGTTAGAAAGAGCTGTTATCTTGCTATAAGTCAAATGGTAGAATAAAGTTCCTTGGTTTCAATGATGCCATGTTCTTTTCTATTTGTCTCTAAAACAAATTACTGTATTTTTCAGGAGCTGTACATTCCAACTGCCTTCTTGGAATCACCATAGCTGTCTGTCCTGTCGACATTTCTAACTCTTTCCTGCAGGACATATACAAATATCTACCTGCTTTTGCTTATTCCTGTAATTCAGTTAGCCTATTTTCCAATATCATAGATACCTCATGAAGAACTTCCCTGATGATCTTTTATTTTAAAAAGTAATATCATTAAAAACCTATTGAAAAAACAAACAAATCTCGCCTATTCTCAGATATTCCTATTTTATTTTTCCTGTTTTGTTTTTCTCCATAGCACTTAAAGTTAACTGACACAACATACTTTTACTTTGCTATTTTTTATCTGCTCCACTTCTTTGGCATATATGTTCCATGAGATGGAATTTGCTTTAATTATAGTTATGCAGAAATTATAATAAATGCACCAGTAATATTTGATGAATGGGTAAAATGCCTAAAAAGAAATTGCTCAATTCCTTCTACTCAGATGTTTTTCTTATGTTTTCAAAATTTGTATGATAATTGCAAAATACCTATATCAGATGTTTACTATGTACCAGACACTGCACTTTATGAAGTGTTTGTCTCTCAGTGTAAATTTCTGAGCACAGTGCCTTCATATTCCTTTCTTATGGTTTCCTGGTCTTGTCATTTCTACCTTGAAATACATGTTTCAAAACTGCACCCTCCTTTTTATCTCTAACACCTGTTAGATCAACATGATTTTAATACCTTAACTGATTACTCCAACTTCCAGTTCTGCTTCTGGAAATTCCCTACCCACCCCACCCCACCTCTCTCTGTTTTTTTTGTTTTTTTTTTTAAATCATCTGAGTTTTCTGAACTGTAAATCTAATCAGGTCAAAACTTGATTAAAATCCTTAATTATCCTGTAGCCTTCAGGACAGGGAGAAGTTGCATAATTTAACAAACAGCACCTGAAAAAATGTACTTTTCCAGCATTGCCTGTCATCTCTTTTCCTCTCTCTGAGGGGATAAGAAAGAATGATGTTTGTATTATCTGAATTTTAGCTCTGGGTAGCTCACTGGTAAGTCATTTATCCTAATCCTTCACTTCCAGATCAGTAAAATGGAGTTAATAAATGACACTTATTATAACCACACCTATTACATAGTAAGTGCTTAATAGATAAGTTATTATTACACATTACTTTAAAGTGAATTCATTCTTCAACTTCTGCTGTACCTCAAGCCATATGCTTTTGCTTGCAATGTCCTTTTAGTACCCTTTTCCTATCATTTCATTCAAGAAATCTTCCTTGATTTTGATACTCCCATCAATTGCGTTAAATGCCCACTTTTTGCTCTCAGCACAGAATTTACATACTTCTGTCAAAGTAGTTTGCTCCCTGTAATGTAAGTATATGTTAATTCACTGAACTCCACCTCTCCTCCCTAAGGATGCTATAAATTCCCTAAAGGCAGAGTACTGGCGGGCGTTCTGAATTTGTTAAATTAGCATTTGTTAAGTGGAACTAGGTGAGCTGTTGTTGACCAGGGATAAATTGAAATAGAGAAATTACTTTAAGAAGCAGAAGTCATGTCTGGAGGGTCCCATGGAGAGATCAAGGTATACTGCACATTGAGGGAGCCCAGACAGATATCTTTTTCAGGGTCTGTGAGAGGAGTACTTTGGGGTTGCTGAGCTAGGGCCATTTAATCATTTCAAATCAAAAGAACCAGGTTTAAGTAAGCCCGTGGGCTCATATTAAGGGGGTCTTACACAAGATTTGCATAAGGTATACAGGCCCTGGGAGGCAGAGGAGGCTTTTTGTCAGAAGGGCTGTTAGAGAACCAAGGTTACCAATAGGGATTAGGATAAGGTTGGGAGGTGATGGGTAGCAAGTGACAGCGGAGCCCACAGGACAATGGTAAAGAACACTTGGTGATGTGGTGGAGTTTAGGGTGTGTTGACATATATCTGAAGGATGGGGAAGCTGCACATTTCAATTTTTTTAAAGAGCAAAATGGAAGTTACTGCAATAAAAAGAAAGGTCTGTTAGAAAAGTCACATTAGCAACTTAAGTTTTCTTGTGACTATGCAGCTCCTTTCTAGAGCATGAGGAGCAGCTATTGTCAGTTTAAGGACCTTGCTGATCACTTGGCCGAACAAAATGGCTGCCAAGGCAGCAATAGCACGAGGTAGCTTAGCTAAATTCACACATGGGTTGTATCTTCAGCCAAAACAAAAGTGCCCAGAATGTAGCTGATACTGCAGGCAAATTTCTAAAAGAAATGAAATGAAACTTTTATTTATGATCCCAGCATGCAAGACTTAAATAATCATTACACCAGATGCACATTTTCTTTATTTCCTCATACTGCCAGACTGAATCCTGATTTCCTGTGTTGCAAGTATTTACTTTTCTAGAAATTTCTTCCCTCTTCTCATTAAATTCAAACCCTTCTTCCCCAGAGTTCTCTTCAAATTCTATTTTCTTTGAGATCTACATTGATCCAATTAACTCAGAAGAATCTTCCACTTTCCCAACAATCAGTGCATTATTATTTGTAGGTTTCTGATTATCTGATCATATTTCATCAGGTTGTGTCAGTGAAACCCTTAAAGGGAAGATTTTACCCCTAAAACTGAACATAAACCTTTACATAGTATACATGACCTGAAAACTGTCTTAAGTGTAGAGGATACCTGCTTGGACGAAAACTACTGTTTTCTCCATATATTATTGTCGAGTATCCAAAGACCATGCTCAGAGAAAATCCCTAATGTTCCTAATTTGCTCATTAAATAAAACATTTTTAAGATCATGATGCCTTAATAATAATGTATATATTAAATATATAAAAATATAAAATGTAGTGTATAATGTGTATTTCCTATGTAAAATTTGTATATGACACACTAAAGCTTAATTTCAGAGTTTTCTTTTTGGAAACCCATTTCTTGTTACAAAGTGAGTAATAATTCTTTCTGCAGATATTTGCTTAAAGTAACTACTCTATTACATTGTTCAGGAATCTAAAATTTCCTTATAGCAAAAAAAGAGTCTTTAGTTTGTTTTCAATTATATATTAAGTTAGTACCTTAGTGATATCAGGTTAACTTTATTATGACATGTACTATATCAGACAAATATTATTTGATAATATTGAAAGAATATTGCTTTATAGGTGGCTTAATAACAACAAAATCACTTATTGTTAACTATTTCAATGTATTTCGCTCTTGGACGTATCAATTAAGAATAGTGGTGTATAGCATTGAAAACCACAATTCTTTCAATAGTATTAGTAATAAAAATGTATAAATAGGCTCATTTGATGGAGTAGATGTTGGATGTAATCCACATAAAACCAAAGGACCCTGGTTCCCTTCCTGGGACCCATGGGAAAAAACAGGATGAACAGCTAAATAAAATAAAGTGCGTCTTCCTTCTCTTCCTGCTTACCTGTATCTGCTCACCTTCATTCCTGCCTATACCTTTCCTTAAAAAAAAAAAGTATATATGAATTCTAAACTTTCTGAGATTAATAAAAATTATAAACTATCATCACAAATATTCAAATTTTCTTAATGTGTCTACAAACCCTTAGAATATCACTAATTTATAATTAAAATCCTTGGTAGCTTACCTGTTACCACCAATAATATTTATAAATAATTAATTATGCAGACTACATATCTCTGCTTTTTAAAATTTGTATTTGTTTTTATTAAGTGTATTTATATTTTTAAATGGAAGCCACATTGATTAAAAACATTGTATAGGTTTCAGGTGTACAGCAGTATAATTCAACATCTGTATTTACTATATTATGATCCTCACCAAATGTCTAATTTACATCCATCTCGCTAAAATTGATACCCTTTATTCAAGTTACCCATTTTCCACCTCCTTCCCCTCTGTTAATTATCATTTTATTCTTACAATCTAAGAGTTTATGTCTTTGTTTTGTTTCATTTGCTTAGTTTCTTTATCTTCCCCTTATAAATAAAAATCATGAGTATTGTCCTTTCTATTTTTTTTTAAGAAAATGTGTATGCAAGAATAATTGTGAGTAGGCAGACAGGCAAGGAAAGAGAGGAGGAAGAAGCACTTTATTTTATTTAGTTGTTCATCTTAGTTGTCTCCCCTTGACCCTGGGTCTTGAACAGGGGACCTTGGGATGTGTTTGGACTATGCCCAGTGCACTAAACCTCTAGGCCACCAGAGTACACCATTTGTCTTTTCCTGTCTGACTTATTTCACTTAGTGTAATGCACTCTCTAGACTAATTCATGTTGCTGCAAATGGCAAGTTGATCATTCTTTATAATGGAAGCTTTTAAGAAAATTATTAGAGAAGAAAAATTGGTAAAATACACAGGTTTTCCCAAGACGCTATCTTCCTCTTGGTCTCCACCGTGCACAGCCACACCAGGATCTTGGTCAGCCACCGTCACTGTTTCAACCTCATCAGGCTTTCCAGACTATTGACAGCTTTTGCAGATCTTCTGGTGTTCTCTAGTCAACACTTTCTGGAGCTAGTATTTGATAATTTGTTATTTCCACAATAGCTGTCAATATTACAGCTTTCCTGATATGCCTGACTTTATCGCATTGTTCAGAAAGAAACCTGAAATCTTCATCCAGGCAGCTTCTTGCTGCCAGAGAAAGCACGAGAAGTCATTTTGAGGCCACTTTGAAATTAATCATCTCTGATTTCAGTCTTCACACTGTCTAGCTACACTAGTGTTATTTTTTTAATTGAAAAGTTGCAGGCAGGCATGATGATAAGCAGAGGCAGAGGAGGAAGACCACTTTATTTTTAGTTAATTGTTCATCTTGGTTCTTCCCCTGGCCCCAGGACACAGCCCAGGATCCTTAGGAATGTATGTAGACGGCATAAACCACACCAGCCAAAGGCGGCTGACTAAACTGCCTCTAACCAGAGCCTACCAGTTCACAATGTTTAAAGTTGCTGATTTGTGCTCCACAATGACTATTTCTAACTTTTTCTGTTTACCTCAAATTTCAGAGCCTTATCTTTTTTTTTTTTTTTTTTCTAAGAGGAAGGAATAGAGAGGAGGAAGAAGCATTTTGAAGGAAGAGGAGGAGGAAGTACTTTATTTATTTTTATTGTCCTCCCCTACCAGGTCCTGAAACCATCCATGTCCCTAGGTTTCACATGGTCTGCACCCTCTTCTCTAGTCGCTAGCTTAATGCCTGAGTCATCAGAGCACTCTGATCTTCATTTTCAGTAGATGACCTTTTGTGTCTTAGAGAAAAAAAAAAATCATCTGATGGTATATTCGTCATTTTCCCAGTACCAGACTAGAATTCCCAACTAATTCTGGCTGTCCTGCCTACCCCCATCTCCTCTTCTTGTTGTATCTACTATTTGGCTATTTTTAATAATTCTTATGTGAGCATTTCTGCACAAGTTTGTGTTTGAACATATGGTTTCAGTTCTCTTGGGTGATTCGCCTAAGAGTGAAATTGCTGGGTTATATGGAAATGACATGTTTAATTTATTTATGAATTGCCAACTGTTTTCCACAGTGGCTGTAGCATTTTACAGTTCTATCAGCAGTATACAAGGGTTCCCAGGGCTCCACATCCTCACCAACACTAGTTATTATGGTTATCCTAGTGGGTTAATGTGGTTTTGATTTGCATTTCCCTCTGACTAATGATATTGAGCATCTTTTCATGTACTTACTGGCCATTTGTCCACCCTTCTTTTGAGAAGTGTCTGTTCAATTCTTTGCCCATTTTTCTATTGGCTTATTTTTTTTCATTATTGAATTGGAAGAGTTCTTTATATTTATTATGAACACAAGGCTCTTAACAGATATATGAGTTGCAAATTTTTTTCCCATTCTTATTATCTACTGAGCACAAAAGCATTTTATTGTTAAAGTTTAATTTGTCTTTTTTTCTTTTTTGTGTGTGCTTTAGGTGACATTAAAAAAAAGCGTCAAATAATTCAAGGTTACCAATATTTACACCTATGTTTTTTCCTAAGGGTTTTATAGTTTATTCTTTACATTTATTATATGATACATTTCTGAGTAAAATTTTGTATTTGGTGTGAGGGAAGCGTTCAGCCTCTTCTGTGTTTGGAAGTCCAGATTCCTAGCATCACTTGTTCTTTCCTCCCTTGAATTATGATGTCACTATTGTTGAAATCAGTTGACCATCAATGTAAGGATTTATTTCTGGACTCTCAGTTCTAGTTCATTGATCCGTACATCAGTCCTTGTGCTAACACTACCATATCTTAGAGGATCGTCTTATAGCCACTTTTTAGATGAGAATATGTGAATCTTCTAACTTTGTAGTTCATTAAGATAGTTTTGGTTATTCCGGTGCCCTATAATTTCCACATGAAAAAAAAATTTCTTTTTAAAGGAAAAGTGCAGGCAGGAATGAAGGTGAATAGGCAAGAAGGCAGGAAGAAAGAGGAGGAAGACACACTCCTTAAAATTTTTACTTAGTTGTTCACACTGATTGTTTTCCCCTGAGACCTGGTACTTGAACCCAGGGCTATGTGGCCTGCTCTCCTTTGGAAGAGAGTGACCTAACCTCTTCTCCAGGAAGGCATGCCCCACCTGGATTTTTAGGTCAATTTGTCAATTTCTGCCAAGAGTTAGCTAGGATTTGGAGAATGATTATATTGAGTCTATACATCAGTGTGGGAAATATTTCCATCTTGACAATTAAATTTTCAAATCCATCAACAATAAATGTACTCCCACTTATTCAGATTTACTTTAATTTTGTTCAAAACTGTTTTGTAGTTTTTGGATTACAAATTTTGTATGTTTATTGTATTGATTCCTTTAATGCTATTGTAAATGGAATTTTATTTCATCTTTTAATTGCTAGTGTTTATAAATATGTTTTTATTTATTATCTTATATCCTATAACTCTAATGAAGTATTCTTTTATTTTCATAGTTTTTAGTACATTCCTTAGGATTTGTCCAGATTAACTGCAAATCGGGATAGTTTTACTATTTAATTCCAATCTATGTGTGACTTTGAATCTAAAGTGTATCTCTTGTAGCAAATATTAGTTATTTCATGTTCTCCAGTGTGACAATATCTACCTTTTAAATCAATAGTTTAATGAATTCTCATTTAATGTTATTATTGATATGATTGGTTTGTATCTGCCATTTTACTTTTCGTTTTCTATTTCTCATGTCTTTTTTGTCCCTCAGTTCATCCTTTCTTCTATTCTTTTCCACTAAGTGAATATCTTCTAGTGCAAAACTTAAATCCTTTAATGATTTTTTTCCCTACACTATTTTCTTAATGATGGTTCTAGGTCTTAAAATATATTTGGGCTTATCGGAATTTACTTCAAATTATAGTATTTTCTTTAAAGAGTATTTTCTTTAAAGAGAAAAGAAGGCAGGGAGAGGACAAAGAAGCACTTTAAGAGGAGGAGGAGGAAGAAACATCTTCATCCGTTAGGCTATTCATTCTTGGTTCTTTATCCTAGCTCTGCATCCTGTGAGTACTTGGGCTGTGTGTGGTCCACAGCCAGCTTCTCAGTCCCCTGAGTCACAAGAGCATGCCCCACTTGATAGTATGTTAAATCCAATGAAATTTGGAAATAATCTACAGAGCTCTATTGTTTCTTCCCATTTTTAATTGTAATATACATATTATAGCTATATTATGCATCAAAATTGCTCATAATTATCCTTTTATACAATTTTAAATTTCTTAAAGAAGCTGAGAGGAGAGGAAGCATACATTTATAGAATTTGTTATATAGACCTTCTTACTTACCGTTTTTGGTTCTCGTCGCTAGCAGATTTTTCTGTTTTAGTTTGTTCAGTGAGCTGTAACAAAGTGGCATAGAGTAGGTAGCTAGTGACTGAATTTGTCTCTCATAGTTCTGCTGACCAGATATCTAGTAGCAAGGCACTGGCAGAATCAATGGCTGGTGAGATCTGCCCTTCTTCTTTTTCTTTTAAGAAAGGTGGGGGCATAAATTAAGGTGAGCAGAATAGGTAGAGAGAGAAGAAAGAAGCACTTTATTCATTTTTAATTTAGTTGTTCATTTTGGTGGTTTCACCAGTCCTGAGTGAGGAACCTGGATCCTTGGTATGTGAACTGCATCCAGTGAACTTAGCATTTAAGCCTGAGTATATCAAGGTCCTGCCTCTTGGTTCATAGACAGCTGTCTTCCCACTATCAGCTCACATAGTAGATGGGCGAAGGAGCATTCTGGGTTCTACTTTATAAAGGCCTCCCAATCATGGAGGCTCCATTCTTATGAACTTCTCAAGGTCCCACCTGCAAATATCATCTAATCACATTGAGGACTGGGTTCGACCTATGAATTTGAGGGATACACATTTAGTTTATAGCATTCGAATAAATATTTCTCCATTTTTTCCATGATTTTAAGATAATTTCAATAGACATTAGTTTTTCTTTTCTTTTTTCTTTTATGATACTTTTCACCAGGAATGGTTATTTCACTGGGAAAAAGATCTACAGAGCTTCTGATACTCTTTAATTGCCTTCAAAGTTATTTATATTTTAAACATTGATACTTGGTAAATTGCACTCCAAAAAAGAGCTATATCACTTTATACTTCCAATGGCAAGCATGAGAATGCCTAGACTCCATACTCTTACCAACAATGTAAGGTGTTATCAATGCTTTTGATCTTTGTCAATCTAATAAGTAAAATACTCTTATCATTTTTATGTTCAGATTTTAGGCAGTCTGAGCTGAGAGATGATTCCTAAAAGAGGTATAAATGGATATTTTTAACTAGTAAATTAATTATGGTTAGCGCCCCATTTACAATTGTTAGTAAAGTGAAATGGAGGTAGAAGCTTCCAGAAATAGAGTGGGGATTGCCTTCATGTCTTCTGGAGGGGGCAAAAGCCAACTGCCCAGGGAAATGATGGCGCTAGTCATTCTTCTCTTGTAAAAGATTTATTTTTTTCTTATTTAATAATTAGTTATATTTGCCCTACCATCTATTAAAAACTTACTGCCAAGTACTATTAGATAATCGCATAGCATTTAAGTATAAAAGATCCCTCAGGAACATACTATCTGTTAAATAAAATATATAAAATTAACACTTTGTATTTGATATCTATTTTTTAAAGGAAAGGTACTGGCAGGCAGGACAAGAGAGGAGGAAGAAGTATTTTATTTGTATTTAGTTGTCCATGCTGGTAGTTTCCTCCTGGACCTGGAACTCAAACCCAGGGGTATGTGGCTTTTTCTTTGGAGGCAACTGACCTAACCACTACTCCACCAGGGCATGCCAGTTTTCATATCTTTTTGTTGGCTTGTTCCAAACAACTATCTTAATTGCTATAAATATCAGAAACCAAAATTCAAAATATTAAGAAAATTCGTTGAAACTGCTAATGTGGACCCTTGAGCAAATATAGATATTATTAGGTGAAAATAATTTCATGTAAAAATCTTATTAGTATTAATTCAGTTTGTTGAAGAAACATAGGTGCTCTATATGAATTGAAAAGTTAAGAAAACATAAAGTTGGCATGCCTTGTGGCTCAGCAGTTAGGTTAATCACCTCTGAAGGAGCAAGTCACATACCCCTGAGTTCCAGTTCTGTGGGGGAAGATGGGGAACAATCAGTGTAAACAACTAAATAGAAACAATAAATAAATAATAAAAATGCTTCTTCATCCTCTCTCTTCCTGCCTACTTGCCTGCTCACCTTCATTCCTGCCTATACCTTTCCTTTAAAAAAACAAAAACTTGAGCCTGAGTAGATTGGTCTGTTGGATAGCATTTCTTATTATGGTAATTTCTCTCTCCTTTGATTTCCAAATATAGACCTCTAGCTAACTTCACCGAATCTGCCAGAAGAAGAGGCATGAAGGAAAGATACCACCAGCACTACATTGTGGTTGCGTAGAAGTTCCTATGAAGGGAATCATTCAAAAGCAGCTGGAATGGCTTATTCAGTTTGCAAGATTGTCTTCTTTCTGATTTCTTTTTAGAGGAAAATAATTCAAAAATATGGAACATAATCGTCTGCAAAACAAAAATCTCTCCGTCTTTTCTGTACATTATTATTCTTACAAAGGTTAAAAAAATACTTTTTAATGTCTTAGAACTCTCCAATAGTAAAAAAAAAAAAAAAAAAGCAAGAACTGAAAATTTTCTTTCATATTCCTTTAATTCTCCTAAAGTTTTAAAATAATCTTGTATGTTTGAGTGTTTAAAAAAAAAAACAACAAAATCTGAAATCAATAACATAGACCATAGACCATTTGGCTTTTCAGAATAGGAAGAAAATAATAGATTCATTGATCATTTACATAGAGTCTAAGAAAGAAGATATTAATTGCTATCAATTTTATATGATAGGCTTTAATGTTTATAAAAGTTTTTTTTTACTTAGAATAATAGCCTTCTCAAATTATAAAAGTTTGAAAAACTAATTGTAGTTCATTTTATTTTAAAACTAAAATGTTCATTTCTTTTGCTTATGTAATTATACAAAGCCAATGTTTGATTCCACTGAAATTTAATTTTATGTCCTTGATTCATCTGCAGAGGTATTTTCTTAGAAAGGCAAACATAAAGTTGATATTTAAATATAGTTATACCAATGAAGTCCCATGCAGAGCAATACATCTGAATGCTCATCACTTTGCTAGGCTTGTTTTGCTGTGCTGTTCAACCTGTGGTGGTGAGAAATGTAAACAAAAAATCAGGAATTATTTAGGAATATGATTACCCAAAAGGAAACTTAACTTTTTTAAAGCCTGAATTATATTGATAATTCGATATTTCCAAGTTGTTAAAATATATTCTTAATTTGTATTTATTGAAGAACTGTAAGCTCGGTGTCCTAAATTTTTTATTTCACTCTTTAAGTTAATTCCCAGTACAAAATTTAAAATCATTTTGACTAGAAATTTTACTTTGTAAACACTGTAGAGTGGAAGAAGTCATAGACCATTAATCCTTTTTTTCCTAAAATCAGAGGATAGGATTAACATAAAAATTTGAAACCGAAAAGCTGATGTTATGGAATTTATCTCCATTTTATAGCTTATTGATGGGTCTTTTGGATTTAAATTTACATATAAACAAAAGATGTTTTATGAAATTTATTTAATTTGTTATTTTTGAAAATTCTAAATAGTTTTCTGGGTAATTCGTAATGCCTTTATGCAAGTGCATTTCCATGGGAAGAAGTTATTACCAATATTTATATTTAAAACATGTACATTTTAATATATTTTGTACAGAAAAAGGGCAAAATCATATAGAGTTCAGATGCATTTCATTGAATACAAGCCTATACTTTTTCAAAACCAAATTCTCATATTCATAACAAAAGTTTAAAGCCAGTCACGTAAAAGTAATTGAAAGATTGCAGATTCTGTTCACACAATGTTAATAATTGTTCAATAAAATACTCCACAATTTGAGTATACAGGCGTCCTTATGTTGTATGAGAAATATTCAGAGATGTGAGAGATACCTAGTCAAATTGGTCCATATACTTGTTTCCCATTGTTTGTTCCTTTCAGTTGAGGCACTTAAGTCTGAACAGCTTTGATATTTGCCCTGCCAGTGCAGATTTCTACTTAATTCACTTTTTACAAAGATTCTGTCAAAATCTGTAAAAATTCAACAACTGGTGGCATGTGTGCAGAAGGTGGTATCATAGAACAAGCCCATGACAATAGGAGCCATATTTTATTCACTGGTAAGATGGAGGGTTGACCAGAGGAGTGTCATTATGCATATTTTAAACTTAGCCATCTCAATGATTTGGTGTTTGTTTTATCATGTTTCTATTATAAGTTCTTTGTAAATTCTAACATTTGCAGAACATGAAAGAGATTTTGCTTAATTTGATTAATTTGATTCAGGACCACCACGTACATCCCAAGGACTCGGGTTCATATCCCAAAGATGGGGAACAACCAAAATTTTCAGCTAAATACAATAAAGTGCTTCTTCCTCTCTCTTCTTGCCTGCCTGCCTACTTGCCCTTATTAAAGAAACAAAACAAAACAAACAAAAAAGATGGTTAAGAGATTAAAAGTAAAGGTGCTACCCCAGCTTGAGACCTGGGTGAGTCAGTGAGATGGAGCATATAAGAGACTGGCAGATCAAAGAAGAGTTGTAAACATCCTTTCTTGTACCAGTTCCTTCCAACTGCTATGTAATGAGTATTTAGTTCCATTTCTGCATCATTTTTACTCTTCCCCCACCCTCACCCTTCAAGGCCAGGGCTATAAGGAAAGGGTACAAAATGTAAGGATATGCCAGAAACCTCAGTAATCAAGATTAGTAATATTTTATGCCATTTTCGGAGGGAAAGTTAATAGCAAAAAATATTGCATGGTGAATATCAAACTTTTAAAGACAGGATCAGTGGAGCCATGTTAGGACCTGAAGCAGATGAAGAAAATTAATATCATTCTGTTAGTAAGAGCATTAATTTTGTGCCTACTGGGGCCTGAGTTCCTCCTTATTTTTCACTTCCAAGATCACCTGACTCCCCTAATCAGAGCTGTATCCCAATTCCTATCTTGGCTTCCACTTGGCCAGAGTGTTCACAGACAGAACACTGGAGTCTAGCCTTGGCTTCTTTTCACATCTACATTCTCATCTACTGTAAAATATAATTGGAGTCTAAGGATTCTTGGTAAGAGAGATACTGAGGGTGATGATACGAGGTATAACCTCTATGAACTGCTCTGCAGAAATCTATCAATCTCATCTGGATGTTTGCCGCCTGGTTATATACCAAGAGCCTACAGGACATATCTATGCCATTTCTAAAACTTATAGGATTACCGTATTCTGTTTTAGCAAGTTCTCCTAACACCTTATAGCGACTGTTGTGGCAATTACTATGTAAGTGACCATATAATATTCAGTTGTTAACTTTGTAATGGGTAAAGGTTGCTTAACTTGGTAAGAGTAAAGGAATATTTTGGTATGTAGCCATTTCTTAGTTTTCTATTTTTAATGTAATGTTTCCTGAGAGGATGTGGTGGTATGTTAGTTGCCACACTATTCTCCAGTAAGTGTTTTTATAACTCAAATAGTTATGCTTAACTAAATATGACTTGTATAAACTGAGCATGTGTTATGAAAAGTTCAAACTGCAAATAAACTCAAATTTTTTAAAAGTCTGAATCTGCAGTATTTGATAAAATCTTTTCATATTAGTTTTGGGAAATAAAAAAGTTCTAAATTTGCAATCTGACAAAAAACGAAGTTATTTTCTGTTAAGATACTCTTCCCTCTAATGAGTTTGTAGATGACTGTTATTCTCCATATCGTGATCTTTGGGGCTCTGTTTTTACAGTGGTTAAGAATCTCTTTTTTATTATCCTAATTGATTTTTTTGTTTAATTTAAAAAGTTGACTTGTTAGAAAGAATGAAAAGGAGGGAGGAGGGATGGTGGAAGAAAAGAGATTCAGCCTCTGCAAAGTGGTTACCCAGTAACCCTGTGAGATTAAGTATTATGTTGCTTAATTTTAGATGAGGAAAGTGGGACTTAGAAAATTAGAACGACCTAAAATCAGAGTAAACTGATATAACTACAATATACAGCTAAGTAGCTTCCAAAATGTAATTTTAATCTCTAGGTTATAGGAGGAGTTTTATTTAGTACAGTCGCACATTTTGTAATGGAATGAAAAATAATTTCCTGACCTACAACTGAAAAGTGGAGGAAACTTTCTGGTCCACAGGTTTATGACTCGTTTTGGAGGCACATGAGGGTAAAGATCACAACATGACCTTAGTCAGAGGCCTCTTTTTATGTAAGACCCATACTTAACAGAATTTCCATTCATTCCCGCCACATTTTCCTTCTCTCCTTTCAAGGAAATTTAAAAATTATTGTTTGCTTTAATTATTTTTTAAAGAGAAAAAAGTACACAGATAAAATTCTCCCATTACCATCCTACTTAAGTAGACTATTTCAAAATATTCTGAAAATAATTGTAGCTTGACTTTTTCTGTTTAAAAGAATTACTTTCAAACGCCAAAAGAAAAATACAAATAATCTAGAGTTTTTTTAAAAAAGATTTGCAATGATATAAAACAAAATGAGGTACTTAAATCTGCTCCCTCCTAAATCTCACTTCTGCTCTCAGAGGGAAACAGAAATACACATTTTAAGATGAATTGATAATGGGTATGTTTTTACATAGAATTATTTTGCAGTATATTTAACATGTCAGATACTGTTTCAAGTGACTTAACTCATGAAAACTCATAGTACTCATAACTTTTAAGAGGTAAGTTGTACTATTATTACCTCCCTTCTTTTTATTTTTCCTTACTAATTGAGAAAACAGGAATAAAAAGATAACCTGCCAAAGGTCACACAAAGTAGAAGAGGGCAGAGCTCAAATTTGCACTGGGAGCCTGATTCCAAAGCCAGATCTTAGCTAAAACTTTTTAATTTCCTTCATGCATTGCATGAAAAAACACATGGACACGCATGTGCATGTAAACATACTGGATAGTAAATGTTTGGTACATCCACTTGTAGGTCTTTACATATATGCGTTAAGGGTAGGGAAGGAAGAGTTAAAATAAGATGGAACAACCAGAGACCAAGACTAAAAAGCATCTCAGACAGTGACAGTCATGAAAAATATTTCTTGGCTGAAAAACTAGACCACTGATAAACAGAAGTGTAAATTCTTAAAGAGGAGGAATAAGGCTAAAAGCCAAATTGCTTCTGAATGAGTCTTTGAGTCTTGTAGGGAAGAATACACACACACACACACACACACACACACATTTAAGGAAAAGTGCAGGTAGGAATGAAGGTGAGTAGGAAGGCAGGAAGAGAGAGGAGGAAGAAGCATTTGTTTTATTTAGTTGTTCATCTTGGTTGTTTCCTCAGGCCTTGGGTGTTGAAAAGGGGGCTTTAGGATGCTTGTGGACTATGCCTCATGAACTAAACCACCTGGTCATCTTCGTGGTGCACCAGGAAGGAAATCTTAAAAGTAATGTGTCCAAAGGCAAAATCCACAGCATAACAATTAAAGGCTAAACTTCCTCTAGATGTTAAGAATGCTTGGCATGCAAATATCTTTGAGTTGAGGTCATTTGAGGCCCTCCAGATTCAAAAGAAACTTTCACCAATCCCTTAACCACCTAGAAGAATAAAAGAATTTTTTTTTCTCAAAAATTATGATTATGGAGACATCCTATTTGAGATATGGCAGGGCAAACATCAAGTTACAGAGCATCTAGTCGTCGTATGAGTCTCCTTCCCATCTGCTTGAAGTCACAGGATTGTATCCCATTTCTCAGCTTAGGATATAACCACTATTTTACCTTACTTTCTTTTGATGTCACATATCTATGCAGATTTCCTGTACAAACATCACTGTTTTGTCTTGTTTTTTTCTCCTACTAATTTGTCTTGATGTTAATTTGATTATTCCAACAGTCTGAGAAGAGCCCAGAGAAGAAATTTCCCTTCTTATTCTACAGAATCAACTCTAGGTTGATTAGCAGCTAGCAGGTAAGCTAGTCTCAACCTGTTGGAATTCTACCGTTACTTACGAAGCATGACCAGCCTGTAAGTTTTCAGTATCATTCTAATGAGATTACTGTTTTAAGTAATTTTTTTTGGTCATGAACTGTGGTAGAAAACAATAGACATTTTGTATCAATAATCACATTTGAGCCATACACTCAACCTAGAGTACAAGAACAAACAAAAAGAGCAGTTGCTGTCATCAGCAATTGGAAGGTTTAGGAGCCAGGACTTAAACTGAATCTTGAGGATTCTCTAATTCACACCTGCATTTATTGCATCTCATGCGCACCACTTCTAAGATGTCATAAAGGCACCCTATTTGTATCCTGAATTGTAGTCACCTTTTAAAAACTCAGTTTATCATATCGTGCTAGTGGTTTAAAGAACAACACCGGTTTTTCCCTTGCACTTGCTAAAGACCAAAGTCCTCAGCTTTGCCCAGAAGGTCTTGCAGCAGTGATTCTTATCTCTTCAGCTTCACAAAAGTCAACTTTCTTCTTTTTAATTTACTGGGACCCTCCTACATCTTCTCGAGGTGCCAGCCAATCCAACCTCTTTTAAGTTCCTCATGTGCCAAGCTGGCAAAGGCTCTTTCCTGACTCTTCCTTTACTCTTGATGACTTTTACCCTAGAACTTGTCCAAGGAAATCTAATTCATTCTTCCAATTTTCTTCTTACATGTCACTTCTTACATGTAATCTCAGTGAGGTTAAGTGGTAGCATAATTCTACATGGTGGGACAGACTTGAAAAATCATCCACTGAGATGCATGTCAATCTAGAGGAAACTGTTGATTATTTCAAGGCTGACTACTCCCTCAGCTATACTGGAGCCTAGGTGAACCAGCTCTGTTGCACAACTAGCTCTCCACTCCCTTCTTGTTGGAGAAGAAAATGTAGTGGTGCAGCTCTTAAAATCAACCTGAACTTGAGGTTCAGGTTGCTCATAGAAAGGAAGGGAAAAGGTTGCCAGGAAGAATTAAATGCTCAGCAGGAGCAAACAAAGCTTGATCATGAAAAAAAAAAAATGCCTTCAACTGTGCTCTGGGGCTTTCTTGCTTCCTCCTCTGGGTCATTGACCTTGCACGGGACTACTACCTTCCACTTCCTGGGTAACAGCCAATCAGGGCGCAGACTGAGTGAGCGGCGCTCTGGAAGAGCTCGCCAGTGCAGGCCTGTGGGCGTCTGGGTGAAGCACTACACCGGCTGAGGTGGATGGCACCATTTGTTCACTAAGTGTGAAGAACTGCAGAACCCAGCCAACCTCAGCTGTCAAGGCCTTATCTGAGCAAGATTTTCTTGAGCAGCTAACGGGCATCAGACCTCAGGGTTCACCGCATCTTCCCAGTGTCTGGAGAAGAACTTGTGAAAAATACAGCTCCCCAGGTCCAGACTTGTGACCAAATCAGAACAGAGTTGGAGGGACGGTAGAAGGGAGGAAGCCACACCCCAGTTTGTAGCTGCTGAGGACCAACAGTGGCCACCCAGCCACCAGGCGCCTGAAAATCTAGAATGGCTGGAAGCTACTGAGTGACCCCTTTCTGAGAACAAAGCTTTATGTGCATTTTACAATTATGTGAATCCTGTATGTTATCCACGTGAGGAATTCACAAATAAATAACTGAATTCCGTTTGTAATTCCTGTTCTAATTCACACCTTCCCCTCTCCCTCACCAATAAAAGTGTATCCAAAAAGTATTTCAGGGATCAGATTCTACATCTGGCCGGCGCATAATAAAGTTATCTTCACTGCTTCTAAAAGAGCACCGTTTGGATTTGTCCGTTAAGAGAGACCTATAACAGGACTACGTTCATTAAACTTTCAAGATTTTAATCTGAACAGGAATTTGGGAGGTTATTACTCATCTCCAAAAAGTATTGCTGTCTGTGTATGGTGGTCGAAAGGGTCCCAGGTGGTTGGGTAGGAGAAGGGACACTGAGCGAGTGGTAGCCACCTTGCCACCATTGGAAAACCGATCGCCCGACATTGCCTACTCCTCCTGCCTGATTTAAGAATGCTTTTGTCCTCACCAGGCTCTTACTGTTAGGACTTATTTCAACTTTACAGATAAGCCATTTTAGTCTCAGGCATGTTAATAATCATCCAGTAGGACTGGTTGAAACAGATAGCTAAGGATCTAACTCCGTTTCTATTTATTCACTACTTTCTGAACATCAGCTGTATGCTCAGGACTACAGTAGACTTGAGACAAATTCCCATCAAGAAGCTTACCATGTTGTAGCATGGGAGTTGGACACATTAACTAAGGAGTTTCAAAAATCAGTGTAAAATCCAATCACAACCATGTTTTGCTGGGAAGCTAGGTGAAGAGGCTAAAACTGGATCTTGATGGGTCTTTTAAGCTTTGATTTCCATGGAACAGAGGTTCATAAAAATATCATTCTTGGGACAGCAGCATTACCTGGGGACTTCTTAGAAATACAACAGGAATGTCCCACCCACTCCTCGGTCTATCGGGCCCCACCACCTCCCCTCCTTTCCATGCAAGCTAAAGTTTGAGAGCTGCTTTTTCTTTCTTTTTCACTGCTGGCCCTGGATTTTCGAACCCGGGTCTATAGACTTTACAAGACTTGTACCTTAGAGACTTGAGCTACATGAGTGTTGGGAAAACCACTTTCTTAATAAAGGACCAGTTGAACCCTGTAAATTGGAAGATGAAAGGATTATATTTGTATTTGAAAGTATCAGTTAGGTTGCAAAGTTATGTGCTTAATTGGAGGCCATTGTGTTTGGGAGCAGAAGAACACACTGCACTGCTGGAGAGACATGGGTAGTTTGAAATAGGGTGGAGGCAATGCCTACAAAGCTGTTCAGTTTACTTCATGAAATGTTTTATTAATGATTTGATTCTGAAAGGTAAGGAAGATGTGGCATTGGGTAAGATTTTTTTTTTTAAGGAAAGGTATAGGCAGGAATGAAGGTGATCAAGAAGACAGAAAGAGGGAGGAGGAATTTCTACTCTGTTTCCATTTGTTTACCACAGGAAACCTTGAACCCAGGGTTGTGGCTTTCCTTCTTCAGAGGTGATTGAACCTACCATTGCTCCATCAGGATGTGCTGGGTGTAAGATTTTTGAAACTTCAGCTTCACTTTTCTAATCGCTGACCACTTCATGCAGCCTTCTTCCAAATCCCATCTACTCCTAACTTTCTGAGCCTACTCAAAAAAGTATCTGTCTGAAAATATTAAACAAGGATTGGAAGTCACTTAAACCTTAGTAACAATCATAACTACATGTAGTGTGAGCAGATAGGAAGAGTAGTTTGGAAGAGGCAGCTTTATTTTACATAGTTCTCTGTTGGAATTTATTACAAGTTGAATGTATCTTAACAAGAAATTAAAGACATTTAAAAATTCTGAAACATCTCTCCCGTACCTCCAAAATTAATGTAGGAAAATTTTCTACATCATACCATTACTTAAGTCTGGTGGTAGTTAAAACCTTTACCTAGTCACTGAGGGTTTAGCAACTGCAGGAAGCATAGAAAGTTTTAGGCTAAAATATGTATACATAGATATGTAACATAGAGTGTAATAAAGTATGGCATGTTTGGTATAAGTACGCTGGTTCTAGATTTCTAAGTAAGAGCTGTTGAAGTCTTATAAGATACTTTAATTTTATGTCTTAAATGCCAGGCATTGTGACATATGTCTTATTTTCTCATTTAATGACTACAATGTGAGTATTATTACTCAATTTGCTAAAAGAAAGCTGAAGCTTGAACAAATTTAATTTGGCCAAGGACATATCGTTAGTAGCAGAGTTAGATAAATACCCAGTTCTCTCCGGTATTACTACCTCTCAATCTGTATTATATCCATTTTTAACTGTTAGAGTGCTGAAATCAATAAATCCTGTTTTTCTGCTTTTTTACAATGAAACTATAAATTTGTGAAGAATTGACAAGGCAAAGAAATTCAGTCTTGTGCTGGTAAATTAGTAAAGAGTAAGATTTCTTTATATAGGCTTCTTGGCTCTAAATTCCCTGTCCTTGGTGAGACTGTCTCTGTCTTCGGGTAAAGGGAGGATACCTTTCTCATGGAAGATTTATCCCTTGCTTTTCAAGGACACAAAGAAGGATCAGAATGCTCTGTTGGCTTCAGCTGTTTCCTAAGTAACTTATTAATTAAAAAATAATCAATATGCCAAAATGGCATGTTTTGAGGTGGTCTATTTTGCTCTCCTACAAAGCATGATACTTTTTATTAAGAAATAAAAGCAAAAACAAAAAAAGACCAGGTGATCTAGGGGACTTCAGCCTGATGGAGATAATGAGGTAATAAGACCTGTGAGTGGTAAACTAAGGGTAGAGCTTTTTATACTGACGGTAAGTTGGCAGATTTAAATGATAGGAAAGATTTAATCAGTTTAAAAAGTAGAAACAATGGATAAGTTAAATTATATCAAGAGGTAGTAGTAGACAAATGTAGAACTTTGGAGAGTAAGCAGTGCGATATATGGGCCATATTTGAATCCAGATTAAAATAAACCTAACAGAGGAAGCTCCTCATTGGCCAAGAATAGTTTTAATGATACCCTTAGAGCAAAGAGATGTTTTGATAATCCCCATTTTATAGCTCAAAGAAATGAGACTAAAAAATTTCCTGAAGTTTCTCCATAACTGAGCCAGAATTCAAACCTACTATCCAGTTAATATTATTAATCCTTACATTGTGAAACACGACCTCTCATGGCACATTGCTGTCTACTTGTTCAGGCATAAGACATTGAGTCAACCCTTGAGTTTGGGAATAATTTACAAATGGAGACTTTGTAGAACCACTAGATTTTTCTTATTCTGGTAGACAGAGAAAGTTTGTGAGGTAAAAGAACTTGCTATATGACTAAGATGAAGCCAATTTCCAATGTCATACTATGCCTATATTCACACTACTGTGGGCTATGAGGAAGGGGAACGAAGAAAAGTTGTGAGTGTGGGGTGGTAGCTTGATGGTTAGGTACTCACAAGCTTGGTGGAATTTGATTTGCTTCAATGTGGGTCTTGGTGGGTATCTTGAAAACAAGTCAGGAAATTTTCTCAATTTTTTTATTTTGAAAATTTTAAACCTACCAAAAAGTTAGAAGGATGTACAATGAAAACATTTATGCTTTTTGTTTGGATTCACCAAATGTTAGCCTTTTGCTATAGTTGTTTTTCTTTATACTATATATATATTATAATTATATATAATGTATATCTTCTGAACATAAGTTGTAGCTATCAAGATGGTTCCTCCTCAACTAGTCCTATATATCTCCCTATATAATACATCTCCCTATATGTAATATATAAGTATATATTTCTTAAGAACAAGAACATTTTATTTCTTACATAGGGTAAATTAATCCCAATTTAATACAGAGACCCAGTTAGATGCAATTTAGACTAAAATTCTTACATTTGTCCCAAAAAAATTTAGTTGTAGTTCTTTTAAGTTGAAAGATCCTAGATTCAATCAAGGATTATATATTGCTTTGTCATGTTTCCTTAGTCTTAAATCTAGAATTGTTTTTATGACATTTACATTTTTGAAGGTCACATAATAGTTAATTCTCTTAATTAATGTCCTACTATCTAAATTTGACTAAACTTTCTCATGATTATACTGAGGTGAGATATTTTGGGCAAGGGTATATATTATAGGCAATGTTGCATGTTTATCATTGCATAACCAGAAAGCACATATAATTGGTTTGTCCCAAACTGTTGTTTTTGATTAGCAAAAAATGTGTGAAGTAAATTTCTACAACTATGAATGTACAGTTTTTCTAAGAACTTCTATCCAATGATTTTAGCATTCATGAAGGACTCTTGCATGAAAGCTTTAACTACATAGTTGATTGTGGAATCATGTTTTTAACTTAATGTATTTTCTTACCCACTGGAAGAATTCCATGTTTAGGACCTAAAGCTCCTTCTTGAACCAGACAGTCGTCGTTGACATCACATCATTGAATGGGAAGAGCAGCCATCCGACTAATATGTTCTAATATGTCATAGGCTGCAGCCTGTGGAGTATTTTTGTCAAGTTTCCCAAGCAAAGGCAGAAAAATAAACAAGTTTGTAGAAACTGCCATCAACATGCCAAATCAGTAAAAACTGAATGTGGCTGCTTAGTTTATGAGGTCTGGGAGAGAATATCCACTGCTTACAGAGTTCCGAGTGCCAGAGAGCCAGGCCTTACTAAAGGATGCTTTACCTTAACCGCCATCTTTGTTCACAACTCAGTGGAATCTGTGACAGCCCTGGAGGACCTCCAAACTGGAACGAGTTGTCCCATCAGTCTGGACTGCATTATACACCAAGTAACATCAACTGTGGACATAATGTCTGTCTTTCCTGCATGAGTATGTCATGGAAGGATGGAAATGATACTTTCCCTTGCCGTTTTTGCCAATTTTGCTCTCCAGAAAAGAAATTCACAAGCAATCCCCAGTTGCGTAACTTGACAAAATTGCTAAATTACTCCAGATTAGAAGAAGCTAGAGAAAGAAATGGGAAGAAATGCTTGCATGTGAAAAACACAATGAGCATTTGACATTTTTCTGTCAGAAGGACCTAGAGGTTTTAAATGTGCAGTGTAGTTTCTGTACTGATCATCAGAAGCATTACATTTGGCCTGTAGAAATAGCTGCTCCCTGTCACAGGAAAAGATTGGAACGTTGCATTGAGCCATGGAAGGAGAATCTGGAACAAGGTGAAATAGCTATGCAAGCTAGAAAATTACTGGAACTAAAGAAGAAGATTGAATGTAGAAGAAAAGAAATAAAATATGAATTTGAGCAACTTAAGTTATTTCTCCAAAATGAGCAAGCGACTGTCCAGCAATTACAAGACAGCAATTACAAGCAGCCCTGTCTTTATTTCCTGTCTATTCCCTCTACTATTTTCACTTTAATATTCCATTGTTTCCCTAACCTTTTACCATCTATGTTTGTTTCCGTAAACAATATGTTCAGGTCCAAATGATTCTGAATTTTATGTAAATTTCATGATACTGAATTACATAGTGTCATTTTTAAATTCTTCATGTTCATAAGATTCATCACGCTTTTGCTTTAAAGTAGTTTGTTTTCATAAACTTCTGAAGAATACTCAGTTTGAGATTTTGACAGAACGCTATGCAAATTATACTTGTAGTTTTTTTTTTTTAAATGAATTGTTCGGGCGCGTCCAACAGTGGTTGGGTCAGTCTCCTCTGAAGTACGCAGAACGCATACTCTTGGGTTTGAATCCCAGGGCCTGGGGGAAAACAGTGTGAACAACTAAGTAAAAAAAGAGTGCTGTTTCTTCCTCTCTGCCTGCTTGCCCACTTGCCTTCATTCCTGCCTGCACCTTTTCTTTAAAAAAAAAAGGGTAAAGGAATTGTTGGACCTTCATCTTTATTGGATAATGTCAAATTATTTTCCAAACTGATGTTCTAATTTACACTCTCACAGTATATATAGATGTTCTCATTGCTCTGATACTTGGTAGTATTTGATTAATTAAAAAAGTTTATTGGCAAGGCATTAAATGATATCTCTGTTTTAAGTATTTTCATGATTTCTAATAGAGTATATTTTTATGATTTAATGATCATTTCTGTTCTATAAAACCTGTTGTTATTTTTTTTCTTTTTTTTCTATTTTATTGCCCATCTCATTGGTTTGTAAAAACTCTGTATTTTTTAGATTCTAATTCACTTGCAGTTACCTTCTCCAAGTTTGTTTTTTTCACTCTTGCTGTCATGTCTTGAACAGAAGTTCTTATGTTTGATATAGTTGATTTTATCACTTGCTTTCTGAGATTTGGATTCTTGTTTAACAAATCCTTTCCTACACCAAAGCCATTGAAATATTCTATATGTAAAGCTAAACATTTTGATCATCTCTTTGGTGTTGATTTTGTGGGGACAGCCTTTTAAATTATATGTAATGTATACATAACCAATGATCACAACATCATTTCCCCATTTGATTTGAAATGCCACTTGTATCATATCTGATCTGTTCTGTTGGTGTTTTTGTTTATCCTTGGGTCACTACCATATTAAAATATTATAGCTCTCATCTTTAATATCTAGTGAGTTTTCATCTCTTCAGAGATATCTTGACAACTCAACCTCTTCCATACAAATTTTAGAATCATCTTGCCAAATGAAACATCACCATTTTTTCTTTGAATGACACTGAAGCTATATCAAATTAAAAGCAGTCGACACCATTGACTTTCCCAGTCCGTGGACGTAGCATGCCTTTGCATCTGTTTAAATCTCCGTTAACATATAGCACCAGCTGCACCCTCATGGCTCAGGGATTTAAACCATGTGCAGTCCACATACATCCCAAGATCCCCAGTTCAAGGCCTGGGGCAAGGGAAACAATCAATGATGAATAAAATAGTGCTTCTTTCTCCTCTTTCTGCCTACCTGTCTATTCACCTTCTTCCTGCCTGTACCTTTTCATTAAGATATATTTGTAAACCTCCCACCAGTGGGTTGCTTTAGATACAACATTCTAACTTGCGTGACTTCCATAGGGCTCTTGATATCAAGATCACTCAGAGGATATTACACAGTAGGCACTTGCCAGCAGGTAGCTTCATGTAATTTCATGGGAATCTTTACTGTACTCCATGTAGCTGTTCCATGAGATGGTTTAGGTGGGAGTAATTGGGAGATTGAGCACGTAAGTTTTTTTCCTTATCCCACTCCTGAATCTCAAACCAGGTTTTAGGGCTTTACCTGACTTGCTTCCCAGCTACTGAGACATAGGAGTGAGCTTTTAAGAAGCTGACTTAAAGTTTCATGTTCCAGGAGGAAGACCACAAAGGCTGCAATTATCCTGACTAGTGAGTACTCCATGAACTGGAAGGAGACTTTTGAAATTAAACTGAAGAGCTTAAGTGGTCTTTGTAGGAAGTGCATATACTGGAAGCAGCAAAAAGTGCTTGTAGTTGTTTGAACTTAGTAGTCTGGCGAATCAGTTTTATTTACCTTTAAAATGGAAAAATAATCAGATTAAAGACTATCTCCCAGCTGCCATCCTTAGTACCAAGATTTTAGGGCAAGTCTCCCCTTACTCATTTCAGTTAAACTCAGTGTAGTTAAGCATTTTATGCTTTAAGAATGCTTTATTTGATTTCTTCTAGGGAAAGGCATTTCACTAATTTTTTTTTTTTTTTACAATTAGTTTACTCTCAGTCATTGCGTACAAGATGATTAGAATGCCAACCATTGCTTTACAACTACTATTCTCTGGTTATTCTCAGAGTCCACAACTTCTAACTGCTACTCTTTGGGTGTCTGTTTTTATGGTCACCAACCAGAAAATAGTGATACTTTTAGAATATTTAGTTAGAGATATCCTATTTTTAATGTCTAATTTTGGAAGATGAGACGAGAGTAGTTTTCTCTTGTCGTCAACTAATAGATGTCTTCATTTTATTTAGTATGCCTTCTGATGTTTATAATTGTTCACTTTGTCAGTGACATTCTGAAACTAAAAGTTCTCAGAGCATAGAATTCTAGTTTTAAAACAATTTGCCCTTATGTATTCTTCTGAACAATGTTTGATAAAATGATTGCTCTTTCGTTTTTGCACAACTTGGTTTTCCTGTAGTTAGCAGTTGTCTTATATTTATCCTTTGCTTTGTTTTCCATGCCCTCATTCTTAATTCATCCACAAGTTACCTGCCTGTTGTATAAACTCTCAGTTAGCTTTTTCCTACTTTGATTTCACAGGCTACTTCCAAGTAACTAACTCGCTTACCTGCTCTATCGTGGGCAGATTATTCACTAACTCACCTGCCCAGATATTACCTTGAGGATGCCCTTGGCATCTCTGAGTTGTTTTCCTGTTTCCATATGTCATTTTATTTCGTGGTTGGTCTGTTGTTTCATTGGATAATGACTTTTAACATCTCCTTAATAAGAGTATATGAGAAATAAACTTTTGAGATTTCCTGTCTGAAAATGTCTTTAGTTTATCCTGCTACTTAACCAAAACTTTCTTAGGCCAAGTAATTCTAGTTTTGGAATTATTTACTCTTATATAGTTTTAACCTATTTTTATTGTGAAATATATTGTTAAAATGTCTAAAGTGTGTTTTCGAGCATTTTAGCTTAGCCAATGTGATAAAAGCATAGTTGCTACCATATAGAGTTTGTTGCTTGTGCCAGTTAGGAATTCACATCCAGGGACGGTCAGCTGACACTCTTGTGGAGAAACATAAGCTCTAGGTGCTACAGTTGCTTCAGGAGTCTTTAAACTCCCATCTGTTCTGAGACTATAGTTTCAAAATATGGATTATTAATGGACATTAAAATGGGATGATATTGGTGAAATTGGTGGTATTGAACATATATGAATTGACTGAAATATTTGAGTCTCTCCACACTTCCACGTATAGGACAATAAAATCTAGTGACCCCCGCATCCTGTACCTGAGCCTAGAAGTGCAAAAGTCTGTGTTCCAGACACTGATCTCGAGGACACTGGTGGCCTCATGTTGACAATAATGTTAGATGAATAGTGACTTCATGAAATTGTGTTTTTCAAGTAAACCTTTTGTGCCAAATCACAATACCTAAAAGGGCAAAATGCTGACTCCACTGAACTTACTAACAAGGCTGCATGAGTGTAAAGTGTCTGCTGCTGAATAAGTGATTTTTTAAAGTATCTACATATAGAGCAGAATTTTGACATGAGTCTTGCTTTTATTACCTGGCAGTGAATAGTTAACCTTTATACTCATATCTATTGCCAATATTGTTATCTCTTGAGAAGAATCACTAAAGTGTCTTAAGAAAATATCTGTAATTTAAATATATGTAATTTAAAAATAATTTGTTTCCTTTGCTTTATAGTTTTTGTTTGTTTGTAAAGCTCTTGTTTGCATTTAATGAACTGTTTTCCACTTAGCTTCAGGCTACCTGGCACAGCTCCCCCCGCAAGTACCCTTAATCTCCTCAGCTCTTCTGCTGAAGAATGTGACCCGCCTGATGCCAGCTGGCTTTGGGAGCTGTCCCTTCCCCAGAACTTTGTGGTAGCCCTACCCACCACATCAGTGATAAAAGCAGCTCCTGCCTTGTTTTTGGCAGCATTTACCCCTGCTGCTCACTGATCCAGGTCCATAGTTCATCAAGGTTGACAGTTGGGCAGAAGCACAGATCCCTCTTTAAGTGGTAATGATTCATACTGACTTTCCCAAAGTCACCTGGGTGATATTTGTCCAGGTTGATCCTGTGGTGATGTCTGCCACCAAACTTTACTCTGACCTTCTGGGTGCTTCTGGTGCTTGTCTATTTGGCTGTGGCCATGGCTCACATGGGCCTTAAGTTTCTGGATCTTTCTGAGTCTGGATGGCATGTCAGAAGCTGAAATGAAAGAGCTTATTTATAGTTTTTATCTTTTTTTTTTTAAGGTGAGGGACAGGCAGGCAGGAAGAAAGAAGCAGTTAATTTTATTTAGCTCACCGTGGTTGTCTCCCTTGATCCTAGGTCTTGGACTAGGAACCTTGGGATGTATGTGGACTACACCTCCAATGAACTAAATCACTAGGCCACCAAGGCACACTGTCATGTATTATTAATATATGTTTAGTCTTAGCTGATTTGGGGCTTTTTGTAAAAGGCAGCCATACTTTATTCTTCAACGCTTTACTAATTTCTCTAAGCATGTTGAGATTCATCTACACTGAGACAAGTAACTTTTATTTTTATATTTTTTTCATTACTGCATAATATTGTATGATCATAACAAAATTCGTCCATTCTATAGCTTTTTGCCTTTGTTTTTAAAAGGAAAAGTGCAGGCAAACAGGAAGAGAGACGGAGAAGAAACATTTATTTTATCTGGCTATTCATCTTGGTTGGTCACCTCAGCCCTGGATCTCGAACCCAGGGCCTTGGGATGTATGTGGTTGTGTCCAGTGGCCTTATCCACAAGGCCACCAGGAGGTATCATCTTTTTCTAATTATTAACCTAATTAGGTAAATTGGAAGGTGTCGCTAGTTTCCTATTGAAAGAAGGATGGATAGCAGCTTGCTCATTTGCAAGAAGGTAAGTTTTACTTGCTATGAAGGAAAACAGGGAACTGATAGTGTTGTGATGGGGTTAGCAACTTCAAATAGGGTGGTTCTTCCCTGAAAAACTGTCTCATGAAGCAGCATTGAAGAAGCTATGTTGACCCGGCAGAGGAACTGAAGTGCAGAGCCTTAAGGAGGTATTGCATCCGGCCTGTATCTGGCAAACAGGTCACAGTGAAGGCAGCAGAGAAAATGTGTGGGAGAGTATCTGGAAATGAGATAAAAAAAGTAGATGGGATCCACCCAATAGCTTATTATTCGGGATACAATTGTAAGAGCCACCATGTGAGATGGAAAGTCACCGGTGAGTTTTGAGCACAAGAATGAAGTAGCTATGTGTGAAAAGGATCACTCTGGCTGCTGTACTGAGGATAGACTGTAGGAAGCAAGGGTAGAACCAGGGAGACAAATTAGAAGATTGCTGGAATAAGCTGGGAGAGAGAGAATGGTGCTTGGGCTCTGGGAGATAATGCCGGAGGTGATAAGTAGTCACATTCCAGGTTTATTGTTTTAATTCTTTATGAGTAAAACAAGCTGAGTTGTAATCCAAGCAGAAAAAGACAGAACCATCCTGTTCTGCGCTTCGGTGGCACACCTCACAAGGGGCAACTTTTGAAATAATGTATAGCCTTTTTCCGATTAGCAACAATTGCAGTGACCAATTGAAGGATGGAAAATCTGGTATCATAAATGACCTTTATTGTGTTCAGATATGTTCCATCTAATCCAATTTTAGGTAGATCTTCAAAATTCTCTCCTATAATTTGGTTGCTTTATGGAACAGTGCTCTTTTTATGTGAACTCTTGTTCTTAATCCTCTGTACCGAAGATTTTTCAGGAGATAACCAGGCTGTATGCTCTGGGTTACAATTTCCTTCTGCTTTCTGGACACCTGTTTGTTTTTTTTTAAAAGGAAAGATCCAGTCAGGAATGACCACAAGTAGGCAGGTAGGCAGGAAGACAGAGAAGGAAGAAGATTTTTTCATTTTTATAATTGTTCACACTGGTTGTTTTCCCCTGGGCTCAGGACTCAAACCTAGGTTATATGGCTGGCTCTTTCAGAAGCGATTGACCTAACGCTTGCTGCACCAGGATATGCCTAGCCATCACTTTTAATTAATTAGTATTCTCATTAAAAATACAAATAACAGGTAGAGAATCACAGACATTTCTTAGCTGAAGGCAGAGGCACCTTAGAGCTTTTTGTGGGTATAGACGAAAATCACTGCCACCCACTAACTTGTCTCACTCCTCCTCTATTCTAGAGCAAGCCAGTCTCTATGGGTAAAGTCCACACTGTAGCACCTTCCTGGGATTAATAACTTGAATAGAGAGACCTTCCTAGCCAAGTGGAACCAGAGATCACATCAAAGCTGTGGTGTTTTTATTCAGTGAGAACCAGAGAAAGCACTTCAAAGGGGAACCCAAACTTGCATTTGCCTTATTTCAGGCAAAATGCCTTGTATTCTAGTTTCTGGCCACTCAAAGAAACTTGTCCAGAACCAAGTGAAATGTTAATAAAAACACAAATCTTCAGACCAAATTCTGCATATACCCTTTGTGATGATCCCCAGGAGTGCTGACCTGAAACCAAAGAATCCTTTCTCAGACAAGGTTGCCCATGAGGAGTGGAAAGATCAGAGCTAGGAAGCCCTGCCATCCCACATTTCAGCCACTTGTGAACATCTCTATAACGTAGGAACTGTGCCTGGAATTCCAAGTCTATGAATTGGATTGTAACCATTCAGTAAATATTTCATGGGTGTCTATTATTTACCAGACTTGAGATGGGTGCTTAAAGATTCAAATATAAGAAGGAAGGGTATAATCCTCCTTGATCCTTAATTCAAAGGTAGATGACTATATCTAATAAAATCAGAAACTGTAATGAAGTTCATCAAGGAAAGGTGTCTGGTACTGCACCTTGAGGGGATTCTGTATCCAGGGGGATGAGTTAGATCTAAGGGAAGAGTAGTTAGGAAAGAGACTGATGACAGGTCAGAGCTTTGGGGACTCCAGATCAGCTTCATTTTAATGCCCTAGAGCCAGAGGGACATGGACTTGGAGAAAGTGAAAGAGAACTGGAACTGAGGGATCCTCAGGTGGGTTTGGTGCCAGATAGAGTGGAGGATCCTAAAAAGTCATGTGGGTCTGGTGAATATGTCAGGAATGCCTGGACATTATTTAAATCTTGGGGCAAGGTGATTGACCTGTACGAGCAGAGTAGGAATGATGTTGCCTTGATGGCACTAATGCCAGACCACATAATCTTTCTCCTATGGAACATGCAAGACTTTTCTTCAATCTGAAAAACAAACAGCTCTAAAAAAATATTTTGAGGTGATAAAACACACTATATGAAGGTGTTCATTGTCTTTTATGTTTGAATACTTGTGCATTTTGTTCCATAAATATCATTGACTAATTAGAAAGTGAATCCTCAGACCCTCTTATACAAACGCACTAAGGGTTGACTCAGCTGATTGAGTTGCTCAATCTCTCAAGGACCATGTCTAATTCATAATTACAATCTCAATGACAATCTTAACTAAAAAATGTATTTGTAGATTATGTATTTCATTTAATATATGAAAATATATTTATATATTAGAATCAAATAATTATATATTATATATTAATAGCATTTCCTAATTTCTATACTGATATGTTGATCTACAGGCGACATCCTCAATTTAGCATGTTCCATCTAAATTATATAGTGAAAAGCACCATGGAACCTGAAAGTCACTTCAAATTCTTTAGCAAAAAAGAACCCCAGATAAACAAATCTGTGAGAGATAAACAACATGATACACATGTTTATTGGGCATGAAAGCAATTGGTGTATCAGTGTTATTTTATGATCATTTGTGATTTTTCTATAGCCTTGATGTATTTCTTAGTGTGGAAATTAACAGTCTTTGCTTCCTACATATGAATTCTTGGCGTTACATTAAATAGTAGAACAGACTTAGAGGCATTATTTTTATTGACTCTACATATTTTCTCAGTTACTTTAAAACAAAATCTAGTGAAGATAGATTTTTAAATAATGTATAACTATCTCCTTCCCCATCTTTCCTGCTGATCTTCCCCCTCAAAAAATCAAGTGTTGAAAAAGTGTTTCCCTCACATTAGGTCTTTGGATTTGAGTAAAAGTACATGTCAGTTGTAGTCACCTCTGTCTATAGAGTATAATATCTAGAAGTGGATCTATAATTACCGAGGTCTTTTTGAATTCTGTGTTTTTTATGGTCAGTTGCTTTCTTTACTCCATTGCTTTATGTGGGGCATAGATCTAGTACTAAAATCATTTACATACTACCTTATGTCTATAATGGGAAATTACATATTTTCAGTTAGTTATAAGATCAGTGCTGTGATTTTGGGGTATACTTATTTGGCAAAAGTAAAATTGAGATACAGAGAAATTAATGTTTCCAAGAACACCCAGAATATAAATCACTGAGCTGAGATCATACCACATTTCAAGTTCATTCTATTTCCATTGACACAACTTGTGTTCCATTTGATAACTACTATTGAATGAAAATCTTAGAGATAAAGCATAATTCTCTGGCTGCTATATCTTGGGAGAGTGTACAAAATCAGGAAATACCAGGCACAAAGGGTGTTAGAGTACAGATGTGTAAGTGTTCTAAAGACTGGATGCCGGGGAAGCCCAGAAAGTGACATTCATCCTTCCCATCCTGACTAAGGGGACATTAGAAGTTTCCCTTTCTACTCTGCTTTTGAAAGATAATCCTTTCTAACATTCTCATGAAAAACCATAAGATGTTTGAGTAAAGAATACAGCATAGGGTCTCTATTACAGTAAAGTACTCAATAAGTGGGAGATTTTATTTCAAAATAAGAAGGTAAGATATTACTGGGAGAAACACTGACCCAGAGGAAATGTGACTACTGATTCTCAAAAAACATGCTTTTTTATTTTTTTTACAATGAATGCAACATATACCCTAAGAATTTTAATCAACATGTACCATAAAGATTTGATCCTCCAAAATGAAATATTTATCTCCTAATATGAAAAAATTCCTAAGACCTTGTGGTAAATGAACAGAAGGGGTGAGTGGAAGTTGTAGAAGAACAATTGTTCTCTTGTTTGGAGTTTAAAAAACGGAAAGGACACATACCTGTGTCACAGACCACCCCCACGATAGACCCAGAGTAGAAACAGGATAGCTCTACGACCTGGACACATGATGCGGTAGCCATTAAAAACTCAATATTCTTGCATTATGTTCGATCTCAGGGGAAGACTTATAACCAGATATGCTCCTTGTGGTTGTTCAAAAGGATTCCAGCAGATGGTGCCACATGCCAATCAGTGCCCAGGTCTGGAGCACAGGAATTTTTGTTCCTGAGAACAGACATCCTGAATGAATGCTCAGCCAGACTAAAATAAGCAAATCTGCATTGTGTTTTTATGTCTTCGTTCCCTGGATGGTCAAGTACCTGGCATGGACACTGACAATTGCCTCAATATGCAGAAGTCTGATAACTAAAATACGAAGTGAGTGATGAAAATTTGTGAGTGGAGACCTGAAGTAAAGAAGCATTAGTAGTTAGTTGGATATATTAAGATGGAGGCAAAACACAGGACATTAGCACCTATTACAGATGTCAATTGAAAAAAATTGTTTTTGAATTCACTCAGCTTCTCTTATCACACTGGAATGTTTTGATAATAACAACCCTGCTTCACCAAATCTAAAACTACTTTCAAAATCAGTTTATATTCTAAATTGCTAACACAGAGTAGAGTCTCAGTATTTGTGCACTGAAAATAACTTGATAAGAATGCATTAAAAGTGTTCAGGAGAGATGTCGGGGAATGGACATCAAGGCAGTGCTGGAGTCTGCAGACTGAGAAGAGAAAGTGAAACTCAGAGCTCCAGTTACGCTTCCCTGGAGAGACAATGAACAGGACCCCGGGAGCCTTTCAAAGTTCAATTTCCTCTCTAGTCTCTTTGAATCTAGAAAACATCTTCTGCCCCTTTTATGTCAAGACAAATTAACTAGTTGAAATTCCAGCTCAACTGAATTTTCGAATGTACCACACTTTGTATTTGACTGACTATTTCCTCCTGGTATTCTATTACAATACCTGTATCCATTGTTCTTGAAAACTGAAAACCAGTCCTAGAGACTTTTTTATGGAATAGAAATATTATGATACTGTCACCTTATGCAAGTCCACATACCTTTTGTAAGTGTAAACTGTATTGCTATCTTTGCATCATTTTTGATTGGGGTTTCAATTTATTCAATAAAATTTAAGGCCAATTTACCATCAGTTTACTCCACAAGGGAGCTGGGCTGTTAAGTATCCTTGCAGTCATTATGTAATGACAGGGGCAAGAGAATGGAAAAAAGTAATTTCCACTTTATGTTTCACTGTTTGACAATGATTAAATGAACAAAGAGGTATACCTAAGCAAGGGGATGTTTTCAGCAATAAAAAGAAATGAACAATTGACTAAATCATATTATTCTAAAAATTATTTTAAAAGCCATAATAAAGTATATACTTTTTATTTCAATATCTGCAGTTCTGTTGATAGACTGTCAATATGTGGTTTCAGAATAAATCAATAATTATTTGATTATTTTCTATGGGGACCTTTTGCTTTATTTTCCACAAAATAAATATGGGAGAGTAGATATATACGGTTCAGTCTATAAGACTGTATATTAAATTGTATCTGATTTTCCTGTTTCAATTGAGATAATCATGCAAATCGTCTATTTAAATTGACTAGTCATATAGGTTTGTCATTCTCATTAATAGTATATTGTTTGTGAAGCCAAGGGAGTATTTAATATCAAATCAGGAAAGTCAGCATCTCAAGGGTGAAGAGATGGATTGATGTGTGATTTCAAAGTACGGACTTCTGAGCTCCGGTGTAATGTTTCCTTCCTCTTGCCTTCTGCCACTGGGCAGACTTTGCACACTTGGGAGTCTGAATTCTCACTTTCCCAGCACAAGTCAGAGCCTTAACCACCAGACATGCAGCTGACTACCTCAGAGTGGTCAGAGCCCACTACATGTTGGGCTGGGTAGCATCATCCTCTAGGGTATGCCAGCCAGGAACAAGGTTTGGATACCCTCCAGTGAAGCTACATAAGTCTTGATCTGAGTGTCTCCTGGCCAGTCACCTAGATAGTGTGGCGATACTGGGTGAGGACAAAGTACTGCATTCAGGTGACAAAAGGCAGTCACCTCTTCTTCTACCGTGACAATGGAACCCAGTGAGAAGAAACTAGGGTGGGCACATCCCAGCTGCCTCCTGCAATGGTGGCTGGTGAGTGACCAATTGTTTTCTTTCTTCAACTAGGAAGAATCTGCATGCAATGATTATACTTTACATTGTACTTCTGTGTTCTCAATTCACACTTGGTTTGATCTTTATACTCATAATAAAACAGATAGTAATGGTTGAACCACACTGATGATAAAAACCAAATATAAACCAGAAATGAAGTAGAAACACAGGAAGTGAAAAACAGCACCAGTTTAACCCTAAGGTTAAGGCAGGAAATGTCTGCTCAATGCAGATGAAAAATACAGAATTTTAATGGACCTCAATTGTAGTAAGAATCAGTTGTGATCTCTTTTCTATGAAATTATGTCCAAGTATAGCATAAATCATCCTCATTAGATGTTAATATGGATGTGTTGGATATAAACCTCTGCATATTAAAGGAAGTTTCATTTTGGATGCAATCCGGGTAATTAAAAAAACCAAGTCCTTTATTCTGGCCTTCATATATGAGTTTTGCCAACTGGAGTTGGAGAAATGGAGACCAACCGAATGTAAATTCCTGCATTGGATTCTTCTCACTGACACAGAAATATTGAGGTACTTAAGAATGAACTAAGTGCATTTATTTTATTAAAGTAACAATAAGCAAAGTATTCATGTGTATTAGTCAAATGAATATATATTGATGCTGCTTTCACTGGTTATTACATAGTAGTTAACATACTTTCAATAAATGGCAGACGAAAATGAAACAAATTCGAGTTCATTCATCATAATTTCTTATTACACATATTGTAAGAGGTTTGGAATCCCGACCCACAAGAAGGTAAGGCTTGAGTACCTCAGAAAACGTCTCCCTGAAAGAATGCAGGTGAGACCTGTCATTCAAACTGTAAAAGGAAATCAAGCCCAACTCATAGTCCAGATAAACGCCAATACCCACGGGCTTTTCCTTCAGAGGAAGAGACACAGGAACAGCGCCCCCTGCCAAGTAGGCCCCTTGCTGCAGCCTGATGGTCCAGAGTCTGTTCTGACCTGACCCAGGGCGCTTCTCCTTCCTGGACAGGGAGTCCGCACACAGTCCCACG